>NMRB01000861.1:226670-241858 GCA_002633025.1 Notospermus geniculatus
AGGCTTGTTGTACTTGACTCGATGACGCGAAGACTCGATGGCGCGATGACTCGACGACCGCCAAAATTATTCAATGAAATTCAGCAGGTTATTTCTAAGAAGTGGTATGGATCAACGGCGGAAGTGGACCGACGTAGTGTCCCCAGCTACCAAGAAGTGTAGTGAGGTTGATATTCAGCGTAAATCATTAAATGAAGGGTAGCCTCGAACTAGGCCTATAGCTCTTTAGTCCTTGAGAATTTACTATGGGTCCCTTTTGAAAAGTTGCTGGAATTGGTCTTGTCTCCCTATTGCACACCCCGGAGGAGGTATAGCGGTAATTTTCAGCCCTTTCGAGGAAAGATCCTACTTCATGTTCTATGCCGGAAGTTTCCCAATGTGTCAGAGCTGCCACGCAAAAAGTAAATTCATGAAAATGACGAAATGCACCCAGGTTGTTCATGTACTTCATGATGTCATCTGTTTTGTGGTCACTTGCATCTTGGCAAGACGCACGTGACAATCTTGGACGAAAAGTTTCATATCTTGGAACAAATTTTTACAATTCTTTGATGTTTTTTGTTATGTAATGAAAATTAAATTCTTGGACTGTACTTCTTCAAAACACTTGAACGAAAAAAAGAAGTTTTGAATGAATTCCGCTGCTTCACGCTCAACTACAATCATGCATTCTAAACGCCAATGACGTCACGGCTTTAGAGTTATACTAAAAATGGGAATAGGTATGTGGTTTAACATGTCTAACGATGGTTATAAAAAATATTCTAGAGGTGGCTTATTTCATCTTCCTAAAAATGTTGCATCGTAACCCAGTGTTTTGAAGTGGAACTGGAATTAAAATAAGGCATGCACCCATCAATATACAGGAAATTTAACTGGCCTTCTTCGCGCCTTCGAGTCATCGCGCCATCGAGTCATCGAGTCAAGTACAACAAGCCATTGAAATAAAAACCTCCTTATTGGGACCAGGCCACTGAGAATGTATAATGCCGGTTGGTTTAAACGATTCTTCTCAAGCAACGTTTGTGGGCCTGATAGAAAAATGCTTGTTTTATCCCTTCGAAGACAACGCCGTTTGTGGCACGCCTGGATGTCCGTAACACTACCACCAACACTACGAGAGATTTTTGGAAATATTTGACAATTTCTTCGCATTCTTATACAGAGTCCTGGCTAATCTATGGACATAATGCATTGCATCAAAGATGGCTGCGCCCATGGCTGGTTTTTACACATTACATGTTTCGGTGTGAGTCTGATACGATGACCACATCAATGATGGAGGCATCTGAGGTTGAAAATGATTAGATCACTTTTTCTGATTGTAAGTGACGCTCCTCTGTTTGATAACTCACCTTTGAGTTTCTGAACAGTCCACTTCCCATACTCAGCCATGTTGCAAAGAGTGACACGGGTATTGGTAAACAGAGAAATCAAGAAATGAAGAAATCGAGGGGGTCGTCCCTATGTGTCCCGGGTTCTATGCGTCCCGGGTCCTTTCCGTCCCGGGTTCCATGCGTCCCTAAAGACAGTTATTTTTATAGAGGGTTCTATGTGTCCCTAAAGGAGTTATTTGTATGCAGGGTTCTATGTGTCCCGGGTTCTATGTGTCCCCGGCTCCATGTGTCTGCCTCAGTTATGATTAGCCTTATGATCGCCATTTTATTCTCAAGTGGAGTCGACAAACTCATATTTTAATCATCATGGATAAAAAATAAAATAGCTAAAATAAAATAATCAGCGTTAGCATAAAAAGAGCTTAGAGCACAAAGGGCACATGTCCATTTTTTGCACTATTCAGTGTGACATATCAGCAGAAAGCCTGAAGAGCCATATATTGCCTTGACGTGGAATTATCCCTATATTAGCATTCCAAAGAGCAAAAAATAAGGTTTTAAAAAATTTAGGGCACAAAGGGCACAAGTCAGCACCATCGTCAAAAGGGCCGCCAACCGTTTATCTACGCCACTATTCATGATATTTGATGTTTTTTTATCTTCTGGGATCCACGAACTACTGTTCCCTCATTCAAATGTCGTATTTATGTTAATATTTAGGCTGTAATTTGAAATCAAAAATCATTTTATGCACAAAGGGCACAACGCACATGAAATCTTTTGATCCACTTTTCTCAAAAGTTAAAAAATGGACATATGTGCTTTGTCCTCTAAGCTGTTCATAAGTGAACAATATTTGTGAGCATTAGGGGGCTTCCAAATTTCCACATTTAATGATGTTTCCACCGTTATAATATGTATCAAAATTCATAATAGTTTTGTCCATTGACTCTTTACCAGGTTTTTTTCTTCAGCACTGTATCTCCGGCATTTTGGAAGATTATTAATCTTCCAAAATGCCGGAGATACAGTGCAAAATTAATTAAATTAATTTTACAAAAAAACACGTAATTGTTGGTATGTAGCCTATTGAACATGAGTAATTTGTGGGTAGACGGGCCGTGAAACTTTTGCTTTCCATCGTAGAAGTTCTACAAATTAATGCTAACGCTTATTTATTTTAGTTAATACGTACTTCATCAATGATGACTAAAATATGATTTCGTCGACTCCACTTGAGAATAGAATGGCGACAAGGCCAATGATAACTGCGACAGACACATGGTAACGGGGACACATAGAACCCGGGACACATAGAACCCTGCATAAAAATAACTGCTTTAGGGACGCATAGAACCCGGGACACAAAGAACCCGGGACGCATAGAACCCGGGACGCAAAGAACCCGGGACGCATAGAACCCGGGACGCAAAGAACCTGGGACACATAGAACCCGGGACACATAGGTACGCTCCCGAAATCGAGAACTCCCAAGATCGATTAGTTAAACCTATGCCTTCCTATATCTATTCAGGTCGCATTTGTGTATGGGCAGGTATTTCCGCAAATAAACAAAAGCATATTGGGGATATGGCAACTTTGACGTCTTGGGCACTTCCTGTAAACAGCTATGCAGTAGGATCATTGCTCGAAAGGGCTGAAAATTAACGCTATACCTCCTATAATTTAGGAATAAGGAGACAAGACCAATCCCTACAACTTTTCAAAAGGGACCCATAGTAAATTCTCAAGGACTTAGGAGCTGTAGGTCTAATTCGAGACGCTTCCGGTAAACGACCATGTAGTGGGATTATTGCCGGAAGGGGCTGAAAATTAACGCTATACCTACCATAATTTGGGAATAGGGAGATAAGACCAATCCCTACAACTTTTCAAAAGGGACCCATAGTAAATTCTCAAGGACTTAGGAGCTGTAGGCCGAATTCGAGGCTAGCCTTCATTTCATGATTTACGCTGAATATCAATCTCACGACACCTCGTGGTAGCTGGTTTAGTACTGTCATAGTTCGACTCTTACACTCTTTTTATTGTCAGTATGGTGTAGTGCATGGGTTGTGGGTTCAATTCTAAACATCTTTGGAGTGAATAGTTGTGTGACTGCGTAAATTATGGTTATGATTCTCAAACTTTTGACTTGGACTACCACAAATGATCGATCCGCTATTTATTTTCCTTATTAATCAGAACATTTTTACCTTGGCAAGTGGGTTATATAATCCCATGCGATTGTCCATACCAAACGGTGTTGGCATGGGGTCGCTCATAGATGAATAACAAAGACAATCATGATCCACTTCGTCCATACTTCTCCCCTCCAAAAGATTTACCTTTGAATTAGAGACGCTTGAATGGCACCCATCATAATCATCTTTGCTGCACATGGATAGGCAACCCGTTGTCTATGTACTTTTGTATGGACAATCAGAGGAGATATACTGTATACCATGACTTATCCGGCCATCACGGCCAACATGCCAAGCACGCGATTTATTGAATATACACGATCCAGATAAAGTTATGAAAGGCCTAGTCAGGGTTTCATGTTCAATGGAAATCGTCCTAGGTCATGTAGGTCTAGTAAGCATCGTAATGGTTATCAAGCGGTGAGGACCAGTTTTACTTTTACTGACCAGTACGATTTGTAAATGATGTCAATTAAAGCTGCCTGCCGTGGAATAACATTGCGGTCTGTCGTTGAAAAGAACTCACAAGTGATGCGTAACCCTGACTAGGCCTTTCATATTGGCCTGGATCGTGTATATTCAATAAATCGCGTGCTTGGCATGTTGGCCGTGGTGGCCGGATAAGTCATGGTATACAGTATAACCCACTTGCCAAGGTGAAAATGTTCTGATCAATCATGAAAAATACTTACTGGTTAGAGACAAAAGGAAGGGATGAGAGGAAAATGACTTAGAATTTTGAAAATGTTCTAATACATGTATTTCTGTCCACCAGTATACACTTTCCAAATTAATCCGGGCGCAAAAGGGTTAATGTTCCGAATGTCCATTTCATGGTGGAGAGAGCAGGTCCAAACACAAAGAAAGTCGTAAATATTTTTTTTCTGATGGCTTTTCATTTCATATTAAGAATTAGTAGTGAACCTGAACGTTGCCACTATCTCTAGTTTCAGATGGATCTCGTGAGCATCCCTTGCTTTCAATATGTCGATTTCTTCGCTCTATTTTTTCAGACTAAGAGGCGCTCTTCGTTATGTAGAATCAAACACTTGTCATTTTGATAGTGTTCTGCGGTTCTCGAGGCTTGGTGTTCGACATAGGGCCTTCTTACGTCCTACACCATTGTCCGACAACAGCCAGATAACGATATCAATGTTCGTACTCATAGAAGGATACCAACAGGAAAATTACTGTCTTATGTCACTACAGGATTCGGAATATACCTTAAAAATCAGCATCAACATGCTTTCGATAAATAACAGGATTTTTCGACCGTTCGCAGACTCTGACCAATTTAAGGACAGCGATTGGGTCAGACATAAATACTTTTACACTATCCGATGTATTAGGCAACGCCCTAATGATGTGCAGAAAGTTTACCACATGACGGAGATAGAGCCTTTTGGGAAGTGGAGATTTCTTGCAGCTTCACTTAGAATATCGAAGACGGAAGTCTGTACAAATATTTCTTTGTACATCGACCATCACAAACTGGATCACAAAAGCTTTGACAGCAGGGATCACTTTGGCGGCACTCGGAGAAAGATAATATTCTTCCTTGGAGACCACAACAGATATGTTGTACATGCAGTTGTTGGAGTGTCGAATCTCATTCTTTTCCCATCGGTTTTGTCGAAAGAAGAGGTTGCGAAGTTATATTGGAAGTTACTCTTCAAGGAGGGTTGGTCCTATTAATTTTCACCACTTGCCTTTTCTTGGTGTTCCCCTTTACCGTTTTTCCAGTCGAATTATCTGGGAACGGCTTGGTTGGTGAGACAGCGACCACAGTCTTGACAGTCTTACGAGGTACTGGGCCCCTGTACCTCATTCAATGAGTTTGAAGAAAGTGGTAGCTCTTCCACGACCGATGCAGGAGGGCTCCGACCGTCAAGATTTTTTACATGATCAAGATAAAAAGGTTTCAGTAAAAGTTCAATTTTCTTGATAACTGTGGCCTTCCATTGGATGAAACTGGCATGACTGACTCACATGGGATGAGAGTTTTTCATCTGCAGTGGAATCTCATGCAAAATCACACTTTTTCAGTTTTTGATATTTTTCGATAATATGACATGATATTTTTGATTTTTTTCTTCTTGTAAATCCTTGTTCATCATCAGGCTTCATTGTCATGAAAAGGAAGAGTGATCAAGTATCACATGAACATTTTGTCATTTTTAGCTCACTCGTGAGCTTTTATCGTCCTGCGGCGTCCGTCGTCCGTCGTCGTCATCGTCGTCCGTCGTTGTCCGTTAGCAGGGCACGTTTCGTAACCGCTGCAGCTATTGATCTGACACTTGGTACATATATACCCCTAGGTCAGATGACCTATGACACCAAGTTTCGGTCCGACTCGATTCTTGGCTTGGCCTCCAGGTGGCCAAAACCAAAAACAAAAAAAGTACAATAACTCCTGAACTAATGACTGGATCGTCTCCAAATTTTAATCATAGGTGTATATAACTACGATACATAACATATATAACGGGTTTTTGATTTGACCTACTTTTCAAGGTCACAGAGGTCAAAGTTCGACAAAAGTGACGAACCTGCCACAGGTCTTCATTATTTCACCGAGCATCTTCATATCTTGCATAAACATGTATTAGAGGGTACCTTCAAAACTACCGAGTTTCGGTTCGATCGGACATCCAATATGGCCGCCAGGTGGCGTAACGTGAAAATCGACCAAGTGCTATAACTCAGGAACCCCTTGACGCGGAGTTCTCGAACTTGATATTTACCTCCCTCTAGGTGACCTTTACAAGCCCGTCAAATTTCGGCCTGATTAAAATTCCATTATGGCCGCCAGGTGGCGTAACCTGAAAATCATCAAATGTGCTATAACTCAGGAACGACTTGACCAAGAGCGCTCAAATGTGCTATGTGGCTCCCTCTAGATGACTTTTATGTGCATGTGAAGTTTTGGCCCGATCGGACATCCAATATGGCCGCCAGGCGGCATAACCCAACAATCATTGAAGTCCTGCAACTTGGGAATGACTTGACCCAGATTGCTCATAACTGACATGTACCGGTACCTCTCTCTGTCATTACACTGTATGTGCAAACGAGTGAGCACATGGTCCATGGACCATTTCATCATGTTTTGATATTTCTTTTTCATGGCTTGATATTTTCATCAGCCGTGAGATTTTTCAGTCTCTGTTACCAACAGCATGTTTTGCCATAGATGCCCTATATATTACGATCAGTGTGTGTATATTTAAAAATGGACGTAAATGTGGTAAAGGCATAAGAGAAATCCAGAAAAAACGATGCTGCAATACTTTTGATCAGTGTTTGTATTCATCGTATCCATGACGTACGCCCAGGCCTACATCATTCTGTGACGTTGCGCGTTTTGCCCACCAGCTTTCTTCAGCAAAGCAATGAATTTTGCCCACCACCTTTGCGTCATTACGGCTACGTCAGCAATGGCGGACACTGTCGGAGTTACGTCATGGAAACGATTCATGGATCTGGAGGGACACTTTACATTACAAAACTATTAGAAAAATCAGTGTGTGTATACATGTATTTGAAAATAGATGTAAATGTGTTAAAGGCATAAGAGAAATCCAGAAATAAATAAATGTTGCACTACTTTTGATCAGTGTGTGTATAGAGGCACCTACGTCATAATCATTGCATAATTAGCTCATTCATGCATGATTAGCCATGGGTCTGGAGGGAAACTTTACATTACAAAACTATTAGAAAAGGTGTGATTCGCTAATTTTCACACCTGATAAACAAGTATTACATGCAAAATTTTGGGAAAAGATGTGGTTTTATTCTCCAGTACATATACCAGAAAGTTGGAATTATCAAGAAGTAGTCAACAAAATATTTTGCTTTTGGTCTCATCAGGCCTACCTTCAGTTGTTTCTAATAAACCTTCCATTTAATATGGCGGCATAAACTAAGGGCGAAACAGGAAGTGACATCATGTGCATATTCTCTATACTTCCCACAAATACTGAATGCCGTCTCGCTCCAGCCAGTATTTTTAATGAGTTGAGCGTCTTGTTCTAGTCGTTCCATACTAGATTGTCACCAGATGGGCGGACCTTGCTTAGATTTGACAAGGATTTAATCATGTGAAAATTATGACGTGAGGCTTCGTGACATGGGTTTTATTCAGAAGCACGTGACCAAGCGGAACAGGAAATACAATGCAGTATGCTGGTCTCACTATACAGAATTGAGAACAATGTGGTCTCACAGTGCTTTCACTTGGTAGTATAGTTGGTGTGACGAACATAGGTGTCAGCAGTGCATAGCTACTGGAACATCTCCCTTCTTGAGATAAGAATTCCCTAAGTAGCACATACTAGTAGCCAGAATTCTGATGAAACATGACAGTCCAAAATAAATGGAAATTACTTGTTCAAGAGTGAATCGTTCCAGTCCAAGAATGAATCATTACAGTCCAAGAATGAATCATTACAGTCCAAGAATGAATCATTACAGTCCAAGAATGAGTGGAAATGACATACAATGAAACTTGGAAAACTCAAGCCTAAAAGAATTTTCACCGTACTAAAATTCACGGAGCATGAGGTTTCTTCCTTTAGTTTGAATCAAAATAAAATCTCCACAGAATGAATCCAAGAATCACTTATCAAGTGAACCACAAGGGAAAACTTTCACAACACCATAGAACACAAAATCAGAGAACATGACAGGGCAGCGATCCGCCTACACCCATGCATGTTAAACACTCAACTTAGATTAGGTTGAACTAAAGGTAGTTCAGTTTAAAAATTTCTCTCACACTGAAAATTTTTCAACTGTTCTCGACAGCGTCCTATGAATCTATTTTACAACAAAATCATCATAAACTTTTGGTTTCACTACACGTCCACTCCTGGTTGTGACTGGTGCTATCTTTGGAGTACTGTCCTTTCCAAGTTCGGCAGGTGACATCGTTTCATTTGGAGTTCTGCTCACAGGTGGCGTTCTATGCTGGGGAGTTTTGACCACTTAATCAGACGGAGTCTCCCTTCTTGGAGTTGATGGTGGATCGGGGCTTCCAGGCAACCCAGAATCTACTTTCAGAGGCAAATCAGGGGTGGCGACTTGCCTTTCAGGGATTGGTGGTACCGTTGCTGATTTTCCACAGTTCATATTACTACTGTTATGGAGAGCAGAGTCCAGCGCTTCAGAGCTTAACAGAGCACGTTGAAACAAGTTCTCATGTGCCTGTTGTTTTCCTTGGAGAACAGTTTTGTCAGGCTTTATCATTACTCGGTTACGGCGAAATACCTTGTCCTTCGTTTGGATCCGGTATGATCTTGGTGCACACTTTTCAATGATTGTCCCTTTGAACCACTGACCCTCATGTCTAAACACAATCTTTTCACCAGGGTGAAGGTCACTCAACGGCTTTGCTGTCTTGTTGTACTGCTTCGCCTGAACCTTTGACCTCCTCTCCCTCTCTGTGATTAGTTTCCTGGTTTGTATTGGGGTCTTCAGAGATCGTTCATTTACTGGAAGTTTGGTTCGAAGTTTGCGACCCATCAGTAATTCAGCTGGCGATTTCCCATCTTCAATGGGAGTGTCACGGTAGTTCATAAATGCAATGTGTGGATCACACTTCAGCTCCTGCGCTTTTTTCATGATCTTTTTAGCGATTCCACAGTACTTTTCAGCTAGCCCGTTGGCTCGAGGGTGCCTTGGGCTGACTGTTACGTGATTTATCCCCCAGTCCTCGGTGAATTCACGGAATTTCTCACTGGCATAGTTGGGTCCATTGTCTGAAACTAGTGTCTCTGGGATTCCTTGCCTAGCAAACACAGACTTTAGTTTGTCAATCAGATCATCCGCCGTCATTTCGTCCAGTTTCAGTGTCTCGAAATAGTTGGAATGGTAATCCACTATGAGAAGGTAATTCTTACTGCTATATGTGAAAATGTCAGTGCCTAGTTTGTTCCACGGAATGTTCGGACGGCTATGCGTAGCTAGTGGTTCCTTCTGCTGACGTGATTGATACTGAAGACAAACGGAGCATCTTTCCACACAGTCCTTCACGGCGGTCGACATCCCGATCCAGAACATTGCAGCTTTGGCTCGTTGAAGACATTTGTCTCTACCAAGATGTCCTTCATGTACGCGTTTAATCATCTCCTGATGGAACTTGCGCGGGATGATGAGGCGCTCTCCACGGAATATGAGATTGTCATGTGTTGAGAGTTCATCACGAAACTGCCAGTATGGTCGCACACTGACAGGCAGATTCTGCTTGTGACTTGGCCATCCATTTAGAATAACCATTTTGAGCTGCTGAAGCTCAGAGTCAGTTTCCACCAGTTCTTGGAACTGAGCCAACTTTTTCTCGGTGAACGGTAAAGTGGCACGAATCAAGTGGACTTGGAAGTTGAGTTCACGATCAAATGCAGAGTCCTCAGGCTTGTGTGGCTGCGGTGCTCTGGACAGTGTGTCCGCAATTTTGAGAGACTTTCCAGGTGCCCACTCGTATTCAAAACTATACTTCTGCAACCGAAGCATGAGTCTTTGCACACGTGGAGGGCATGACGCTAGTGGCTTTTTGAAGAGATATTGGAGAGGCTTGTGATCGTTGATCAGACGGAAATCCCTTCCATACACATACTGGTGCAGCTTTCCGCAAGCTACTGTACAACTCAAGNGATACAGAGGCCTATTTTTCGTGCGACTTCAAGTGACGGCAGAGGCAAATTTCGCGTCTTTCACGTCTCGCGAGATTTCTCGAGACACAAACATTGGAATTTTTTTTAAACCTCTCTAACAAAAGTTTAGTGTCCTCCCTAGAGCTGTGGGCAATTTCATTAAAATTGATTATTTCCTTCGGGTAGATATTGCGTGGCGGTTCGGCCTCAAATGTACACGAAATGTACAGGCGGTGTATTACTGTACTTAGCCCAGTGGGCTATCTGCTTACTAGTATCAGGCCAGCCTGGAGATGGTCTAGTCTGGTTTATTAAACGAAACATGGATAAAAAAGAAAATATGACACTCAGTTTACTTCGGTCTGGATCGGCACTCATCGGGCCGATTTCGGTAAGGCGACCACCCCGCTAACGCGACCATTTTGGGTCTGTCCCGTGGGTGGTCGTGTTACCAGGGTTCCACTGTATGAGGATGTTTTGAACAAATGAATGATCGTGTAGACGGGCCTTAAAGTGCTAAACTGACGCATGAAGTCGCGGTCAATTGGTTAAGTACACAATCTGATTTTCATCGGGAAAGATGTTCGTCCTTAATCGCAATTCATCGGGGGTCGTTGCTTTGAAATAAAAAAATAGGTGTCCGAAAGGATGACTTGTCACATCCTTAAAGGCCTCTTGCACCGACCGCGTGTTGCCAGGAGAAATTTGCTTTGCCAAATGTGTGATCTGAGAATTGTCTCTCGGATTTTTGAACATGACCAAGTAGTTAGAATTTAGACTAATTGTCCTATGTTCTTTTCCTTTGTGAAACAAATTTTGGACAATGCAGACAACGCTCATGTTCTGATGGTGACAGCCTTTTGTGAACATTTTGGTGACGCTTTCATCCGTTTCACACATAAGTCGTCAATTATCAATAGCGTGGGCTGATTCAAACAGTTTTGCGTGAAATGGAAACCGGAGACAAATTCAACATTTGGAAAATTCGCAAACGACTCCTGCCAACCGCCACCATAACACCATATTATTCTTTCCGGGACGGGGTGGATCATCTCACGAGCATATGAAATCAATCTTTGGACAAAGAAGGTTTTTCCACTCATGGGCGGTCCGGCCACCAAGCAGGTGAACGGGTGTTTCATGAGAAGATCACCCCAGGTAATATTCATGTTGACAGAATGAAATAAAATGACAATGAGAAGAATTTGCTTATCTATTATATATTCTTTAAGATATTTCATATCATTTATATACATGTACAGTAAGTGAATTCGACATATTAGTAACTGAGAATTGAAAATTATCGATCGGATACAATTACATAAACATACATCATCAAAAAACTATATAAACACCGCAATGATTAATATTTCCCGGGTGTACTGATGATGTTTTAATATTAATTAGGCCGGTGCTATTTGCACAGCATGCTGTGTAACTAAGGAGTGAATTCTTATTTACACAGCAAGTACGTATTCGATATTCATAAGCATCCCCGCCCACATTTTGCTGTGTAAATTAGGAAAAGATGATATTTTCACAGCGAAATTCTAGAATTCGGCAAAATGAGCCATACATTGGTCACTTGCAGGGTACCAGCTTGGAACGAATGCTACTTCGGCCTATTTCGATCTCAGTATAACGTTTGATTCTGTGCAAGTGCATGGTGAGGTTACGTCCCCTACGTGGACTCAGCCCAGGGAGCTCTTGGCAAACATTTGTGATCACAACCAGAGATGTTGCTGGAGGGGGCAGGGGCCAAGTGCCCCCCCCCCCCCAGGGGGTCCGGAAAAACGTGCTTTTCATGCACATTTTGACCGAAAATTAGCAAAATCAGACCTACATGTATATGTTACGCATTCTGTCGGTTTAATAGCGTCAGTAGGATAGCTAATTCATCTGAGGTTGTGAGTCAGAGTATGGGGATGAGTCCGAATACCAGGGTGTGATCTTCCCAAGTTGTAGCCGTGTTTATCAGTGTCACCACTAAGAAAGGATTAATTAACCAACTATTCCATGTAGAAATTTCAAAGAGTCACAACAGTGAAAAGAAAAGAGAAAAGAAAAAAAAGTAAGAAAAAAGAAAAAAACTAAAAAGGTCTACCGGGATTCGAACCCGCGACCTTTGGGTTACAGTCCGCTCCATCTTCCCACTGCGCCAGTCAGCTGACTGAAGATTAGGCGTGTGAATAATCACGTCGTTGTTTAATACGCCCCGTGCATAAATTATCGTAATGCATCCTCATTATGAACCTCGCGTTTTCATTGGTTAGAATCTGCTGTATAAGCAGTGCGAGAACTACTATTTTCACAGCAACTTGCTGTGCAAATAGTCACGGCGTATTAATTATTAGATATAATACATGAAAGTTAAGGGCTGAGGCATCCGTCCGTGTGAAGGAGGACGTTTATAACCTGATTTACCTATTTGAAATATAGATAATGATATTATTTTACGTATGTCCAAATCGACGAGGAAGCGACCCGTTGTGGATAGTCTGAAGGGTGAGAGAGAACGAGTGATTGGCAGTGTGAGAGAAGGAGGCAGAGGGCTGCAATGCGTACCAATGTATAACTAAAACGCTTGTAACCGCAAAGTAAAGCACAAAAATCGACACACAAACTGATATACGAAGTCGTTTTCCAGAGGTTTAAGCGAATTTTCGACCCGAGCGAGTCTTCATCAGGCCAGATTCAGCTCAGTCTTTTCTGAAACAAAGTAGTGTCCAACCTAATGAAGACCCGTTCGGGTCGAAAATTTGCTTAAACCTCTGGAAAACGACTTTTTGTATCATATTAAAATACTTGTAAAGAAAAAATTCTTGATGGTAATGATAATGACGATGACGATGATGATGAGGCAGAGTCATTAATAAAATCCAAAAGTAAAGCACAAAGAGCAACATACAAAATGATACAATAAAAAGAGCGTGATACGAGGGTGAACATTTACACGCATGCATACATACATAGACGACAGTTTCGAAATATCCGACGTGCACATACTCGTGAATGTTCTGTCATCAAACGACCGCACTCTTCAGGTTTCTAAAAGTTTATATCCTTTCTCAATCGGTTCGTAAGAACACCGAATCGGACCGGATCGGACCGAATCGGGACACCTTTGCACCGAATCGGAGTTGGTTTTGCTTTGTTATGAAGTTTAACCACACTAGTTCTTATATGGAATAGGCCTATAATGAACAGATATTGCGTATTATCCGGGAGATAATTGATTTTATTGATGATTGAACTCCGATTCTGGCTGTTGTTCAAAGCCAGGCGAATGTCAGGAGCTAGTTCCCATATCTGCCGTCAACACAGCCGTGGCGCTACAGTGCTTGCCGTCGTTGCGCCACAGCATTTGTGTTTCAGATGGTAGATTTCTAACAAAATACAACGTTAAAGTGTATATTTGCCTTTTATTTTTATTTCTAAGTCATTACATTTCATGGTTCTTGCGTTTAAGAAGAAAAATGAATGTTAGTTGATTCCGATTCGGTAACTTTGTGCTCCAATTCGGTCCGATCCGGTCTTCTTACGAACCCTTTCTCAATAGCTTTCTTCTTCACCTCAAAGATGACCCACGTTCCTTGTCGGAGTGGTTACACAATCTATCACAGTTTACGGGGCAAAAGTAAAGCACAAAGGGTAACATACATAATGATATAATAAAAAAGAGCGTAATACGAGGGTGAACATTTACACGCACACATGCATAGCGCATTCACGAGTATGTAATACCCAAACGGAAGAGTGGAATAATTGTGATGCAGATACCGCTTGTCATAAACCAAACCGTCATTCTTCACCTCCTCCGAAGACACAATTTTGAAATCTTTTCTTCTCTTAATTTTGAGAGGATTTAAAATGGGTATTTTGCACGAAAAGTCCAGGTTTTTCACCATTTTCTTCATAGATTGGAAGTTTATGTTTTTGCTGTTTGCGAAATCCAAAGTAAATCCTCTAACCTTACAAACAGTCTCTTGACTCTCTTTGATTTTGAAGGCGTAATTTTTTGCACCGCCTGAGACAAATTCTTCGATTGTTTTACCGTCAATTTCATCTTTGAATTCTCCAAAGATAATCGCCCAGAGGAGGTTCATAATGATTTCGGTTAGTTTGATCTATGACATTATATATGATACTGTCAGTATCGAAGTACAGCACCTGTTTCCCAAGCTTGTCTAACTCGGAATAGAGCTTGAGCCTAGCGTGGGCAGTTGTAGAAGCGGCAATGATAATGTTGGTGTGAGGACACGGTTGAATGAATTCATCCTTTGCCATATACCGTATTGACACAAATTCATCATTAACATGCTGCACGTCGGATATTTCGATACTGTCGTCTGTCATCAAACGGACGTACTCTTCAGGGTCAGAAATATATTTCGTGCTGACAAAATTTGGACGTTGCCCAAACTTGCCCCAAATAGAGTTGATCGTCTCCTTTCCGATACTTCTAAGGCCCTGATTATATTGAACTGATGACGGGTCGAGTTTTGTGCCTTCTTTCAACTCATAATTTTTAATGTATTGTGCCTTAGCATTTTCATCTTTACACCAATCTGGCCAGCCGCTGGCTTCTTGCTTGATTTTTAGAAAATGATTGATATAACCCGCAAATATTCCACCCTTATCGTTATCTTTGGAATGTGGATCGTATTGCGTGACTTCCTGAAAATGCCAGATTTCATAGGTTTCTAAAAGTTAATATCCTTTCTCAATGGCTTTCTTCACCTCAAAGATGACCCACGTTCCCGACAGAGCCCTTTCCTCGTCGGAGTGGTTACACGATCTATCACAGTTTACGGCGCAGGCAGTGCAAAGTGGAAATTTCAATTTTGTCCCAACCCTCAGGGGTAACCAGTCTGGTAACAGCGGGATGTATAATCCTCTCGGAGGTAAAATTTTGCATTTTATCATGCCTTCGCAAGAAAGGGGAGCGATTCATTCAAGCGTCTCTCCCCTGTATATTTTAGGATGGCCGGTCG
>NMRB01000862.1:15669-74620 GCA_002633025.1 Notospermus geniculatus
ATTTTTCTTACTAAGATCTTACTAAGAAATAGCTAAGATACTTACTAAGAAAATTATAAGATAATTAGTAAGATTCATGTCCTGGGTATTCCATTTGATTATTGCTGACACCCTCTACAGTTATTGATGCATACTACAGAAAAAATTCTCCAAAAAATGTAATGTTGTTATTGATGCACCCTGTACAAAGTATTAGTGTCGCCATCTGGTGCTAACTTGATGACTCATGCCCAGACTGCATGCCCTGCACATTAGTGACACTGGCCCAGTTTTCCCGCCAAAAGATCGTCGTTGACCAATGCGGCTCTGAAGACTGAGATTGGTTATTTAAGTAAATACCTCCTTACTGGAAGAAACCTAGCCAACAAATTTGATATGACTGGAAAGTGCATTCTTTCTTCATTACAACCAAATAGATTATACAGGAATTCAGTCAGGGGTAGGGTTTGAGTTGGAAATATGACAAGCTCTGTCAGACTGAATGTTGAAGTCGCTCACTTGCAGCATTTGACGATCTTCGACTGGCGTATAAAGTTTATCTGAGCTGCTTTGATGATACGTGCAGTAACGCTTGTCCTTTGGCGAAGGGCGCGATTGATAATGCTCCCGGTCGTGATTTTGGGAGCGCGAATGAGCGTCAGCGCGCTCGCACCCCTCAAACGTGATCCTCTGACTCCATGCACTCGACACTGTGCTCCCAGTGACCGCGCGCGCGACTATGAAAAATCAATTATTTAGTTACAGTGTCTGTTGATAGGGGTCCGTCTGGCGAGAAACATGCGACCCAACCCGACCGGCACATGTTGAGGGCGCATTTTTTGGGAAGCGCACGAGGTGATGCTGGATCGGGGAGGGCATGATTAGTGAAGGGAAGTTATGTAATTGAGAAAAACCGTGCAAGAAACACGAAATGCGTACATTTTATTCACCTGGCAATGCGTATTTTAATGGTTGGAAATATTGCGTATTGAATGGGGATTATTACGTACTTGCGTATTTTAACACAATTATGCGTAACAAATACGTAAATTACGTACGCCTTACCCCAAAGCGCTCCAATGTGCTATGTGGCCCCCTGCTGATGACCTTTATGTCCATGTGACGTTTCGGCCCGATCCGACATCCAATATGGCCGCCAGGTGGCGTAACCCGAAAATCATCAAAGTGCTGTAACTCAGGAACGACTTGACCCAAAGCGCTCCAATGTGCTATGTGGCCCCCTGCAGATGACCTTCATGTGCATGTGAAGTTTCGGCCCGATCGGACATCCAATATGGCCGCCAGGTGGCATAACCCAAAAATCATCAAAGTCCTACCTGGGAATGACTTGACCCAGATTGCTCATAACTGATATGTACCTCCCTCTGTCATTAGACTATTATGTCCAACCCGGTGAGCACATGGTCCATGGACCATTTAATTTTTGGCCCTAACCCCTTTTAGCATTTTTGGAAGCTTTTCCCACAAACGAAAGTGGCTGAAATTTCTCAAAAATCATTGAAAAATGTTGATTTTGTTCCAAAAGGTTGGTATTGAAATGAACTAAGTTAATGCCTAGTAGGCTCTATTATATTCATAGCTAATCAAACAGGCATAGCTTGTCTATGCCTAGTATTCCCACCTTGATCCCACCCCATCCCCACACACACCCCTGTTGGGGGCTGGCTGGGAAAGGGCCTGGGGCTAGCCATACATCAGTGTACCGGTACATCAAACATGCCAGACTGTACATAGACAGTGTCCAGTGGCACACCTGTCACCTGAATCCTCGCTTTCCAGCTCAAATTCTGAGCCAGAATCAGCAAATATAGCATCTAAAACACCCTATTTACTTAGCCTGTTGGGCGTCTGGTACACTTCTACTAAAAAGGGCCTAAAATCCTTCCAACATTCCGAAAAAATTGGGAAAAAATTCCACTTGATTCTGTTCACTACCATATTGCAATCGACGCCGCCTATACGTTTCAGGACGGGTACTTACCATAAGGCGAATTGGGAAATGGTAGAATGGGAAAAGGCGAAATGGGAATATGGCGATATGGGAAAAGGCGAAATGGGAATAAGGCCAAATGGGAATAAGGCGAAATGGGAAAAGGCGAAACAGGAAAAGGCGAAATGGGAATAAGGCGATATGGGAATAAGGCGAAATGGGAAAAAGAAGGGGAAATGGAAAAAGGCGATATGGGAATAAACCGCGCAATCACAATGCATGAATGAATGGGTCCACTAGGCATTGAATTTGACCGTAGTGACTCCTATTGGTCAACTGACGAACAGCTCCCTTTACCACCGCCATGATAATAAGAGTTATAGTAACGATTTACTTTCAAATTTCCGTACACGGCTGCAGCTGCTGCTGACCTTGGAACGGCATTCATCTACAGGGTGGGCCAGAGAAAGTGTCCCTCGAACAATAGCATTTCTATTGTTCGAGGGACACTTTCTCTGGCCCACCCTGAAGACTTTCACCTTAAATACCGGTACGCCAAAAGGTCAACCTCAGCTTCATCAACCTATCTAATCTATAATTCGGGCGATTTGGTAATGTGCACCTGTATAGGTTTGGAAGTTTTTAATAAAGTCATAAGGGGCTGTTCACTTTAAGGGTCAATTGTACAATATAAATAATTCCATTACCCTGGCCTCGTTCTTGCTTATGTCATACTCTCCTCACTCCTGACTGCAGAAGCCTCTACTGGACAGCTTACTCAGGCAAATAGACCAAAAATGTGGTTCTTGGGATTTGGTACAGTAGACCCTTAAGTGAACAGCCCCTTTAAATCTAATTTTTAGTTCGAGTAAATACTGAAATTTTCTTCCATTCTTCGTCATGATTTGCGAAAACCTTGAAGTCTTCAACCAAAAGCAAGTGACCAGATTCGATAAACATGAAACGTAACCAGATTTTTCTTTCACCAATCGGCATAACACCCGGAAAATAGACTTTTACTGTATCAAGTGTGGTCTTATTCTTTATAGGAATGATTCCATTCGCCACTCTAGAGTCCAGCCTATATGCGAATGCAGGATTCGAGTCAGTGAGAAAGTGGACGAGAAGGTCCTCGACGGGGTTATAAATACCGGATGAGTATCGAGGGGGTACCGGGGGCATCCAGGCAGGCATATTCTTCTTATACAACGTCTCTTTATAGCCATCGTCGTTGTGATATATTGCACATCGACCACGCAAGGGTGCGATAACATCCAAAAATTCATTGACAAAAATTTTGTTATAACCTTGTACGTCAAAATATTTCTTGGGGATCAAGGTCAATATTTTCTTGTGCATCTTTAAGATATTTATAGAAACCCTATACATTATAACTGGCTTTCTCTGTATCCTACAGAATAGAAAAACGTGATCATCTTTAAACACAGGGGCTCGCCTGATGTAAAAGTCTGCACAAGGGTTTTCTTTTGGCGTTGCACCCAATCCTTTTATTGCAGGCTTACCAGTAAATCCATCATAGAAAATAAGGCGAATTCGTTTTTCTGCCCTTCGATAGCCACCAAAAACTAAGAATCTATTTCGGAAGACTGCACATAGAAAATGACTGGAATATCCGGACTTCAGCCTAAATTTATAAACGACTTCAAAACCATCCTTATTTCCATACATGTAGTATCGATGGAGATAAACACTGTCCATTGGTTGGGTAGCACCCCCTCGGTTAACTATAACGAGAAATTCTGATTTTTGGTCGATCCAAAACTTACCGGTACTTTTCAACCTAATTGTTGGGCGTATTTTCAAAACTCGTTTTCTGTACACTAAAACATTAGGCTCCTTGAAAATGAATGTAAAACAATGAAATCTAACTTGTAAATGATATCGAAGATGTACCAGTGTACATTCACAATCGAATTAAAAGAAAAGGACATCGGAGCGATGTCAATGGTTTCCGATGAAAAGTTTACTACTCTAGAGCTGGTTAACTGTGACCTTGACCTCTGACCTTGAGAAGTATTGCAAAACTGGAACAGGGATCCTCGATTAAACATTTAGGGGATGGTTAATGCAGGCTTGTAATTAGTTTTCCCCTGACATGCCTGAAATTCTGAGTAGATTTGCATTTTAGAACTGTTCGACCTTGACCTTGACCTCTGACCTCAAAGGTCATTGCGAAATCCGAAAGGTCACCCTTGATAATCTAGGTTTAGGTGAAGGTTTTCGGCTTCCACCATCACCAGATTCCAACTTATCTCATGTTATCTGTGACAGTTGACTGTGACCTTGAACTCTGACCTTGAGAAGTATTGCGTAACCGGAACAGGGATCCTTGATTAAACCTATAGGGGATGGTTAATTCAAGCTTCTATAATTTTCTCCTGAAATTCCGGGCAGATTTGCACATTAGAACAGTTTGACCTTGAAATTGACATTTGACCTTCGAGGTCATTGCATAAAATGAAAGCTCATCCTTTATAACTTAGGTGCTGGGTTGTATGCAAGTGAAATTTTCAGTTTGCACCTGCTCGGTCCATGATATTTGCTGATATCATGGCGAGATTTGCTAATGCAAATTTGATAAATGAGACAAGTCAGAATCTAGTGATGATAGAAAGCTAAAACCGTCACTTGGATGTTGCGGTACCAGTTCACGTCGCTTACTGTGCCAGATCTCCCGATATGTCAAAATATCAAATTTGAGGTATCAATAATGCTGACCCTGGAGAATAAATTTGTTGATGCCAGTATCTTGCCAAAGGCCATAAACATAACGAAAGTACTTGCTACTGTTGCTCTACCTGGCCACGGAGACAAGTTATTCAAGAAACAAAAGTGCGACAGACAAAATCTGAACCTTTCATATATCAATTTCACCATGAACCAGGTATCGGAGACCTGAAATTTTCATTCCATCTTGTAGTTCAGGTCATGTTACCTGGGCTGAATCGGTTAATGTCGTCCTGGGTACACCTCATTAATACCCAGGGTAATCCTGGGTAATCCTTTTTGTTACCCAGGATCGTCCTGGGTACAAATAAGGTACCTTAACATTACCCAGTTGTAAAATCCATGCCATTTTCCACCTGCCCACGTACCACAACCTCGGGCGCAGGTGGAAAATGGCACGGATTTCAAACTGGGTAATGTTAAGGTACCTTATTTATACCCAGGATCGTCCTGGGTAACAAAAAGGATTACCCAGAATACCCAGGGTAATAATGAGGTGTACCCAGGACGACATTAACCGATTCAGCGTTACCTGGGGTAGGTCACATTTCCAGGTCTGTAGCTCTTGCAGGAACAAAGTTACAGGTGTCACAGACTGAACATACGGACACCGACACCATGACCAAACACAGTATGGTTTCCGATCTTGAGATTCATAATAAGTACCGTATTAAGATTCCACTTAACTGAAATTCTTAAACACAATTTACGTTTAGCATGTTTAGTGGATGATTTAATATGCAATATTATGGTAATGTGCGATGTGGTTGACAAGCACACCCCTCCCGTCGTACCCTCCTCCTCTCCGTGCACGGATGTGATGAATAACATTATGACGGTCCACTCCGATTTTGCTGAGATGGTCGTATTCGTCAATGAAAATTTTAAACAAGATATAGGATGGCCTCTTTACGTCAGAGAGGACAGCATTCTCAGCTACGCAGTTTACGAACAAGACACCTGTCAAACCGACGATAGGTTCCATTAAGAGACACATGCCTGTAGCAGGGTGACCACCGGCGCCGCGAGCCACGAGTGATGGAATTTCGTAATTGAAGTGAATTTTACTTAAAGCCTGTATCTTTAGGTGAATATTTAATATTTGTTTCAAATGTGGGTTGCTGAAGACACCAATACCGAAATCATAAATGAAATGAAATCCTACCAAATCTCTCAAATTTATTTCTAGCTTAGTAGAGTTTTTAAAATATATAACTGTCCCAACTGTAGATTTTTGTTTTGTAACTTCTAGCATCGCCAAACGTTTCGGGTTGGCGTAACAACAAAGCGCGTACCTCTTCCAGACCTGCATTTTGAAATTTATACTCCGTATTGACCGTTTCTTACACCATTTAAATGTACGTATGATATGTTTATTTTCATTGGGTGGGAAAACAATTTGCCCTAGTTCGCTCTTCACAAAATCTAGCAACAGAAAGTACATTTTCCTACAAGAAAAAAAAACTGTAAAAGTTTTCAAACGACTTCACTCCGTATGCTGTATCACCGAAATCAATATATCGTAAGTAAAACGTAGAGTTATACTTGATATGATACATGTTATACTTTTGTTTGTAGCAATAAGCGACAATCTGCTTTGTAATCCCGGATGCCGACATGGCTATTATGTAACCCAAATAATTACTATACGTGTATACACTTTTTGTACGTTTCTTCACACTCAGTGAAATTTTGGGTTGAAGACGGACCTTTCTTTGCAATATGTACGAAGGCGTTTTATCCTGTAGACGCATGTTTAGAGCATTTCTTTATGATTTGGCAAGACTTCTAATATTGACTCATAACACTGGAAGACTGTGTGGTACCAAGCAGAGATGTAACTCTGCTATAGACCTGCACGATTCGGCCGGGAGTATGCCTGGTACAGACGATAAAACTTTCTTTTAAAGATTTCTCTTTAAAAAATCTTTTAAAAGAAAGCTTGGGCCTCGCGAATCACACCATAACAGTTTCGTTTAAAACCTTTGCAACATGGCTCCCGCTCAGTGAAGGCTGTTGATTGCAGCGGCTGCTTCAGCCGTAGCAGTATTATCGCTGCAGCCTTATACATGTGTGGTGCAAAAATCCAGAAGAACACGAAAGGCACGAGTCAGGCGATGGTGGACAAGGCCTATAAAAACTCTCTTCGGATGAATGAAGATACATTTAACATGTTGTTGGAGAAAGTGGGCCTAGTCACAGCCTGGAAAAGGCCAACTTTCAACCTAATCATTCATCAACCAATCATTTTTTGACGGCTTGCAACATACATGTAGAACAAGAATACGTTGTGAGAAACACAGTGAGAAAAAATCGTACTGCTTTTCATCCATTTGCCCAAATTAGCAACAAGTAGCACAAATACCGTCTAAATTTTTATTCACACATTTCCCGTCTTATCCTGCACCAGTAAGTTACACGGCAATCGTCTACTTATGTCATTCTTGTCTGGCCAGCCAAAATAGTACGATTTGCAGCGGGTGTCTATAAAACTAAGACCTAAGACTCTCTAAAACTAAGAGCCACTATAAAACTAAGACCCATTGTGCTATAAAACTAAGACCCATTGTACTATAAAACTAAGACCCATTGTACTATAAAACTAAGACCCATTGTACTATAAAACTAAGACCCATTGTACTATAAAACTAAGACCCCCAACTGAACATCATTTTCCTACTTTCTTGCCAACCATAGCAGCAAGGTATTTTTCCTAAGGAAGTATAAATTTCAAGCAACGAGCAGTATCAATGCACCCTTACACAGTGAATCTGGCTTATTTTCTACACAATCAGCTTCGTAATGCTAAGATGACCCAGATTCATGGAATAGGCTAACATATCTGCTTATCGATCACTGGTAGGTCACTCACTGGCATTTTTAGACTGGCTGTCCAGATGGTTCACTGCTTCAACTTATTTGACAGAATATAAGTGTGTACTATTTTGTATAAGTGTGTTGTAAAGGATTTTATTTGGAGTTGCAGCAAAACATATCAGGTAGGGGTCACATCTGTAAAACAGAGATGGCCTGACTGAATGTCACTTTGAACATGTTGACTTTGGAATGAAATAAAGGAGGGTACTGAGTATTCGTGATTCACTGATTAAATAGGCTATAATATCAGGAATAACTAGAGGGTACTGAGTATTCCTGATTCACTGATTAAATTGGCTATAATATCAGGAATAACTAGGAATTGATGTTCAGAAAAGTTTAGTTGGGGGGGGGGGGTCTTAGTTTTATAGTTGGGGTCTTAGTTTTATAGTGCAATGGGTCTTAGTTTTATAGTAAGGTCTTTTTTATAGCACAATGGGTCTTAGTTTTATAGTGGGTCTTAGTTTTATAGCACAATGGGTCTTAGTTATATAGTGGGTCTTAGTTTTATAGATTCTTAGGTCTTAGTTTATAGACACCCATTTGCGGCTACCTTAGTCATGTTAGTGATACACCACAAGTTGTACGAAAACAATCCATCTACGAGGCTGTTATTCACCTAGCTGTCAGTCATTTTAATTTGATACTTCTGCAGTTTATCTACCATGGATGTGATTACCTTGGATTGCATGATGTGTAATTAAAGAGTGATGTGTGAATTCCACTCCCTGGTCAGTTGTTAACTCAATACAGGCCTATCCCATGATGCACCTTAAAGGTCAGGGTCCACTTGTGCGTTTTGCGCTGCGTGATGCGTCTAATATTTTGTTATTTTCCGCCGTTCTGCTTCCTAACAAAAGATTTGACGCATCACGCAGCGCGAAACGCAAAAGTGGCCCCCGACCTAAAATTTTTGACAAGTGTATGAGAACAGAAATAGCCCGCAGACGAATGCCTGGTCAGTTGTAAAATCAGATGGGGCAAAAATTACAACGTTAGGGAGCCTGTTGGCGTTTGCATATTGCCAGCATTGTCAAGATTTGTAGTTTTTTAGACGTATATGCCTAGACGGGGACGGGATGTTCATTACCTAGTGAAATTAGTCACTCTCATTTCACGCTAACTCCCTTAGAATGAGGGGAAATACTGCTGAGGGACAGGTCAGAACACAGTCTACTGCCTACTGCTTACAGCTCCCGCCTCGCAATCCCAGAGTCCCGTTCGAATCACTGCTCTGATCACCACTTTTTTGGTCGCTTTTATTAATGAGCAGTAGGCACACAGGGAACATGACGCCCAAGGGTGTAGGCCTAATGCAGTGTATAGTCAGGATGCGGTTTCCCACTTACATCAAAGAACACACAATTCTGTCGCAGACACTACAGGTATAGAAATTCTATGTATTACACAGCTTCGCTTGATAACCAAATTTTGAGAAAAATGCGCTAGACCAGCGAAGCAACATTACACACAGTGACCTCGGTAAACTGCAAACCATCATCAAAGGAAGTGTGATTGACACCCAGCTGATAAGACATCTGGAGTCGCCTTGAGGTGGTGGGTGATTTCTGTACTGTTTATTCTGTAGATGTGGTCGCAAAGCGTACTAATATTATTTCGTCCCAGACAAGTCTGACAGGAGAGACGGTATCCGTGCAATACCTGGATCAAGGAGTAGACGGATAATGAGCTAATAAAATCACCCGACGGTCTTTGAACTAGTTCTTGGCAATGGTAGTACGTTTTGGCCAAATGGCTTAAAAAGTGTCACGGTTTTCACTTCACAGTGAAAGTTCATTGTCCCTGGATTAGACGATTATAAATTTTCTTTTATAAATAGCCTACATGTACAGTCATTGACAAAAGTTTATCTCCACCTGACATCGTGAATATTTCAAATACAACTGGACAAATTTTAACAGGGTTTGTTGCACATGAAAGTATATCTTGTTGGTCATATTTCTGCATCGAAATTTTGGATATTCGGAAATATCGTTATTATGTTATAGCTCATCAGAAAAACACTAATGAAATGGTCCATGGACCATGTGCTCACCGGCTTGGACATAATAGTCTAATGACAGAGGGAGGTACATATCAGTTATGAGCAATCTGGGGCAAGTCATTCCCAGGTAGGGCTTTGGTGATTTTTTGGATATGCCACCTGGTGGCCATATTGGATGTCTGATCGGGCCAGAAAAGGTCATCTGCAAGGGCCACATAGCACATTGGAGCGCTTTGGGTCAAGTCGTTCCTGAGTTGCAGCACTTTGACGATTTTCGGGTCACGCCACCTGGTGGCCATATTGGATGTCCGATCGGGCCGAAACTTCACATGGACAAAAAGGTCATCTGCAGGGGGCCACGTAGCACATTGGAGCGCTTTGGGTTAAGGCGTTCCTGATTTACAGCACCTTGATGATTTTGGGGTTACGCTACCTAGTGGCCATGTTTGAAGTCAAATCAGGCCGAAATTTGACATGCATGTAAAGGTCATCTAGATGGAGGTAAATATCAAATTTGAGCACTCTGCGTCAAGTCGTTCCATTCCTGAGTTACAGCACTTACAGCAAAGGTCATCTCCAGGGGCCACATAGCACATTGGAGCGCTTTGGGTCAAGTCGTTCCTGAGTTGCAGCACTTTGATGATTTTCGGGTCACGCCACCTGGCGGCCATATTGGATGTCCGATCGGGCCAAAACTTCACATGAACATAAAGGTCATCTGCAAGGGGCCACATAGCACATTGGAGCACTTTGGGTGAAGGCGTTCCTCAGTTACAGCACTTTGATGATTTTTGGGTTACGCCACCTGGTGGCCACGCAAATCAGGCCGAAATTTGTTGTCTATGTAAAGGTTATCTAGAGGGTGGTAAATATCAAATTTGAGCACCCTGCGTCAAGCCGTTCCCGAGTAATATGTTTGTTTGACAGCAACAGTGCTGTCCTTGCCCTCCAGACTCTGCCTGTAGCTGTGTGAAGTACACTGCCTCAGTACCAGTCAGAGGGAAGTTCCAGCAGAACGGTCTGGTAGAGTGCACACCACTGACAAACATTAGGCAAAGAAAAGGGGAAGCAGAACTCTCACAGGCAGACTGGTTGTTAGACATGAAGGAAGACCTGAGGGATGGTGATTGCATCATTAATGTGGTGACATCAGGCGACATTGATGCGGTACCAGTGCACCTTCTTGCTGTGTCGCAACACTGGGAAAGACACACCGACAGCCAGACATTCCGATTCCCTGTCTATGTCTATGTCGTGGAAGTAGGTCAGTTCAGACCTACACCCCATTACCTTTAGTTTGATACCAAACATGACTACCTTGGTTCAACTAGTCATTAAGTAGGTCACTAGGTCATGGAAGTAGGTCAGTTCAAACCTACACTTCATTACCTTTAGTTTGATACCAAACATGACTACCTTGGCTGAAATGGTCTTTAAGTAGGTCATTAGGTCATGGAAGTAGGTCAGTTCAAACCTACACTTCATTACCTTTAGTTTGATACCAAACATGACTACCTTGGCCCAACTGGCCTTTAAGTAGGTCACTAGGTCATGGAAGTATGTCACTTCAAACCTACACCCCATTACCTTTAGTTTGATACCAAACATGACTACCTTGGTTCAACTAGTCTTTAAGTAGGTCACTAGGTCATGGAAGTAGGTCAGTTCAAACCTACACTTCATTAGCTTTAGTTTGATGTCAAACATAACTACCTTGGCTCAACTGGTCTTTAAGTACCCGCTACTAGCTTCCCACCGGACTTGAAGTAACGGACCATCACATCGGGTGGGAAGGGGTTAATATACCACTTATTGTATGAGTCGAGGTAGATGTCGTGTTAGACCTACCTGGTGAGAATGGGTTAATACCAGATAATAGGCCAGCAATTCTTGGTGAACTAGTATACGTGTAGATATCATTTGAAACCCATTGGGTGGGAAGGAGTTAATAGCTGAGAACCAATCCATGACGTCACTATGGTGGATGAAGTGAGAAAGGGCATAATTATCTGGCGATCGGCGATGTTGTCTACCATTCAATAGTAGCTTGCCATTCAATAGAAAATGTTGTTGACTGTACAGTTCAACACGAACTTCCTGGAGGAAGGATGAGCCGCGGCCGAGACGGAATTGGTCTCTACTCCATTTATGTAAACAAAATAAGAGAAAATCTATGACTGTCGCCGTTTTGGCGTTGTGGACCTAGCGAGAGTGTGCATCTTGAACTTATGTGATTAAAGCAAGAATTCTCTATTCCTTCGTCGTTGATAGCCCCTATCAAACTAAAGACATATCGAGCTCTCTAAATATGTGAAATATAAGGAATTTTTATTGTCATGCGCTACAAAAACAGCCAGAGTCAGAGACTCGAAATGACGAATGAAGCCGATAAGAGATCTAGCCGTGAAAAGCGAGGTACCATCGATATCGGCGGATTCCACTAAAATTTTCCTATCAGTTCATCGTTAATGGTCTCAATCAGACTAAGTACGTTTTAAATAATCAAAATATGTGAAATGTTAGCAATTTTTAAGACAACACGCTATGAAAGCAGCCTGAGTCGAAGACTTGGAATGACGTGCATGAAGCCGAGATCGTCTGCTCGGTTCGATTATTATGAATTTTTCCTAATATATATCGTCATATTTTGAACCCACTCCTGTAGTTTTGGTGCTAAATACTTTCAGCTATTGATTGATAATGCTCTAAAATACCACTCATGTATGATTTCATAAGGCGATTGTGTATGATCATAGGGATTTTATGCGATTATAATAGGTATATTTTTCATCTCGATTCACTTTCTGCAAGCATAAGCATCTTTCCCATGATTCCTCATTCCGTGAACAAAAGAGCATCCAACATCCGTCAAAGTAACTGGCGCGGGAAATTTAAATAGTGCTGTTTTCTATTTTGCCAGCTAGCGCCCCCTGGAGAACAAATTTCGAATTAATTACCATCGCATTTGGTGTATCAAAAATCAAGCTCCTTACCCTATCAATTTCTATTCGATATATTGCTCCTGGGCTGAGTTATTGGGGTTTTCCATTTTACGGAAAATGCCCCCTGTAGGGCAGAATGTAGGTCAGATCGCAAAAATTTTTGGTCCTGTTTCGAGTCCTTCCTAGGGCCTACCTCTCCACCAACTTTCATGACCCTGGGCCTTGCGGTTGCGAAACGTGCCAGTTTAACGGACGACACACACACAGACACACACACACACACACACACACAGACGGACGCCACTCAGTATACATATGACTAGCTCCGCTGACCTTTGGTCAGCTGAGCTAAAAAGTAAGAAGCAACAGACTGGCCGGTCACTCACGTTTACAGATTAAATGAGATTTTCCCTTGGACAGTAGTCTCAAAAAACTGGATCAAGGAGTCAGAAGTGTGGAAGTGACTATTTTCCTCATGATAGGAGAGTGGACTAAGAGGTGTTCTCAAGCTTTCCGACATTATGTCAAAACCCGTACATTACTCAGTTTTTGAGCATTTTCTTTGTGGATTCGACCTGAAAATGGACAGTCCAGACTGTTGTGTATACGTTTCTAATAAGGGAATAAGAAAACTGTAGGATATTGGAACTCGGATGTATTGTACCCTGCATATGAAAAGGAACTTTGATTCTGTGACAAATTTGGATAATTATCATGATAATAGTTGCGCTTCCACTACAAAAAAGCCGGTATTTGTCCGCTCTTGTTCTGCTTCCATTACAGAATTGCTGGGTTTAATAAGTCCGGTTCTATTAGAGTTGTCGTTTATCTGAGACAGTTCCTCGGTTGCACAGTTCCAGCAAAGTAGGGTAAATAGGCATACGTAATGTTCGGTAATATGCATGTAATCAGCCGTATAATCCAGAGAAAGTGATCCAGTGAAGTGAAAGAGAGGTGCTAGTGTTTATGTGGGTGGTACCGGAAGATGAAGATGAAGCAGGTAGAAGGTTGATGCATAGAATTGCGAAAGTTTGTGAAGAGTTGCACTAAATAATGTGTTGCAGGAAGAAAATCGAGTCTACAGAAAACAAGTGCCAAATTCTGAAATAGATGAAAAAGAGAAACATGAATACTAGTAGCTGAATGATATAGGCCTATTAGACTGCTATAGTTATACATGTACCTGAGGTTTGTGACGTGCATTCTGCAGATCGGTTGCGAGCAGCCCATCTGCAGAATGCACTTAGCTAGGCGTAGGCCTACATGTAGGCCTAGCTAGGCCTATGCGCACCATGCAACCGCTGCCTCACGCCGACCGACATGACCGACGGGTAGGGTAGGATAGGGCTACACATGTACACCATACAAGCCATACAATGTCATACATCGCCTATTATTGTTATGTATCTGATCCAAGACGAGAGGTTTTCTGTTGTCAGTCAGTCAGTCATTCAATCACGATTGAGACTGGCATTTTCGCCCTTTACAGCTTAGTTTTGTAAAAGTAGAAAATTGGGTAAGACGCCACGAAATGTTTCCTAAATACCGCGGGTAGTCAGTTGGTCCACAGAAATTGAACTACCACGACCGTAAACTGCCACTCGTTGGACATGTGACCTGATGACCGTGACCTGCACCTTCGCAGTGGCCTCCTGGCGGCTGAGTCATAAGTAACACTACGCTGTTCTGCCATATATTGGAGATTGATAGAACTATAAATTGTAATTAAAATCGCTAATTACTAATTAACCAGAGTAGCTAAGGGGCTGTAAAAAAGTTATGGTTGTTTTCAATCGATAGCCGACCTTTGACCGTTTACCGCTCGTCAATAGATGGCCTGGTTTGTTCTGTAGCTCCACAGCTGGAATTTCTATATGAGATGATCAGGGGCGGTCCTTGCGGGCGATAATGGTACTATTGGGGCTTCGCCCATACGTTTCACAGTTCGCCTCAATTCGACCAGGCATACATAATAGGTTGAACAACACCATAATCCACTTGTCATAGCCATATAATGCTTGCCCAAAATCGTCCCCTATTGTATTGATTGGTCAGGTTTGTGATAATCTGGGTTTTTTCAGTAAAGCCTGGGCAAAGATGAACGCGATAATCGTTTCTTAGACAAAATGGCAACGCCCGCTTCATTCTTCCAATTCATGTTGGAGATTTTAGCACCTGCACAGTGCACGGGCTCAGTGACACTATTGTTTGCAGTACTCAGCGCCGAGAACTGTGCCGATAAGTACCGCCAGTCACTGTGACTGCACTCCGTTCTCCAACGTGCCATGGCAGGAAGACCAGATCGAGTCACCGATAACGAAATTGCGGCCTACCAAGAGGCCTCTGCTGAGTATGGCAACGATCCTGCCCGAATCGCTGCCTGGCTTGGGGGTAGGGAAGAACTTACTCCATGCCCGCGCCATTTATGCCACAGGAGATATGCGTCACATCCGCAACCGACTGAAAAGCGTGCGACGTCGGTTGAACGCTAGAGATGCTGCCATTGGTGGGCACCTCCCATACCGAGCAAACAGGCGGGAGGACCGGTGTAATATTATTAAATGCACCCCGTTACAGTATGCCCTACGGGCATTCTTCGGCCGTTATAGAATGCACCCCCGGGCATTTGAGGAAGGGGTGTATTTAATAATATTACAGCCATGATAGACCAAAATGCACCTCATTACAGGATGCCCCCTGTCATTTCAAGGGCACTCGTGCTTGTCTTTACACTTCAGAGCCCATGTTCAGTGTGTGATATAAGTCACAGGTAAGCTCAAGGGACAGAGAAATCTGTTGGCTTGCCCAGTTGGGCGAACGAGCTGAGGCGTGTGTACTAATGATTTCTTTCCTTTCAGATTTCAGTAAAGATCAGTTCGTACGCAAACAGAATGAGTGTTGGATCCTCCATGTCTTACTGCTGCGAAAAACACGCAGGGTTGACCTGTACAGCCCTTATATGGCCCCACCCGAGGTGGGGTGGGGGGGGGCACACAAGAAAAAAATATGTTTTACCAAAATTTCTGTGAAATATCTCACCTATATTCCCACCCAGGAATTGGGACGATCATCTATTTTTTTTTGTTTCAAGTGGCCTGAGTTATTTATTAAACGGTGTCTTAATCTGCCGTGTTGCATCACCATCATCGTAGGGGAATTGACCATGGATCACTTTATCTGGATTATACGGCCGATTACAGGCCTATTACAGAAACATGACACATACCTATTACCCGACTTTTCTGGAACTCAGCACCGCGTGGCACTGTCTCCGATAAGCGACAACTCTAATAGAGTTGTCCCCTGAACGGGACAGTTCAATGTTCCTACTGTGCCAGGGTATAGATTACAGGTCTATTGCACAAATAAACATAACCACAAAGTATGACATAACCCTCATTACCACATCTCAATTACAGACGTTAGTTCCGCCTAGAATCACTAGGCCTATTGTATGAATTCACTCGCCTTCTCAGGCCAACCGAACTGGTAGTTTAGGCTTGGGTGTTCAATCTATAAAAAGCTATTGAGTATCTTGGTTGGATGACCAAACCCAGCACTGTGCTTGAACATTCCGGAACATTCCAGCTATTGTTGGAACAGTGCGGTGCAGAGAGTACAATGCCTGGAACTGTGACTGCACATTTCATTCATGACGGCTCGAGCCGACACGATCACGTTGAAATTCTTGCAGACGAAGAGGCCACACAAGAATTTGGTGACGATGCAGCAGGGATCGGGGCTCACCTGATCTCAACAAACATCATGTATTCAACTCATCTGGGCTAATTACCAGTGACGATCCAATAAAACACAGTTGTTTCTCATTAAATCACCGTAAATGTCTCTGCCAGTCCGATGAACAAACCTCTGAAACAATCCGCTATAAATGTCCTAGAAATTAGTGAAGCCTCGCAGATGTGAAACACAAAGTGCGATATACGAAATTCAACTTCACTTCCATGACGTACTGTATTTCTGGGAATGGTTGGTACCACAAATGTCCCTGGTGCATCACTTCGTATCTCCGAAGTTGAAACGAAACATAAATGTGACCCGTTCTGGTAGAACCGGGCAAATGTCGCTCAGAAGGTGAGCCTCAACGAACAAAGATGACACCAGGAGAGAATGGAAATAATAGATTGTTTCAGATTTCACAATAGACAGACAAACATTTGGTCTCAACATGCCAAGCTCAGAGCGACATATGCCCGGTTCTACCAGAACGGGTCACAAATTTCAAAGTTTAATACATGTATACACCATACATGTAACTCTATCGGTCCAAAATCATATACATGTATGCTAAATGACGCTCTTACATCTGGCAATTTTTGTGGTACCAGTTATCTACAAAAAACTAAAACATTACGTCATGGAAATTAATTCCAATTTCATATTTCGTACTTCGTGTTTCGTGGAATTTGCGAAACCTCACTAGTGAGGTTTCGCTAATCTGACGAAACACGAAGTACGAAATACAAAATTCAACTTCATTTCCATGACTTAATGTATTTCTGGCGATGGTTGGTACCAAAAATGTCCCTGCCGCCACTCGTGTTTTAGCATATCGTGTAAGACCGAGAGAGTTATGTTGCATCTTGAATTTTTAATTTTCCACTTCGTATCTATGAAATGGAAACGAAAGATAAATTTCAAAGTTTAATATATACCGTAACTCTATCGGTCTAACGAACGTCTTACGCTAAAAGACGCTCTTGCAGCAGGCGATATTTGTGGTACCAACCATCTCCTGAAATACATTACGTCATGGAAATGAAGTCCAATTTCGTACTTCGTAATGGCATATGCCACGGAAAGGAGAGCTGGGTTTTCCATTTTTACAGCTTTTGGCAACACCAGGCAAAAGTTACGGCGTATAGGTTTGCATGCATATCAGGCATGTCAGGGTAATGGGCCTACAATTGTAAAGTCCGTTGTCAGCAATACTGGAATGGACACTGGTGTTAATTCGAGCCATATGTCATCATATTACCAATGTGGTATTAACCTGCACAATACCCTATTATATCTATACTATGGTGCAGTAGGAACGCTGGAACTGTCCCGTTCAGGGGACAACTCTATTAAGTGCGGATCTATTTAGTTTGGATAGGTCATGCACAGTCGCAAGCGACCGTGGAGCCACCTGTAGCCGAGCATAATACTAGAAATAGATCCGGTGTTATTGCCATTCCACTACAAAATTTATCCGCATCTAGATTCGGAGTATGTTCGGCTATGCTATCCGAAGATCCGCACTTGTAGAACCGGACTTATTAAACCCGGCAATTCTGTACTGGAAGCAGAATAAGAGCGGACAAATACCGACTTTTTTTGTAGTGGAAGCGCAACTTATGCTATCCGAACTAAATAGATCCGCACTTAATAGAACCGGACTAAATTAAACCCGGCAATTCTGTAATGGAAGCAGAATAAGAGCGGACAAATACCAGCTTTTTTGTAGTGGAAGCGCAACTTATATACAATATACAGTCCATTTATCATTGGATATTATGTCATAAAAACATGTTTTCATGAAATGGATACCTGGGTAACGAGATTTCTGACAGCTAGGCCCCTATAGCTCAACGGTAAGGTGCAATTTTCTACTTTTTGAAAATGCAGTTGTCAAGCACCGCAACCATACCACTTTACATCACCATTGCAAAAGTCGGTCCCTTAAGGTTGCGTTTTAAACTAGCCTACATGTAGGCTAAGTGTAAATAACATCGCATACCACACAGGCCTACATTTACATGTGTGATATACGAATCCCATAATTATTTCTCCTTTGATTCACATTTTTTGTCTGGGCCTATTTGGTCTGGTAGTGGCTGTGTAGGCCTACGGTATTTTGAGGCACACTTTATATTGTTTATGGAAATCCCAGAAGTCGAGAAAGTTGTAAAACTAAACTAAGTGGGTCAGCCAGGTCACAACTGTGAAGGTACTACATGATCACTGTTGACAGGTCGCATTGTTGTGGATGCTGCTTTATTTATATTGGCCGAGTGCCAAAGGTGCTTTGCTGCCAGCGCAGCAATTCTCAACATTTTACGATGGAGTGTAATAGCACTTACTTGATTTTCAGGATGCACCACCTGGCGGCCATACTGGATGTCCAATCGGGCCGAAACTCGGTATTTTTAAAGGTACCCCTCCAATGCATGTCTACGCAAGATATGAAGTCGGTTGGTGAAATAATGACAAACTGTGGCAGGTTCGTCACTTTTGTTGAACTTTGACCTCTGTGACCTTGAAAAGTAGGTCAAATCAAAAACCCGTTATACATGTATATGTTATGTATCCTTATCAGCTACACCTATGATAAAAATTTGGAGACGATCTAGTCATTACAGTCCATTCATTATAAGAAGGACAAAATAGGCGGAGTTGAACACTGTAATGAGTTTATACTACATGGCCAATGAGAGGCTAGTTACAGGTAGTGACCTATTTTTTTAGTCATTAGTTCAGGAGTTATTGCACTTTTTTTGTTTTTGGTTTCTGCCACCTGGTGGCCAAGCTGAGAGTCGAATCGGACCGAAACTTGGTGTCGTGGGTCATCTGACCTAGGGGTATATATGCACCAAGTTTCAGATCAATAGCTCCAGCGGTTACGAAACGTGCCCTGCTAACGGACCGTACAACGACGGACGACGGACACCGCAGGACGATAAAAGCTCACGAGTGAGCTAAAAATCAACATTGTTATTACCAAAAATAGATAAGAGAGTGATTTTTGTTGCAGTTCTGATAGAGTGGAACTTTCTAAGGATTCGAGGCTTTGTTTCTCTCTTATCTATTTTTCTATTATTACGTATTTTTTGTGATTTTTGTTGCAGTTCTGATAGAGTGGAACTTTCTAAGGATTCGAGGCTTTGTTTCATCAAAATGTGTTGTGTGGTTGCTGAGATATCTGAGAGTATCAAAATTTCGATAATTTGAATATTTCCAATTTTTCACAAAATATTGATATCAGTAGTCAGAGCTCACTTCAAAACGTAGAAGTACATGTATGAGGTTTTGGAACTTTTATTTTAGCGTAAACCGGTAAGAAGTTAAGCATGTTTTTAAAAATATCGACATTTTGATATTTTCATATTACTGCTCAAATAACGCAAAAAGTTCCAACATTTCGTAAACCCGTATTCTGAGGTTCGTTTCATCTAACTGCATCAAAATTTCCTGAAAAAACACAAAAATATCTCAAACTTCTGATAATCTCGGATATCTCAGCAACCACTCAACATATTTTGATGAAACAAAGCCCCAAATCCTTAGAAAGTTCCACTCTATCAGAACTGCAACAAAAATCACAAAAAAATGTAGTTAATAAAACATTTGATTTTTAGTGTTTTTTTTCTGATGAGCTATTACGTAATAACGATATTTCCGAATATCCAAAATTTTGATGCAGAAATATGACCAACAAGATATACTGCCATGTGCAACAAACCGTGTTAAGTAGTATTTGGAATATTCAAGATGTCAGGTGGAGATAAACCTTTGTAGAAAAATAGGACATGTTCTATAAACCAATTTTTTTCTTTTATAAACGTTCCTGGTACAGACGGTAAACGATTCATTTAAAGGGAGACTCGACTCATTGTGTGAAATTCTAAATTAAGGAAATATCATTAATACATTCAAATTCATTGATATCTGCAACATGTCATTTTTTAAAAATCAGCAAACTCATCATTTTAAGTATTTTAATTGAATCCATTGCACAGCACATGTGATGTCATATGTGCTCAATGCATATTTCTGAAGGAACAACCAATAGGATTAGGCAGTCACAGTATTAGCTCATTCCCTACAAAGGTCGTCAGCCTATTAACACAGGTGACATCACAATTCATGGCATTAGTCTCTATGGATTGATAAAAATTCAAAAGCTTACAATGAGTGGAGTCTCCCTTTAAAGGAAAGTTTTATCGTCTGTACCGGTTATTAGCCACAACGGTCGTTCCGACACAACCAGCTCAAAAATTAGTGAGTCACTGGTGCACTGCTACATGTAGTTAAGTTTTACATGTTTTCTAATGCCTTTACCAAAGAAGATGGGCCGTATTCAAAAAGTGTGGTCATCGCGCGATTAAGACTTAGACCCGTGTAACTTCACTAAATGCACACACTTCCCCATGCATCTGACGAAGGTACACGCGTCTAAGTATTAAACATCCTTTTTGAATACGGCCCGATATCTTTAACGGCTTCCTCTCTGCAATGAGTACATGTTGATGTATTACCGTAACATATGTACGCCTATCTTTGATAATCACGCGTCCGACAAATCCAGAACTGTCCAACAGACACGAAGGAGTGGAGCGAGCCCGTCGGTCAAATAATCTGGCCTAATACAATTGCGCTGACCTGAAAGACAGATAGGACTCTTCTCGGATTAGTCAACCGAAAATGAATTGTTTGTCCATTACCACACGTGCGCAGTGCATGAGGTGAGCACCTAGCAGCTAAAACTCTGCCCGGGAGTACTATTTTTTTGGAAAAAAAATAATATAGCCAAAACAGTGTCTATTGCTTGATTATTTAAGCCCAAAGACCTTGGTTCAGCGAAATTATCCGCGATGAAATCGCTATACGACGAAATACATGTATTCTCATAATCATTTCAATTTACGTGTACACTCATGCCAAAAAATAAATGGACAGCGGTTTTTTGTCTTCTGTTGCTGTGGTATGCACACGATGAGGTTGCAGCTGCGATACCTGGCCCTAGAACATCTCATCTGTATGCCAGGAGGGAAAATTTCATGGAAAAAATTGATTATCATGAAAATATCACTATCTTAAAATATCAACAAAATTGAGATTTTTGAAATCTTAACTTTTTTTACCACTAAATGACTTTTCAAATAATCTATGGAAGATTCTAAGAAATATGCTGAAGAAAGTGTTTGAAAATCTTGGCTAACTTTGATGATATTCGAGATTATCGAAAATATCAAAAATCTGAAATTTGAGATTTTTCATGATATTTTGGGTGGACGTGCTAACCTTCACTAAAAGATTAAGACTGACCAAGATTCGGTAACCCTCGATCACAGAGAAATTAAACTTTTTCTTTAAAAGGGTTGAAAAGTGTCCCGTTTTCATGCATATTTCCTTGAATAACACAGAATAGGGCAAATATTTTTCAGTAGTTTCTTCACTATGAGTCTTACAACTGTTCATAGATTCAAGGTAAATTTGGTTTTTATGAAAAACTTCAAGATTTCAAAAATCTCATTTTCAATGATATTTTGAAACAGTGATTGTTGCATGATATTTTCATTTTTTCCTTGAAATGTGCTCTTGGACATATACAAGAGATGTTGTAGGGCCACATATCTGAGCTAGAACCCAAAATTATGCATCACTTCCTGTACAGAGTTAAAAAACCAGTGTCCATTTATTTTTTGGCATGAGTGTACATGTACATCCACGTGTACATGTACATGCTCATATACATGTACTAGCAGATCAACGACACTCAGGCGCAAACAAGAAAATCATTTCCGTCTATTCATTCATACCTTCTTCTGCATAAGACGGCAACCGAACACCTCAGAGACCTCCTCTCTCTTTATGCAGGTTCCTTTCTTTCGACTCAGTTGGCAGAGAATATCGTGCTGTTGTGGCCACAGGTTCATAGTAACACAACCCAAAAGTGCGCACATGACTGCACATCCAATATTTGTTGATGTTCGAACGTTTGCAACACCCGCTTCTATAAATGCGTAATTGTCGACGAAGTACTTGTAAAAAAGGTCCTGATTCCCCATCTTCGGCGAAAGGAAGATTGTAAATTAGCACCTAATAATGCATCCTCCCTAATGTTCTACAGCCGAAGGAGACATAGCTAATCTTCTCATATTCTACTCTGGTATATTATAAATTTTGGGCAATCAAGCGTAGCATTTTCTGGGCCAAGAGCTTTTTCTCCTGCAAGCTATTTTTAGAAAGTGATCCCTGGTAGGATTACAGCTTAATCAAACATTATTGTCTTGAGGAGGGGCACATTTCCATGAGGTGTGATTTTTACTGTTGATCTTTTGAATGGTATTCACACATGCAAACTCACTGTAGAAATATGTTGTAGTAGTGCTGTTCTGGCAATATATGTAGGGGATGGAGGAGAAAGTGGTGATCTACACAATAACGCACACAACAAGATTGGTTGATGTGCGAAACTTCTGCTCTTTTGGTACAATATTTACAATTTTGGAGCAAGAGTAGGCCCTATACAGGCTTTTTACTTTAGAAGAAGCAAAAGCCTCTAAACAATATTTTTACCATACAAGTTATATTTACAAGATAATGGCGATTGAAAATTATTTACAAGTTATAAGTTGATTGATGAAGAGTTAACAATTACTCCCTGCGAGAAACACATCTCATTTAGATACAAGCTGGGCCTGTGATTGTTCAAATGGAAACTTTGGAACCTGTCACTTCGATTCTGGCTTCGACCCATTCTTAATTATAATGTGATAAAAGGGCCCAAGTGTTGGTTCTTTCTGTTTGCTGCAACCACCTTAGAAACCCACACATTGAAATGTCCTAGCCACAGGGACTTGAGGCATGCATGGCAGGGGTGGTGGGTGTTTCCGAGGTCCAAAAGCACCCACGGACAGTGTCCTGACCCCCGGGGTAAAATACCCCAGAAATATGTATATATACATATTTCTGGGGTAAAATTTTACCCCCGGGGTAAAATACCCCAGAAATATATACATATNTGCCCCCCCCCCCCCCTCCATACGGCTACGATCACAAGTAGGGCCTACCGTTGTTTGATTCTGGGCTGTTTTCATTCTTTTCGGAACACCCTGTATACCACGGCATTTTGCACACAGAAGATTCGCCCGAGTGATTATCGACCAATTCACTTTGATCGCTAGAAAGTGACCAGGCGTGCAACAGCGAGCGATTGGTCGGTCATTGATCGCGCGAAAAAAGACTCACTGCATAATAGTGAACGGGGCGTGAATTTTGTTTGGAGTGTTTTGATGTTTTAGAAGCGATTCTAGGTTATCTCCTCATTTAGTTAAACGTAGTCTTGTTTAAAGAGTAAAATGACCGCTTATATCTCAGCTAGTATCGAAGGTTTCAACCTCAACTTGTTGACGTGTTATGTTATGCCCTTTAATGTTGTTAAAAGGATCACATACGAAATTGAGGGTTTGTGACAAAATATCACTAAAATACCATGAAAATATCAATCTCAAAAAACCTCATTTTTCAAAAAAAATCCGAATTTAGAATTTAAAATCAGCGTGATATCATTCACCAGTCGATCCTATGAGTTCCGGTGAAGAAACTTTTCAAAAATCGTTTCTCATTTTTCAGATATAATACATGTATCAGAATATCATCAGTTTTTATGAATTTGATATTTTGCCAAATTTGATAGTTCCCATATTTTTCTCTCGTCAACAGTCACTCATCATCATAATATAAATTATCATCATAATATAAATTCATGCTGATTATTCCATCATTTTTACTTCAACGACGGAGAATTTAACGAAAGTCTTAAAATGCCCCAAAAATATGGCATGTTTTTCTGATGATATTTTGATATTTCTTGAAAACGACAAGAGATTTTTCGAAACTTTTTTCATAGAATTTATTGCAAATCACCAGAGATTAATATCAAGCAAATTTTGAAATGAAAATTGGTGATTTTAAAAATTGTGTTTTTTAAAGTGCGTCTTTTTTTCAACATACCACAAAGTGTATGTAATAGCGCGTGTTTTGCAGCATATTTTGCATTTTTAAAGTTGCAATTCTACCAAGCCATGGCATGCTCAAACTTGAAAAACCTGTTTTTGATACCACTTTTGAAATCAAATTTTGATATGTTTTTCAAAATAAGTACACTGATAAGATTCTGGGGTGATGGAGTATAAAGATCAAAGTGTCATAAAAACAAAAAATTATTCTGAAATGTTGACCAGGTCATAAATGAATTTAGGTTAGAAGTTCAGTTCAGGATTGGGTGAGGGTGAATTCACGGTTGACTGCCCAATCTGTATAATATACCAGAGTACTTTCCAGGCTGCAAAGCTAAAAAAATTGTTGGTCTGAAGCAAACGGAAGTTTTAGCAAATGTCACTGGCATGACAGCGCAATGTAGATGACGCAACGTAGAAAAACGATAGTTGTTTTCCGCTATGAACATGCGCCTCGAGGCATTTTGTCTAGTTGTGTACATGAACGTATATAATAGGATGTGCGCTACAAATAAAGAGGAGACATATTTTCACATCAGGTAATACATGCGGTGACAAATATTGCTGACTGATAGAATGTAAAAAGGAATGAATGATATTTTTCACGCATCGTGGATTTACACTCACCTTCCACGATATGGACTAGGCTACAGACAGTCCTTTTATCCTCTTTGATGTGGTCTTAGCCATCGATGTTTTAATATTCGTTTTATTTTCAACAGGAAATCGAGATTATCACATCTAGGGCCTATAAAAGCAAAGAATTTGGGTGTACTTGGAAAACATCTTATCTCAGTTCATCTAATATCCTTCTAATACAATATAGTTACGACATATGCTTGGAGGTAATTCTTCATGAGCGATTAAATAAATTGTCGGATTGGTCAATTAGACTATGTGGTGATGGAAATTAACAACAAAGCCATGATACTCCAGGCATAGGACTCCAGTGGATTGAGTATTGGAAGGATGCAATCCATCGCAAAAGCCGTCTTAGTCCAGTTTTGTTCCCTCGTTGCGGTAAAAGTGGAAATAGAGAGGATGCGCAGCTTTCCGACTCCGATTCCGACTTCAACTACGAGAGTGAACTGCAGTCCGCTATGGACATCCTTGATAAAAACGATTTGATAGACGTTTGTAAATCGTAAAATGCCATAACTTTGTGGCAGAATAATTTTGACTCGTAATCGGAAGTGCGCATAAATCGCAAATATCATAGTCGTCATGGCCGTGTCTCAAAGTCGTAACGACTGGGATTACGACTTCAATATTCATTATTTATCCGCACTTCCGATTTATAAGGCGAATTTTTTCTGCCTTCAATTTATGATGTTTGACGAATTGAAAACTTACATCACATCGTTTTTATCAAGGATGTCCATAGCGGACTGCAATTCATTCTCGTAGTTGAAGTCGGAGTCGGAAAGCTGCGCATCCTCTCTAATGATTGACCAAACAACGTTACCAGTTGGCTTGATTCATCGTGACATCCAAAAATCGTTTTTTTCTTCTTCCAAACAACATTTTTACTGGCATTTACTGTTTGCAGATTCAATACTGATCCAATATATACCATCTCCCGCCATTTTGGCACATTTCCTGATTCATTTCCTTGTTTCTTATTCGATTTTGTCTCCAAAACAACGTTTTTTTGCTGGCGTTTGTGACCTACAAAATCGTTTATGACCCATACCATTTCCCGCCATTCTGAAGGGTTGTTTATGCATCACGCCACTTAAAAAAGTATGATTCTCAGTGGCCGTAAGCATAAAACATCTTAATCCTTAGTTGCTGAGGAAATTCCTGAACATTTTACTTAAAACCGCTTACACCACAAGGGATAACCCAAGGCATTGGACCTCAAGTTTCTTAAGGGACCTTAAGATTAGGGTTGATTCGAAGGAATTCCCTAGTGTTTATGCATACATGTAAGAAAAGGACAATTCTAAGGACAAAGCTTAAGAGAAATTAAATTCTTAGTAGATTTAAAGGAGCTCGACGTCCAAGTTTGTTTACAAACATTGGCCAGCAAACTAGTTTTATTCCTTCGTGAAGGTGGCAGGACCAGTAGCGCCGTGATCGTTAGACTGGTGCCCGGTCCAATGCAACTAACTCATATGGAGATGTGTGTACCACATACACACGGCTACGTGCGAGTCGACAATGTTTGTTTACAGTGTCTGATGATGTGTTATGATGACAAGCGATATGGACTGTTGCCTTTAGAGTAATAAAACGCTGAATACGTCAACCGTCATTTTGTTGTTTTTTATTTGTAAATATTTTATAGTACATGTAAATGATGAATGATTAAAACTTAGGGCCCAGCTAGCTTTTCATGCCAAATCAAAATTTTGTTCATTCAATCGTCATTGTGTGAGTCATCTATGGGCGGTTATTTCCGCAAAAAATCTAAGTCTGATAACGTTTAAAAACGCATGTCCGATAATTTTAACGTATCCGATAATTTGTCCGTAGAAAGCTTACGTGTCTCGTGGAAATCAGTATGTAACTAACGAGGCGCAGATCTATAACTGGCGAGCGATGTATCTATAACCATGATAATTTGTGCCTGGTGAGCGACGTGTAGCTGGTGAGGGATGTAGCCACTCCAGTCCAGACCAGAGTCCCAGAAGGCAGGCCTGCCCAGCCTTTTTGGCTTCAGTCCAAGCATGCCAAGTCGGCTCATGATTCAACACTGTGTTCTTGCTGGTGTGGGCCTGATCAGACATTTCAACAGTTCAGTAATTATAATTACTCCAAGGCCTAAGCTACTAGGCCTAGGCCTATATAGGTTTCGCTAGGGCCCACCATCTGACCATTGGTCTTGGCTTTACCATGCCTCCGGCAGTGCACAGTGGTGTAATATTTTTGACTGCCCACCATTTCCCAGTGCCTCCAAACAATGACAGGAATGATTGGGTCTGTGTTCATTGAGTCCCAACGCACCAGACGATGTAAAGCATGCACAATGACCTGCTGATATGGGACTGAGGGCCATGTCGATTTAGACTCATTTACAATGAGCGTGGGCAAACGTTGGCTCTGGCTGAAAGTGGTGCACACTGTTTTTTGACAATATGTCATGTCTGAAGTTTCAGTTTCAATTTTCAGTCTCATGGTGTGATTGTGAGTTCACATTGGACGTTACCAATACTGAGTTTTATTTATAATGATGAGAAAAACATTCCAGTGTGTCCTCAAACTACTTTCAAGCACCAATTACAGAGAAAAGGCAAAATTATTAGGAAAGAAGGCAAAATGTACATAAATGTAGTTGACATGCAAATCAATGGCAACGGCATGCTAATTTCTGAGTGAACAGCTTTCATGAACACACCAATTTCCCCAAAATTGGCGTCCAGATGGATCAAATGTTTTGGGTAACAAGAACAAGAGATACCACATGCAACGCTCATACTTTGGCTCAACCAATTATAGCAGACACTACAGCCCCGTGTTGCAGAAAAAATGGAACTGCAATTACGTTTTTGAAAATTTAGAATAACGGTAGTCTGTAGTTTCCGGAAAGCTGGGAACCTGGAAAGCTGGAAAGTTGGAAAATACCAGAAAGTGTTAAATTGTAGAAAAAGGATTACATACAACGGAATGTGCGAACTTCTTACATCACAGCAGTATGATCAGTGAACAAATAAATCATAGCTGCTATCCTAGCTTGGCACTCATCGTTTTAGTTATTAACAAACGCGAAAGTACCTTCCTGCGGCCCACCTACAGTTTTGTTGGTTCGCCTTTCAGATGAAACCAAGGCTACTACCTTAGTTTGCACAAGACGGCAGAAGTGGACTCGGAGGAACATCCATACTTCGACATTTGTTCAGTAATTTTTAGCATTTTTCTTAATCAAAAGCGCATATTCGTGTCGTTTAGGAGCATTTTCAGATCAGCCAATCTCAATCCCGAATCCGCGGCCTGTTCTCTGCCATGCTATCGTAACAGAGTGGTCACAATGCATCATGTCAGCATCTGATTCGCACCACAGAAATCGCCATATTTACCTGGTGACGACGACCACAGCACATGACAACAACAAACTTCGAACACCACCAGGATCATTCCATCGGGATATTCCAGATTTTATACTGATCCTTTAGGATTCCCCACACTTTCCAGCTTTCCAACATACTTTCCAGGTTTCCAGCTTTCCGGAAACTACAGACTACCAAATATAACAGTAAGGAAGAAACTTATCAACCTACAAGTTAGTGCAGCATATTGACATGATTACTAACAGAGAGTTGGTCGCATGAGGGTCCTAATTTGGCATCAATTTTGAAGTAAATTTCATCAATGGCAACCATGGCAACATTTGATCTACAGTTCATGAGTTCCCGGGATGAGTTCATTGTTACTAGCACCACCTCTTGTACAGTGGCTGTACTGTTTGTAATAGCAAGGTGCCTCCAGGGTCCCTTTCATGCCTTTGAAGTTCAAGGGCAGCAGATAACACAAGTCGCTAGCTTCAGTGGAGTAGACGTAACTTGTGCAGGGGTCTCAGGGACCTTATTCACAAAGCTCCGGTAACTTTAAGGGTACGCAAATCCTTTGTCTGGCTGATAGTGAACAATAGGTTGTCCGCAAAAGGACAATAGTTTGTGCACCTCCGTAAGTTATGGAAGCTTCGTGAATAAGGTCCCTGGAAATAAGAGTGGCATTTTATAGTCTAATGTAGGGGAAGAGGTGAATACCTACACACCATACCGGGTGCAAACAACACTCACTGACTTTCCCAGATGAAATACTACATATGTATGCATATGATTGTTTATGATGGGGTTGTGATTGATTTTTTGCACAAGCTGATGACTTGTGCATTATTATGCACTGTACTCAAATCAGTTGAATTGCAGCTTACCATTCTACACAGAGAAAAAAATCCATTTCGAATAGAGACAAAATTGTTTCAAAACGTGTTTGAAATACATCTTATCTCATGTGGAGATTGAATTCATCTCAGGATGAGAGTTTCTGTTTCGGCTGGACACGATTTCATCTCTTAAAAATTAGGATACGTCATTTGTCTCCAGTAGAGACTAACGTATCTAAGGCTGAAACAACGAGTACTCTAAAATCTCTCATCGAGATCACAGTTATCTCAGGATGAAAACCTACCATTTCAGCTGGATACGAACATGTCTCATGATTATTTATTGAAATTTCAGCGATCTCGGGGTGAGATCTTTGTATCCAGTCGAGCAGCACATTGTCTCCAGTTGAGACTTATTCACCTCTACCTGATAGTGATAGGATTTCAAATATGCATGGACGCAGTGCCCTTAAAGGATAGTTCCTTTAGGGGTAGGTCCCTTGTTGGGTTAGGGTTAGGGCTCAGTAAATGGCGTGTAATATAGACACTAACCCTAGCGAACCCACGGGGTCAAATTTGGCCCCACCTATTTGGTTTTCCGGATCACCCAGAGAAAATTTCCGAGGCCGAGTGTGTGCCCCCGTAGCGTAGTGGTTAGAGCGTAGGACTATGTAGGTTTAGTTAGCTAGCATGTAGGTATACACAGGTTCGAATCTGCGTAACGGCCACTATGCACTCTCTGCCAATACTTTTTTCTTTTATAATTTTTTTGCTGTTCCCGTTATATACAACCAATGCTGTTCTTTTGCAGTACTGCTGTTATATATTTTTACAACACTGCTGTTTATTAAGAAGCAGTTGCCCATTTCACCAGACCATGAGACGATGATCGTCTTGACTAGAGATGGTAATATCTCGACATGAGACGAAACATAATGTCTCAAATGGAGACAAAAACGTCACGCCCTGCGGACAAGCTGTTGGAGATGCGTTTTGTCTCCATTTGAAATGGATTTTTTTCTCTGTGTATCCACTACCGCCGAATCGGTTAATGTCGTCCTGGGTATAACAGAAATATACCCAGGTTCAATGTCGTCCTACAAATCTATACCCTGGGTATAGTTCGATCTACAAAAGTATACCGAGGATTGGATACAGCACCTGAAGACGAGATTGTTCTTGCGAATGCCACATCACATGCACAAGCATGACAAGTCGAAAAACATCGCTCTAGCGCCCGACACGACGGGCACCTCTTTAACATATCGTTCCGACATTCATCAGAGATTTTTTCATGCCGTTTATCGCCACTCAAATCCGCAATAGTACTCCCAGCACGGCTGATGTAATGTCGATGCGAACGTAGATGAACGCACGACACTGAACAAACATATGATACAGATCGGCTCTGTTCGTTTGCTCATTTCTTTGAAATTGTCACCGTAACATGCGGTAAGTTTGGACCATTGTGTTAAGACAAATGTTAACAGTTGACCCATGCTATTATGAGCACAAAAGCTGACAATACTGACTGGTATTTTGACGATGTTGAACTTGCAAAACTGCTGTCTTAGTTGAAGCGAGAAACAAAATGGCGGCCATCCATTCCTGACTCGTACCTAGGCTCAAAACTACGGTCCTGGGTATACTTTTGTAGATCGAACTATACCCAGGGTATAGTTTTGTAGGACGACATTGAACCTGGGTATATTTCTGTTATACCCAGGACGACATTAACCGATTCGGCTCCACTACTAGTACCTTACACAGTGGAGGAACATGTTTTTGGTATCTTACATTTATCTGATAAAAATCAACTCACCCTCACTGGTTTAGTGTGACTGAACCATCAACCGCAGTCAGTGTAGGCTACTCTCACCATTTCCATATTACTATCACGACTACCAATGGGGCTATCCAGGGAAAACTAAACCTCCAGATGGCTCTGCTGTACTATAAGTCCTAGTGTCACTGTTTGCAACATGGCAGAGTATGGAAAGTGGACTGTTCAGAAAATCAAACAGAGGAGCGTCACTTACAGGCGGAAACAGGCAGAAAAAGTGATCTAATCATTTTCAACCTCAGATGCCTCCATCATTGACGTAATCATCATATCAGATTTGATATTTTGTCCATCACTCTCTTAGTGATGGCACAAATCGGCTCCTATAACCAGTTACTACCTAGAGCATAGAAACTACAGTTGTCAGTTGAGTCTGCATGCAGACTCTGGAGTCTCCGCCACACGTCACACTATATATAATTAAGACAGCTGCCAATTTTGACCCGCAATTCCGCATGAAAGAACGAATGTAAGGTTTTATTGATGAAGGTGACGTAAACTGAACCGGAAACTGTTTAATTGATGTATTTTAATCCACTCTGCTTCGCACAATTTGACTTTCAAGTGTCCGAGAATAGGGGACATTTTTCAGTGACGGCGGTCGTATTCTCGGACACCATCCCCATCCCGCCATGTCCTCGGACAGTTGTTTTTTGTGACCCAAATGTCAAAAGGAATTAGAGAATGCCGATCGGGAAATGGGGGATATGGGCCGATGACATGGAGAATATAAGCCGAGTTGGAGGCCTACACGTTCGTCATGTTCGTTAGCATCAGCATGTCGTCCATGTCGTCAGGCTGGGATCATACGGCAGTCGTGGCGCAAAACATCGTGGTAAACATCAGCATTATGGATAAATTAAACAACATACACCCAATGTGGAAATGAAATAATAGAAGTCACAAATGCCCACAGCAAAATATTTTATTAAAATATAGTTTCGTCAAAAATTCGTGTTATATCTTGACAAAATTACGACATTGCAAGGAGCCCGTGAAGCACTGCAGCGTGCACACACGCATAGGCACGTAAGCCTCCTGGAACGAGGTTGGTTTGCCGAGAAAGTTTCCTAGCTAACACAAGAGTCTCCGCCGGCCACTGCGTGGCGTGGCGGAGACTAACAAGTTCTACCCTTAGGTTTTTATACCCTAGAAATCAAATGAGCTGATTATTTTTGATCTGAGAAGTTTGGGTCATGGTGATATCGACGTTTGATATCACGAAATTTGATATTTTGAGATTACTTGCCACACTATGAACTGATCAACATGAAACAAGTCTAAATTTATGCCTGCTTATCCAAGGACAGGACTGTGGTAAAATTCTCAGCCTCATGTGTCCGGGTGATTGAGATATCATGAGATTTTGATATTTTCAAACTTGATAATTTGCAATATCTCTGCCCGTGGTTGAGGTAGAGACATGATATCACCCACACTTAGGTTATTGAGCATGCCCATTTCGATTATGCAATGACCTTGATGATCAGGTCAATGTCAAACTTGATAATTTCAAATGTATCTGTCTGTGGTAGCAGTGGAGGTTTGATAAAACCCATACCGGTATTTAAGTTATTTAGGATGCCAATTTCGATTATGTAATAACCCTGATGATCATAGGTCAAGGTCAAGGTCAGAGGTCAAGGTCAAACTTCCCAAAGAACTGATAAACAATGAAACTCACTGAACAGAAAGTGGATAGTATAACTTATAGTACAGTAGAGACCCCTATTATCGAGCGTTTGAAGTACCGGTATATTCTGGATAGCCCCATTCATGGCATTCAAATCCTGTTGAAATTTAGGTGAAAATAAAACACAATACCGGTATACATGTATTTCTGATATTAGTAATTGATGGCATCACTTGGCTCAAATCACAAAATGCACCTGTGTACATCACACATGCTGCAGGCAGTATGAAAAGAATGAAGATGTTCCAATTCACCTGTAATTTTTATATTTTTGGCACATGATGTACTGAACATACATGTACCTACAAAGACAACTAGGAGGTAGACGTCAAAGATTTCAAGTTAGCAGCAAATACTGTTTGTGAATCATCGTCTGCAATATCTTGGAGCCCTTCCGTATTATTATTGTCTGCATTTAGTTGCTGTTTTTAACCCTAAAGAATGCAAAGTATGGGATAAATTAATAATACATAAAACACTACAGGGCCTAGATGTAGGGCCTACGACATAGGCCACTTCGAGCCTAGGCTTGCTTAGGCTACCACTCCACTGGCTTGCGGTAGGTAGGCTAGGCATCCGGTATAAAAGCCTAGGCAATTCAGTCAAGTAGGCCTAGGCCCTACCGGTCGGTCATGCCTCATGGGATGGCCCCATCCCATGCCGGTATGAAGCCGAACATGCCGAAGGCAGGCAGGCAGGCCTACCTACCTAGGCTATAATCCATGCTAGGCCGAATTATTATTTATTTAGGGGCCTAGGCCTACCCTAGCTACTTTTTGTAAACACAAAAAACACAACAGTCATGACAGTCTCCATTTTCAGTGATCGTAGACTGGTTCCCTAACCACGCAGCGTCTGCGGTGCTGCCACCTATTGTCGGTGATATGTACTCAAGTGGATGTCGTGTTTACAGCTTGGACGTCCAGCTCCTTTAAGGGAGATCTTACACATAAGATGTCCCATTTTCCCATATTACCAGAAGAAATTTTTTTATCCCGTACCTAAAGTTTCCGTGAATGCGATTGGCTCACACCGCACACGTGACCATAAGGAATTTTGGCATGTCGACCGCTCTGACGTCACCAAAGGTGCGACATTAATTTCATGAAATATCGACCGGCAATGGCCGCCGCTTTTTTTCTCTCTCTCGGTTCGCAAGTTTGAACGTCCATAGAACAAATGCATACTCTTCAAACGGAAAAATACCACTCACAATCTCATTTCTTGGCAGTAAGCAGTAGCCTTGATGCAAAATGGTTAACACAATGCGTCCCAAACCAGCGTTTGAAACACTAGGCCGGAGCCAGTCGGCACACCTCAGTCATGTCAGTCCAGTGCGGACGGCGTACGCCTATCCACTGTGACGCAATGCATCACGTCGCTTGATAAGTGATTCTAATTTTTCATAAAAGAAATTGTTTTCAATCAACTCGACTTTCGGTACGGGATAAAAAATGTTGCCCTCCATGGAGGGCAACATTTTTCTAATCCTGTTTGATGTGATTTTATTTTAATGATTCTCCTCATGCTGCTTCATTGCGAGATTAGATTCATTTACTAATGAAGTAACACAATTGATCAATTATAAAAAATCACTTTAACCGGTGATTCTTAATTTTGGCTATTGGACATTGTATAATGTAAACACAATGGATGCACACGACGAACTTACCGTACACCTCCAACCTGATTCCACTCATTTCTCAACCAAAGTCGAGATATTGCTCCACATAGCCTTTGGAGTCGTCATGTTTGGAAAGTGTTGTTGTATTGCCTTTATATTTTTCAGTCATCTCTTCATAAAATCGATTTCAAAGAACATGCAATTGTTATACGAGTCAGTTGTATACAAGTATTTTATTAGTATCAATAAAGACAAAAACCGTGAACTTTACAGTTTAGTTTGTTTGAATCATAGTATAATAACTGACACGTTACATGCAGTGTAATCTTTATATATTTATTTATTTTACGGGTGCCTTCGTGTCAATAGAGAGGTTAAGAAGTCCTACGATAAACGCTAACGCTAACTTTATTGACGACAATATCGTTACCGTGCAAAAACTACCTTTGTTAGGTTAAGATGGGTAACCGGAAAAACGCCGACCGACCGACCCGCCGACCTACCGACCGACTGAAGGACAGAGCAAATCCCTTTCATTCCTCATCAGCGCAGAAATGCATGCACGCTGGTTTTCTACACCCGTGGCATCACCCCTGCAATGTACAATGCAGTAGATCTATAGGCTATATCACTGATCTTCCAATGAAGCATTTGTCGCAAACGAGTCAACAAAAACTAAAAAACTAAAAATATGTTCAGTCACTGCTGTGGTCGCAAGGCCGGTCGCCTAGAAAATCACTCGAAAAATCGCAGGTGTGCGCCATGCTTTAGAGTGTTGATATTTGCGCATGCTATAATTTTCCTCGCAATCGTTATGGCAATGACCTCGGTACAGGATCCTGATTTCATATCACGATGTCACTCAATTCCGGAACTCGTTTCGGTCTCCCAGCTATGTTCCTACCGGCGCTGCTATTAATGTCGACAGTAGGCCTAGTTTGGGGCCCATCCGAATGCATCAACACTCATGACAGCACTGCTCCGTCACATCGCTCGTAACATAGGCATTATGGGTCACAAAACTCGTTACGTAATTTATTTGTAATGCACAAACACTCCACTCAACAATCAGTCTCGTAATGCCACGATGACCCAGATTCGTGGTATAGGCTAACATAGCCCCAACTGATGTAGGCCTATATCTGCTGATCAGTCACTGGTAGGTCACTTGCATTGCTGGCATTTTTAGACTGGTCAAAGCAGACCCTACACCTGTCTTAGTGAACTTGGCGTTCATTGGAGGAAAATCCAAGGGATTGTTCATTTGTTCTTCCTGCCATATCCCACAATGCATCACAGCCCGATAAACTTATTGGGCCGTATTTACGAAGCGCGATTAGGTCAACACGCGTGTAAATTCATAGTTATTCAGGTTAAGGGCCTAGAAAACCATTGTTTTGCTGCCTTGTGGTTTGAATCCCGCGCGTGCGGCACATGCCAAGACGGTCTTGACGTTCCGCGGTTCCGGTGCGCTGCGTCCTCACAGGCTCTCCGACGATAACAACGACCGCGTGCAGACGACATTTTGCATTTTTTGAGAAGCGAATTGAGAGAGATGTTCTCCTCTTTTCTGGGCAAATTGCCACATCGACATCCTCAATTTTCGTTTGATGCATAGAAATGCCACAGTGGAGGACAATCTCCAGAATGCCATGTCATGTTATGCTGTTGAACAATTAAAGATTCATTCGAGACACTCCACTGGTGGCCGTTAGTTACTCGTCTTCCTGCGTACGCCACCTTGTACGCTGCTTGATCGGCAGCGTTTACTTGCAGGATAATCACCCGTGGTTAACTTTCCTTTGACTAGCCGCAGGAACAACCTACAGGCCTTGTTTACAATCATTCAATTCTTTTCTTCGATCCTCCTGCACGTAAACGCAGGAATGTTAACCGCGTGTGGTTATCCTGTGGGTAAACACAGATGATCAAGCAGCGTACAAGGTAGCAATACAATGGTTTTCTAGGCCCTTAATCTGAATAACTATGAATTTACACGCGTGTTGGCCTAATCGCGCTTCGTATAATACGGCCCATAATCACTGCCGCCATGATATCAGCATTGGTTTTACACAGGAAATATTTTTCGATTGCGTTTAGGCCCTACTTACTAAACGAATTTGACTGCAGGTGAGAAACGAACTCGGTGAACAGATTACTTGACCAAGACGATAGCCCCCTGAGGGTGCAATTTTATGGTTCTTTGAAGGCACTAGCGTCCACCAAACGTCCAACATTTTTCCATCGTCGACCACTCTTGGCCCACGCTAGTACACAAACATGTACGGTGATGCATAGAAAACCATGCCCAACTGATCTTCATGAAACCGCCAAGGAAAACTGGCAAAACCGTCTTTACTGCACTGACACTTAACGTTCTCAGCTCATTATCTGCTGGACACGAGAAAATGACCAACACAGACCGTAACATCAAAAATGGATACAAATGGTCACTTTTTAAAGGCGTGATTTTTGCCGGTGGAAAAATCAAGGACGAAAATAATGGCTCACTATGGTGACCACGTGACCCAATTACGACTACATGTAAATCTTAGGTTTTGAGGTGGATGGACCAGGTAATGTAACACCCTACTTCTGACGCGGTTTCATGGAGAATGGTTTCGCGATGCCAGAGAAAAGTATCTGGGACCTTATAAAGAGTTTTCGCAAAGCCCCCGAAACGCCAACGCGAACGTCTATCCTTTTGTTCGGTGCTCTCTTCGTGGCATCGAACAATGGGTTTGGCGTTCGCGTTTTCGTTTCGGGGCTTTGCGAAAACTCCGAATTCACAAAGCCCCCGTAACTTTAAGGGTACGCAAATCCTTTGTCAGGCTGATAGTGAACAACAGGTTGTCCGCAAAAGGACAATAGTTTGCGCATTCCCGTAAGTTACGGGAGCTTCGTGAATAAGGTCCCTGGAAACGAAAAATCAAAAAAGCATGAAAATAAAGAGCACCTAATGCCCAAATATGGCATAGCGTTTTTCTCTGTGGCTCTGTGAAAAAAACGGCAGTTTAGTGTCCTGCAAAATGATATTTGAATGAATAAACTTTGACGAAGGAGGTTGTTGGTAGACATGGTTAAATCCAACCTATTGTGGCGTTATTGTATGATAAAGCAAAGGAGGCCACGACCTCACTATTAAATGCTGTGATTGTGATATAGTGCTGTCAATCATAGGCCCAGCTGTTGTACATGGTTTACCTACTTTACATCTATCTAATCTAGGGTGTTGGATTTAGATTAGGATTATTTTCTCCTGGGCAGTCTTTGAAGTCGGAAGCCGGGGGTAGAGCGGTGTGTCGAAGCTATGTCGATCGTTGACGGGGCAGACGTACCCCGACGGGAGATCCCGACTTTGGATGTGACAATAGATATCGAACGAGCGGAAGAAGAGGCTCATAAAGTTTTGTCTCAAGTTAGAAGACGGTGGAAGAAAGACGATATCAAATTAAAGGTGTGTAGCCAACGGGTTCGGTGATTTATGCGGGAAACATTCTTTCGAGATGCTGGATCTTATGCCGCCCTTTCACGTCCAATATTATTGCACAATATCAGGATCAAAATGGGCAATATTATTGCCAATCTTTCTTCCACCCATCATGCCAGAAGCAAATACCCCTATTTTTGGCCCCATGTGCAATTGGTTGTGTAGACTATGGCTCGCTTTAGGCCTACGCTGGCGGTCTTGGGCGCAGACGTGCCTCGGCTTCATTGATAGGTACATGTAGGCCTACCCTCTAGTACAGGACGGAGTTTCCAGTATCAAGCCATATCACAAAAAAATGAATAATCTGTTACTCTAATCTCACAGATTTCAAATCTGTGAAATTAGAGGTAACAGATTTTTCTGTGTTCCGTGGCCCCTGTTGAAAATTCAAACGGTCTCTATAGCTGTCTTTTGTATGGAAACATCAGGGAGGTTTCGCAAGCGCCCGGTTAGGCCCTACGACGACGTTTATCTATTGTGTGGGTATACCCAAACAATAGATAAACGTCGTCGTATGACCTAACCGGGCGCTTGCGAAACCTCCCTAATGAACACTAAAAAACGGACATCGGTTCACCAATAGACAGAAAGTCAATCCTCATTGATTTTTAGCTCACTGTGGTGAGCTATTACAATGGTGATGCGTCCGTCGTCCGTCGTCGTCGTCGGCCGTCGTCGTCCGTTAGCAGGGCACGTTTCGTAACCGCTGGAGCTATTGATCTGAAACTTGGTACATATATACCCCTAGGTCAGATGACCCACGACACCAAGTTTCGGTTCCATTCGACTCTCAGTTTGGCCACCAGGTGGTGGAAACCAAAAACACAAAAAGTGCAATAACTCCTGAACTAATGACTAGATCATCTCCAAATTTTTATCAGAGGTGTAGCTAATAAGGATACATAACATATATTACGGGTTTTTGATTTGACCTACTTTTCAAGGTCACAGAGGTCAAAGTTCGACAAAAGTGACGAACCTGCCACAGTTTGTCATTATTTCACCGAGCGACTTCATATCTTGCATAAACATGCATTGGAGGGGTACCTCAAAAAATACCAAGTTTCGGCCTGATTGGACATCCAGTATGGCCACCAGGTGGCGTAACCTGAAAATCAAGCAAGTGCTATTACTCGGGAATGGCTTGACGCAGAGCGCTCAAATTTAATATTTACCTCCATCTAGATGATCTTTACATGCATGTCAAATTTCGGCCTGATTTAACTTCAAACATGGCCACCAGGTGCCGTAACCCAAAAATCATCAAAGTGCTGTAACTCAGGAACGCCTTAACCCAAAGTGCTCCAATGTGCTATGTGGCCCCCAGCAGATGACCTTTATGTCCATGTGAAGTTTCGGCCCGTTCGGACATCCAATATGGCCGCCAGGTGGCGTAACCCGAAAATCATCAAAGTGCTGTAACTCAGGAACAACTTGGCCTAAGGCACTTCAATGTGCTATGTGGCCCCCTGCAGATGACCTTTATGTGCATGTGAAGTTCCAGCCCAATCGGACATCCAATATGGCCGCCAGGTGGCATAACCTAAAAATCATCAAAGTCCTACCTGGGAATGACTTGACCCAGATTGCTCATAACTCCCTCTATCATTAGACTATTACATCCAACCCAGTGAGCACATGGTCCATGGACCATTTTTGTTACGCTAGATCTATTTCTGAAGAGAGACACGCCCACCGCCGATCGTAATGATTCCAATTAATACTTACGAGTATAGTCTAGGAGCTACCAAAGATTTAATGCACATCTCAAGTACAAAAAGTTTTTTGTAGTCCGGACGCAGAACGATAAAGTGTGACATTTTGAATAACAGCAATTTTTTGCATTTTTTGTATCTCCAAATGACAGATATTCAGAATCAGCCGGGTGGCACTCTGGCACCCTTGAGCGTTTTGAGAAAGTCCCGTTTGAATTTTTGGAACTGACTTTATCATTGGACGTCAGCTGACGCAACAACTGAGCTTTGTACAGGAGAATGGGACCCGATGTACAGCTAACTTTTAAATGGTTGGATTTACACCCCATAAATGTATTACCAACAGATTGAAACATGGTGCCTCAGAAGCAGACAAGCATGTTCTTAATTGTTTTCAGTAGTTTTGTAATAAGAAATGACGCTTTTTATGTAAATTAACACAAAATGAATCAAAATACATAAAAATGCCGTTTCCAATTACATAACCAGTTAAAAATTACTAAAAACATGCTTATATGATTACGAGGCACCATGTTTCTATCTGTTGATAATACATTTGTGGGGTGTAAATCCAACCATTTAAAAGTTAGCTGTACATCGGGTCCCATTCTCCTGTACAAAGCTCAGTCGTTGCGTCAGCTAACGTGCAATGATAAAGTCAGTTCCAAAAATTCAAACGCGAATTTCTCAAAACTCTCAAGGGTGCCAAGGTGGCACTCGACGGATTCGGATTCCACACCCTCCAAATGTATGAAAACTGGGAAAAAATGCTGTTATTCAAAAAGAAACACCTAAGCCCAAAATCGGGGTTTGCATCCGGACTTTTGGGTTTGTGGGTTAGTTTCTATCCCACTGACCACAAAAACCTAGTTCTTAAGTTCCGAAAATGGTGCGTTTAGGAGATACAGCCGTTTAAATTTTGGGTACTGGCTTTAACATTGGAGCAAAATCAGTGCATTGTACAGGGGCTTGGAAACTGATGTACAACTAACTTTTAAATGGGTGGCTTGTGGTCAGTCGTGGGAGAGAAACTAACCCACAAACCCAAAAAAGTTTTTGTACTTGAGATGTGCATTAAATCGTTGTTAGCTCCTGCATTATTAGGTTAGAACAGTACTGATGTAATCCGATAATCTGAACACACTCGAGACTGAAATCTCCTGAAATCTACATGTAGTCTAGAGTGCTACTTTGAGCTTAATTTCCAGAGTCAGGGAGTAGGTTTCATCAACCTCGTCCTCACAGCCTACGTGGGTGATCACTCCGACGCCGTCATCCTCCGCACCTACATGGGCAGGATGCCGATCTTGTGCGACAAGAAGCGGGAGGAACGCATCATGAGGTTGCTACACGAGATTCGGCTTCATCCCGAAGTCCACTGTTTCTATAACAACGGTTGTTGCTACGAATTTTTTCAAGGGCAGAATTTTTCTTGGACAGGATTTTCGGAATTCGAGGATATCAAGATAACCAAGTACGTTTGGCGCTCAATTTTTGTAAAAATGTCCCTCTTTTCCGCTAAGGCCTATGGAGGAGATTTTGAATGCATACACAGACTGCACTCATATGCGACGCCCCGCCCTATCCTCTCAAAACAGGGTCTGAGACATCTACTATGGCAAGCGGTTTGTCCATTTATTCCATAAACTAAGTTTTTGTTCTGGAAACTTAGTTTATGGGTCCAAAAACTAAGTTTTTGCTCGCATAACTATGGTTTTGCTCTTGGAACTCATATTTCAACTCCAGAACTGCAGTTCCAAGACCAAATGGACAAAAACTTAGTTTCTGCTCGGTAAAAACTCAGTTTATGGACGGTACGGCCAGAAACTTAGTTTATGCGGCTAAAAACTTAGTTTCTGAGCAAAAACTAAGTTTCCAATATGAAACCTTAGTTCTGCGTCCCCCAGAACTATCATTATGCTCCAGAACTAACATTCTGGTCCAAAAACCAAGTTTGTGGATGCAAAAACTTAGTTTCTGGGCAAAAACTAAGTTTTTAACCGTAACCTATGTTTTATACCTCTGCTCCATTGTCACACTTCTGCAAACAGTATACCGGATTGTTCCCCCAATACCGCGCACAGTGTATGAAATCGCCATGAATGGGGGCGGATACCAGGAAAAGGTGACGATGGTTCATAATTGGTGGATTCATGTCACGAGGGGTCTGCGGTAAATTGCAGTATTGATGAGGGGTTGGACTAGTGACCTCATTGGAAGAAAGTTTGCTGAGTGTCCACAATCGATCATCAGTCAATAGTGTCAATCACTTTTCAACCACTGACCGTAATCATTTTGTGGTGATGATGTTCGTTTCAATCGGGGTAATCGTGTAATTGTGTGGCGGTCCTGGAAAACCCGTCGGAAGTCGCTGAGTGATCAACAGGGGTTGTTAGATTTTGCCTGTGCATTGATCGACTACTGTTCACCTGTTACCGCATTCCCCATGTTCCCAGGGCCGCATTCCTGGCCAAGTTCACGAGGGTACAACTGATCAAATCAGTATTCATGAGTGAAGAGCATGGGCATGGTAGGCGTGGAAAATAGGCCCTTGTCCGCCTCAGTATGATAATTTTACGTTTGTAGACTGCGCGGTATTGGGGAACAATCCGGTATGATAAATAAAAAGGCAATTTCCAGAGTGTTTGCGAATTTTCGACCCCAATCGGGGTCTTCTTCAGGCTGGGACTTTACAATCCGAAACTCTAGAACAGACTGAGCTGAAACCCAAATGTAGATATGAAGTATCCCATCCAAACAGGACGTGAGAGCAATTAAGGAAAGAAAAGAGTACAAGCCCCAAAAGTTGGTTGCTCAACCTAACAGAAATGTAATTATTGAATGTAAGGCTTGACAAGGCTGAAGGGAAGGGGGTAGATAAAATATAGCTTGGAGGAATTAAACTAACAGTATAATTATACTAACAGTATAATACCCCCAAGACTATAGTAAGAGTAATTTACTCTAGTTTCATGGATTTAAGACCGGTTCTGGATATTCAAGCCACGCCCACTCTGTATAACTTTGGCCTCATGGTTCGAATCCATGAATAGAGCTGACCGTGTATGATTGACGTCTTGCCTGCCCCTTTGTGCTATGTTTACATCACAATTCGTCAGCAATGCCTGTATAACCGATGCCGAATGAATAGGCCTGCCGCACTCACTGCCGTGGGTTTTGCATAACGACAAGCACGGATAACTAGGCCCACCAGTAGGCCTACACAGGTGTTATTTGTTGAACACTTCTGTGAATTACCCTGTTACGTCATGGTCCCCTCCCCCCGAACGACAAAACCAAAAGGAAAGTTAATCAATCGCACGGTACACAGACCACAAACAGCAATCTGTTTATCAGTACTGACAACCACAAGTCACTTTCAGCCCGCCAGCACCAGCGGAAAATGTGCGCCAATGAACTACAAGAAACCGCGGCCTATTCACGCTGTCCTACACTGGGGCGGTCACAGGCACTTATAATGAACCGGTCTTAAATCCATGAAACTAGAGTATATTAAACAAATGTATGAGGAAGTGATAACAAAACTATCACCCCCTCAGGCCTCAACACCAGGTGCTGAGTTTCTGATAACCTCGCAGCTTCCCCTTAGTGTCAGGGCCAAAAACGATTTGGCATGGGGTTCCTTCCCCTTTTTTTTCTTTTAATAGGGCCGTTGCTTTGGAAGACTGTAGCTCGGGCCGGGGGACAGGGGTCCTTTCACTAGGCCTTGTCTTCCATTGCTCTTCTCCTATTTTGTTCGCTGGTCAGTGCTTTGCAACCCCTCTTTTCCCTTAGTAGACCCTTTTCCTTGGAGGACAGGGTTCCTCTTTTTAGGCCTTTGTCTTCCATTGTCTGTTTCGAAATTTTCGTTGGTCAGGGTTTTGTAGTTGCCGTTCACCTAGGCTTCCTTTCTTTACTGTTGCCCCTTCATTTCTTATTATCTTGCTCTTCATTTCTTTTTCTAGGCCTAATTTGTTATCACTTCCTCATACATTTGTTTAATATAAATTACTCTTGGGGGTTATTATTAAACATATATTTTATTTCATCTAAGAAACTCATATACAGTAGATTAACTGGGGATTCTCAAGAAGGCTCGTGGCCTATTATTAGAGTCTCCCCTAGTCTTGGGGGTATTATACTGTTAGTATAATTATACTGTTAGTTTAATTCCTCCAAGCTATATTTTATATACCCCCTTCCCTTCAGCCTAGTCAAGCCTTACATTCACTAATTACATTTCTGTTAGGTTGAGGAACCAACTTTTGGGGCTTGTACTCTTTTCTTTCCTTAATTGCTGTCACGTCCTGTTTGGATGGGGTACTTCATATCCACATTTGGGTTTCAGCTCAGTCTGTTCTAGAGTTTCGGATTGTAAAGTTCCAGCCTGAAAAAGACCCCGGTTGGGGTCGAAAATTCGCAAACACTCTGGAAATTGCCTTTTTATTTATCATATATTGTGTGACAATCTTTGTGGTTTTCTTCTCTCTGCACACAGTATACGCATTCTACGATCGGGGACGAGGTATAAAACACAAGTTATAAGAACTATTGTTTTATACCTCGTCCCCGATCGTACAATACATAATGTGAGCACAGGTTGGATAGGCCTAATGGAGCCGAGGTATAAAACATAGGTTACGGTTAAAAACTTAGTTTTTGCCCAGAAACTAAGTTTTTACATCCAGAAACTTGGTTTTTGGACCAGAATGTTAGTTCTGGAGCATAATGATAGTTCCGGGGGAGGCAGAACTAATGTTTCAGATTGGAAACTAATCATAGTTTTTGCTCAGAAACCAAGTTTTTAGCCGCATAAACTAAATTTCTGGCCTTACCATCCATAAACTAAGTTTTTGCCGAATAGAAACTAAGTTTTTGTCCATCTGGTCTTTGAACTACAGTTCTGGAGTTGAAACATGAGTTCCAAGAGCAAAACCCGAGTTATGCGAGCAAAAACGTAGTTTTTGGACCCATAAACTAAGTATTTCCAGAGCAAAAACTTAGTTTATGGAATAAATGAACAAGCCGCTTGCCATATATCCTCCCTTGTGGGGCAAGTAACCTGAATCGCAGGATGCCCTGCATACGTTTTAGGGGCAGCACCTACGTACACGAAAAACGATCTTACGCCGGCAGCTTTGGACCAATACCAAATCAATTGATAAAACCTCTAATTTGATGTCGTAACTTCCTTTTAGAGCCTGCTTTCGGGAACTCTCTAAGCTCCACTGCAGTCGAACCCGCGACCTTGCCGTGAATAAGTTCAACATCAGCACCAAGAACATGATGTCGGACCTCCTCCAGCGGATCCTGACACTTTATCCAACGAAAATCATCATTGACGATCCAGGAGCCCAAGAAATGTAAGTTTGTCTAATCAGTTTATTCGCAAGGTTGTAGTAGGACCAATTTGGTTGTCACCATCCTTTCTAAAAAGTGGAATATCACCCTCCCAAAGCAGGGTTATTTTACCTCGCTCCTATTCATCCACTCACACATGACTTCCTATGCGAGAGCATGAAGAGAGGCGAGACCAAAGCCCTGCTAAGGGAGGATACGGAAGACAGAAAACGAGCCATTCGTTCCGGATTGGAATGACCGTAGGCCTAGGCTTCGTTGATATGCGCAAACGTTTTAAGGAATGGGACTTGATTTCAGACTTGAAACCATGGAACCTACTAAGGAACAGCTCGAGAGTGAAGCGATCACGGTATGTGAAATGGTTAGGGGGCTTGATCTTGATCTGTGCCTCTGTCACGTTGATGCTAACCCGACCAACTACGTCTACAACAAAGAGACAGGTAAGTGACCATCCTCGCAACCAGGGTCTTCACAGCAGGCTCCCCTTCTCGCGCTTGGTTCAGGGGGTAATTGACGGTAATTGACATGAGGTTCTCAGGATGGTAAGTGACGGGGACTTTTGGGATGTGTCGCCTCATATTGAGACGATCTGGTCATTTCAGTAATGTTCGTGACATTATAATGTAGGCCCACATGTAGGCCTAGCATGTGTAATTTCTCGGCTGAGGCCTAACGTTACTGTTTTCAAGGTTATCAGTTCAGAAATTGTTCCGTTTTTCAGGTCATGACCATATAAATGTTATTAAGACTGCCCACCCCACTGGTGGGCAGTCTTACTTGGTTTTACTGAAGTTCTCTGGATGGATCTCTCTCCGAACTGGGCTACTTTGCAAGATAACTCACGAAAGAGAGGAGGTAATGCTATCAAATTTTCAGGGTTGACAGAAAATCACTTTGGCAAGAACGCTATTGATTTCTGGCTCCATCGGATACTTACAAATGTTATTTTGATGAATTTATGTGCCCAAATCCTGACCAACCTGCTTATTCTAAGCAGGAAGTGAAACATGATAGCTTGTGTTTATCTTAGCGCTCTATTGTCGTGGGCTTTTTCACAATGGGTGACCCACTTGGCAAACTGATGACAGCAGGCTGCATCTATTCCCTATCCATCACATCCAGTAGTAAACATAAGCATAGTACAGATACTATGCATGCACATGCATGTATACATTTATTGCATTGCTTCAGTTTTGAGAAAGACTGATGTAGGTCTAGGCCCTTCCTGAGAGAGTTCACAATAGTAGATTTCTCTGTCATCTAAACCTGCTACCTACACTCCACTCCCTTTGTAGTGGGCAGTCTTCGAATTGACTGGTAAGTCAATTCTAGTTAACAGATGACCTTGGTAATTTAGTCGTAAAAGCCGGTACCGGTAACCGATCTTTGTGCAGTGAAAGTTTGTCTCGGATTTCGCTGTTGACGTTTGTTGCTGTTATTTGCACAGTGACCTGTAGATTTTGTATTGTAGCGTGTACATAATGTACATGACGCTACGTCAAGCACACTTCGGGCGCCTCGCGTCTTCCGAACTTTACTCTTGTTTACGTCGTCTAAAGTATCTTTTTCTGATGATTGTAGGAAGTTTTTAGGAATTAATGCGTAACGGTTACCTAGCTAAAGTACGGTATCCATAATTATAGTTTTGAAATAGAGGTTAAATCCGTTTGGTAGGAGTGTTGCAGTTGGGGAATTTTGCAAGTTCGACCCTCGAAAAGTTTTGACGTTTCGATGTTGACAGTCAGGCGGTAGTTGTAATAACCTGGACGCTGGAGTCTGGACTCTGGACCCTGGACGCTGCATTTTGCATCATTGGATTGAACCGCCTGACAGACTTTTTCACTTGAAAATATACTCAATGAACTGTCAAGGCCTTGGTGAACTGAAGTGATATGCAGGTCGCAGGCAATCTCCAAGATGCAGAGGTCAGACGGTTTCATCTTACTAGTGGAGCGAAACCGAAAACAAGGAGCACCATAGCGGTACTTTTTATTGTGGGTTAGTAAAATTGGGTTGCAGATTGTCAGCATTTCTCTTTTCTTCGTTTCCAATCATACATGTCATAGTTTTATTATAAGACAATCTGCTGCAGGCAGAAATCACGATTGCGCCAGTACCAGTGCTAGCTGGTTTTGAATTGACCCTCGTGTCAAAAACACAAGGATACAGAGAATGAAACATGTGAAGGGTATTTATCCCCATGAAATATCAATGAAAGATACCATGTAATAAGAATCACTACATGTTGAGTGGAACCTCTCAATTAAAGACAGCTGATTCAGGCCTGAGAGATGGTGTCCTGAATTGACAAGTGTCCTGATTACGGTGGTGAGAATGAATAGAAACTACCAGTTTTGGGCCTGACCTCCTCTCTCATGGGCCTATGCCTCCAAAGTTCGTCTCACATGTCCAACAATCAGAGACAAGGTCATCCAACATCTGTAATTCTTCAGGAAATAGGCCTTCTTTCCATTTCCCACTCCCCCCAGGTCACCAGACGTGTGCCAATGACTGGTAAGTGGAACAACACACGAAGAATGAGAATAAATTTCATTATATAAAACCAGGCGGTTCAATTCAATGATACAAAATCCGGCATCCAGGGTCCAGAGTCCAGACTCCAGCGTCCAGGTTATTACAACTACCCAGTCAGGCACGGTGAAGTCAAAGTTGTCGCGCATTGTTATCTGTGGTCAGTCGCAAGAAGTGCGAGCGGTTTATGTGACATTTTCACTTAATAATATTGTAGTTATTTTCGAAACTTTACGCCTAGTAATTGAGACGTTAGTTAGTTAAGCAGTTTTGGGTCAATTCTTAAGAGAGTGTCGGCGTAGGTTTTAGGATTAACTTGTGTGACGTCATGAACTATTTTGTGTTCTTACGGCCACTCTGTTTTGAAAGCTATATAAGGCGGACTGCGGGGCGGGAAATTCGGATTGTACGGTTCCACCCTGGTCCCACTTCCGCTCTTGCTCGGCCCCTGTCAGCCATCTCCAGAGCTGAAGTTCCTCGACTACCGGAAGGACGTAGGCCTACTCACGTGTACATGTAAAACGTATACTGTGCACAAAATGAATATGCCAATGAAGTTAATGAATGAGGATCAATAAATATGTTTAAGTTCGGTTATTGGAGTTGGGCCCGCTTTACCGCTCGGGCGTGACAATATCAAGGGACTACCTATGGGCGGTATTTTCCGCCAAAAAGAAATCTCAAATAGGGATATTCAAAGAGGGGATATTTCTACGCTGTTTCCATTAGACATCCACAGAGGAATCTTCAAAGAGGGATAATCGCAGAGGGATCTTCAAAGAGGGATATTCAAAGGGGGATTCAAAGAGGGATATTCACAGAGGGATATTCAAAGAGGGACATTAGGCTGGTTCATTATGGTGCGGGGGTAAAGGCACATTGGCCTTCGTACTCAGGAAAACTGCTGGTGTGCTGAATGCAAGGATTTGCATGTAATGTGCATAGATATACAGGGTGTCCCAAAAAACACTGATAATTTTGATTAGGCCCCATCTTTGGCTACTAAAGATTTTTCTTTGATATTTTGTCCAAATATTCCTCGCAACTAGAAATTTTAACCGTGTAATTTTTTTTCAGAAATACCCACTAGTTAAGAAATTATCTTAGTAATTTATGATGTGTTCAATCCATGCCTCTCTCTGCCCTTGTCTATGATATGCAGGCCAAATTTATCCCGTCTAGCCAAAACTGACACCGTTTTAACTTAGTGGTCAATTTCATAGTTGGGCAGGCCTACTAGGAGAAATAGCATACGCAATTAGTCCTCTCTGTGTGGAGAAAGTTACTGCCCGGTGTGCCATAGGGCGCAGTGGCATAATAGGGTCATACTTTTTTTAGGAACAAGTGAAAACTGTAACTGTCAAGTCTGACGGGTACATTGATATGCTAAGGAGAAGATTCATCTCTGCCTTAAGAAGAAAGCAAACTGTTGATATTCCACAACAAGACGGGACACCTCCCCATTGTGCTAATGCAACAGTGTAATTTCTGGAACGGTACTTTCCTGGGGACAGACTGATATCCCGTCGAACGGACAATCCTTGGTCCCCTTACTCACCAGACTTGAATCCCCCAGATTACTTCCTTTGGGAATATCTAAAGCATCGAGCGTACAGTGACAGTCCTTAGACACTATAGTACGTTTGAGTCATCTGGAGCTCGATGGGCGGACCTTCGGTTGTCAGGCAGACCTTGGTATTGTTGGTGAAGTCTGGCTATTGACATGCGTTTTATTGACAGGACACTTCCAGCCAATCCCATGCCTGTGCCTGTGTTCAATTTCAAATCAATGTTTAGTTGTATGTTCAATTTCAAACCAAGCTTCAGCTGGTTAGAAAACAATGTGCGTTGAACCGTTTAGAGTAAACCCTAAGTTCATTGTGGTCTAGTTACTAAGGGTTTGATTGACATACGCCCATCGAGCTCCAGATGACTTAAACGTACTATAGAAAGGCCCGTATTCTAGAACGTTCCTTAACGTTAAGGTCGACCTTAAGTCTATTGTAAAACCATCGAGAACAATAGATTTAAGGTGGACCTTAATGTTAAGGAACGTTCTAGAATACGGCCCTTAAACAGCAGAACTTGCGGAGAGAAATTAGGCAAACTCCACTGATATGACCAAGAGAGTAATTGACAATGCCAATGTGCGTGTGGCAGCTGTTACCCAGTAGAGGGGAGCATGGATTGAAAACATCATAAAATTACTAAAATAATTTCTGAACTAGTGGGTATTTCTAAAAAAAAGATTGCACGATAAAAAATTCTAGTTGTGGGGAATATCTGGACAAAATATCAAAGAAAAATCTTGAGTAGCAACAAAACGAGGTCTAATCAAAATTAGTCAGTGTTTTTGGGACACCCTTTATGTTTATATAACTTAATAATAGACAGCTGTACACTTCTTATCGCTTCTAATGAAACCTTGGATGAAACCCAAATTGTGCTAACAGCACTTTAAAAGCATCTTACGTATATTGCGCTAACAGAATGGGGAACCCGCATGGCTGCAGATGGCGCAGTCAGTATAAGACCCGAATGACGTACTGACGTCACTTTTTTCGCTGTTGACGTCACGTCGTCAAAGCATGTGTACATTTTTCTACACAATTTTCTGTGGAAATTTCCCCAAAAGACGTTGTCAGTATTGGCATCCTGTGGCATTTCTGACGAAACAAAGCAGTGATATATGGAGAACTTTTAACATGAAACAGGACAGTGTAATTTAATCAAAATTATTTTTGGGCAAGAAGTAAATGGAAATACTGTTAGAAAATAGGACTCCCGGGTCTTACACTGACAGCGTCACGTCGTGGCGTAGATCTGCGGGTTCCTCATTGAAATACTAGTAGACCCTATCACTCCAAAGAGCGCAGCATGTCAGCGTCAGGACGTCCCGCACGTTATTCTGAACGCCAGGACGCGACTCGAAAAAAAATCCGGTTGTTTCAGCGATCATGACGTCGTGACACAATCTGATTTTTTTTCGTCTCACCTCGAGACATCATGAATGACGTGCAGGACGTCATGACGCTAACATCCGTAAGGTGCTGCGCTCTTTTGGAGTGATATCGTCTATTTGGCGTGCTGTCATATTCTAGCATTGTTGTTTTATTTGTGTGAGAATTTTTGAACAGAAAGCCTGTAAATTTTTTACGGAGTTTTTGCGTCCATTTTACAGGGTATATCTGTTGGCAAATATGATGTCGGTTGTATATTAGTATTCAAAATCCCTAACAATTTTGCATTTCTATGATGAGTTAGTGAAATCGCTGAAGTTGACGTTGACGTGGAAGTATATGCATACAGGCAGACTACTCTACATCCTCAGATTTATGGGTACAAGTGTCCACCTCATTAAAACCTTGCGTGACCGCCCAATTATTTCATATGCATGTCTTTACAAAGGGACTTTACCGTGAATGGCTAAGATTGGGTTCTCTGTGAATGTCTGAAGGAACTCCGCTCTGTCGCTTGCCGGGTCGTGAAATCGGCACGTATAGCCTGGATTTGAAATTGATCCCACTGGGTGAGAAGGCCTATTGCGACCGCGGTTTTATACAGGGTGGCTCCAAAAATGTCAACATTGGTATTGATTTATTGGGAGTGGAAGATTTAGGGCGAGTTCTGGGATAAATGTCAACGTTAATGTTAACGCTTATTACTATGGACTTGTCATGTAAGAGTGCTTTCACGAAGGTTAAGAACTGTGTCCGATAACACGATCCCTAGCGGAATACTACCTTTTACACTGAAAATGTACATGTACGGCAAAAGTAGGCCTACTCGTATGTCGCTGAGCAGTCTACCCATGACGAAATTGCTACCAAGTCTATTTCTTCCACTGTCAGCAAACGACTGGTTTTGCTGGACACAAATACGAAAGTCCCCTTTTTAAGGGCGAGCCAACGTTTTGAATTTTTGAAACGTGGCCAGGCGTTGTAAATAAAAAATGTCAAAATACCATAAAAGTACAAGATATATGACGGAAATGAAGGCACCTGCGGGGTCTATAAGCCAAAAGGAATTGAATGGGATGTATCTTGGAACGCACTAATTAGCTAATAAGTTGAAACAAAAGACTAGTTATCGGTACACTTTCCCACGAAATGGTACATTTTGAGGATCAAACGACAAGTGGATCATAAAGTTCGAGTTTTTTTCTATTTAGTCCACCCATTTTGACAGCAATATTTTCAACAGGTATAGAGTACTCGGCATGTGAATTTCATACGTGCAGCCAGCTTTTCCAAAACAGGGCGGCCATATTGGATTTGGATTTTACTTCCTGGTTGTCCTTTTTGTACTGAGCGTGTATGGTGTACATGAAGAGCATGTCAGGACACCCTCGCCACCCCAGGTTCTATGGATTTGTGACATTGTTGCCACACCTTCAATGTGTCATTTACATGCTTCCTCTCCAAGAAAATTGTACCTGTTTTTCGTGTTTGGTGAATTTCTTTGTTTACGATTATGTAATGTAATTAAGCTGTAATCCTTGGGACAGTGATCACATTGGACTATAAAAACAGTCAACTGGGGGTGTCTTTGTTGCTTTTCTCAGAGGGGCCTGGATTGAAGCAATATGAAAATTCACAATGATGGCTCGCCCTTAAGAAAATAAATTGCCTCATTCTTTGAACCACCCTGTGCGAATCGCTGTCGAAGCCCACTACTCATTCACTGGAACTATCTTATCGAGAAACTATTCGAAACTCTTAGCGTTGTACAATGTTCGTTTTTCTGGAACACGCTGTGTAAAAGTCACAAAACCCATCATTCGAATCGATCGCAAGCTGATCGTATCAATCGAACGTGGAGACCTTGAAATTGACCATACTGAAGTCGGCCGGACGTCATTCTGCCACGGTGGTAGTAGGTATCTTGCAGCCAAGCGACGTAACGGACGAAAATTACTTATGCGGCGACGTATAGTACGATATTCTCCAACGAAATGTCTCCACACTACAGTCTTACACTATGAATGCCCCTACCGCCAATCTACCCCACGCTTGGAGAATGATTTTCGTCACCACGCCTTCGGCATAATGTAATAAGGTCTGTCAGTCTATTGGCCAAGATCTAATTCATGCATGGCGCTACTCAATCAGCTCGATAGGGGTGCCAGGGAGATTACGTACATGTTTTGTGACCATTGTCGGCGTATGTAGATGGTATTGATGTGTTTGCTGCATCATCAAAACGGCTGAGAGAAGAGTAATACGGCCAATGACACAGTCTGAAAAAGACACCATCAGAAATGCCTGGCACATTCACCGGAATAATTACCATCGCGTCGTTGCGCATGTCCGAGGAGACTTGCCTGCCCAGATATTGCGAGATACTTTTAAGGCGGGGGGCTACCTATAGCTGAGCTCATTCCCTAGTGGCAATCCACGGAACTGGCCTTTGTGCGACCAGTCATTCACATTCAGATTAAATCCGCTCACCCTGGTATACTGTTTTCGAAAACCAATCTTCAGTGTACGTGCCGACCCTAAATCTTTTGTGTCCACTGCGGGCTCTGTCACTGGTGCTTTGGTCACAAGTGGACGAACAGAGTTTACTCAAATGGCGCGAATATTGCAAATCTACATAACAAAGAAGTAACTTGCCAGCGGTATGGAAATTTTCAAATTTCCCAAACAAGTTTTCTCTTTTTTGGACAGATATATTTGAAAAAAATCCTTTTGGATGTTATTGCCATATGTGCATTCTAGGGCAACACGATCGCCTTTTTTGGATAGTTGGTCGGGAATATGAAATATTTCAAAAACTGTAAATCGAGTCTTTTTTGGCATTAAATAGTTTATACCAATTAAATGGAAAGTACTTTCGTAAAAAACGGATCGTTAGGCACTGCAGGCATCAGGCCTGTATGTTACAGACTATGTGGGAAACTGATGTGTCGCATCCCAAGTCTGCAAAATTGTTTGCGAACTCAAATTTTGACAACTTGTTATAACTTAATTAACTCCATCGTAATTGGTCAAAATGAACAATTCTTTCACAGAACGGGAGCATAAAGGTTGTAGCTAAAACATTTTGTTGACATCAATTAGTTACTTTTTGTCATGAATATGTTAGGACGCTTGTTTTCAAAGAGCGTCAATAAAGTCGGCATAGGTAGCCCCCCGCCTTAAAGATAATATATCACGACTTCATTGTTTACATTTAATGTTTGTAAACATGGATGTTTACATTACATTATGTTATTTTGGACTTTTGGGACATGCCAACCCACTAAATTGAATATTTTCAGTATCAAAAGAATTTCTAGAGGGGCATGCCACCAACAAATTACACATAAGACAAAGAAAGGCGAGACATAAACAAACAAAATGTAAATAAACAATGATTTTCGTGGCCCGCGAAAATATCCGTGATACATTATCTTTAATATGATGGCCGCACTGATGAAGCACTTCGTCGCAGAATAAGAGATTTTGTGCGGAGGGAATTAATTGAGTAAAACTTTGAAACTTTCTTAATATTGCAACTTTTGTTTCATGAGTATCGATTTTTGCCAACAAGCTACATGCATGCCGATCCAAAACAAACATCATTTCTTAATTTGTCACACGGGGGCGCGCAAAGCATGAGGGTTGACGCCTGTCGGCAAGACTATTTGCCTTCCCTATGTAATTACGGGGTATCAAACAAATGGTTTCGCCCACTTTGTTGGTCATTACAGGAGCGATCGCCTGGACAGCCAATCGTGTGGAAAAGGGGCGGGTAATTTATCATAAGTCACCATTTCGTCCGTTACGTCCGTTACGTCGGTTAGCTGCAAGATACCTATTAGTGCGCGGAATAGCCCATTGGTCGTGCCTTTGAATTGAACGACGTAACCCTTTTATAGTGTGATTGAGGGGGCGTGGTCTATCCGTCGGCTTGAATATTCGATGTGTAGGCCTACCCATAAATCTGAGGATTTAGAGTATTTGTTTTCGGAGTGGGCGTCCCTCTTTAAATATTCCTATGTGAATATCCCTCATTGAATATCTCTCTTTGAAGATCCCTCTGCGAATATCCCGTCTAGATCCCTTTGTGGATGTCTAATGGAAACAACGTAGAAATATTCCCTCTTTGAATATCCCTCTTTGAATATTTGCGATTATCCCTTTCTGGCGGAAAATACCGCCTAAAGCGGCGAATCCACTGTGGCGATTTGGGCTTGAGACGGGGTTGCGGTCCCTTGCAATCGCCTTAAGCGGGTGATCCACTGTCGCGATTTTGGCTTGAGACGCGGTTGCGTTCCGTTGCGGTTACCATATAAGGACTTCCGATTGCCATATAAGGCGATCGCAAGGCACCGCAACCCCGTCTCAAGCCCAAATCGCAACAGTGGATCACCCGCTTTAAGCGGGTGATCCACTGTCGCGATTTTGGCTTGAGACGCGGTTGCGTTCCCTTGCGGTTACCATATAAGGACTTCCGATTGCCATCCCTATTAAAAAAATAGCTATGGTACCTTATGGTATCCTGTGGTATCCTATGGTACCCTATGGTATTTATGGTATTGTATGGTATATTGCTATTGTACCCATGGTATTTTACGGTACTATGGTATTAATTTATGGTACTTATGGTTCCATTTATGGTACCATTGTATTTTATGGTACTATGGTATTAATTTATGGTACTTATGGTTCCCATTTATGGTACTTTGGTATGCTATGGTTCTATGGTATTAATTTATGGTACTATAGAATGTTATGGTGCTATGGTATTAATTTATGGTACTGTGGTTTCCTATGGTTCTATGGTATTCCTATGGTACAAGGGTTGAAAATCGGAAAAAGTTTTTCCCATTGAAAAAAAACGAGGAGTTAAATGTTCTGATTTATAAATGTATAAGATTCTTGCTTACTATAGGCACTAATCATTTCTGACATTGGTTGCAGTTGGTCTGCAACTATAAGCGAGAATATCATACTAAAAGTTTTTTATGGTAAAACCAAATACCTGACACAACAGAAAACATACACTTTCGGAGAAGTCTCTTTACAAGTCAAAATCTGAGTCTTGACAAACTTTACTGTTTTCAAGCATATGGTACCCTCTGTGGTTTTATGGTGGAATACCATACAGCAGAACACCATAGAAAGGGTATAAACCATAGAATAACACAACATTATCGTACCATAAAAAGATTACCATAGAAATTGATGAACCATAAAGTTCTTATGGTATCATATTGGTACCATGGTATCATATTGGTACCATAGGGAAAAGTACCATAGACTGTTACAAAACACCATAGACAAGTCCCATAGAAAAATCTATGGTAATTGTCTATGGTATTCTCTATGGTATATCCTATGGTATCGCACATTATTTTTAATAGGGATATAAGGCGATCGCAAGGGACCGCAACCCCGTCTTAAGCCCAAATCGCGACAGTGAATTCGCCACTTTATATGGCAGTCGGAAGTCCTTCTAAGGTACACCCTTAATCAAAAGTAAATGCACAGCTAATAAACTTAAATATTTCCCAAAATCTTCAGCGGATCAACCTTTGCTTTTTACGGCAATTACCTAGGGCATCAAGACACATTTTGAGACCAAAAATATCATGAACTTGCATGAGTTGTATTTTTTACAAAAGTTTGAAATTTCCATAAAAAAGTGTGATTTTCAATCGCATATTTTTTAGAAGTGAAACCAACGTCACTTTAAAGCCTGTTTGTTTCCCAGCAAAATTATTTTTTTCAGGTTTAAAAAATTCCGTGGTGAACAGAAGTTACAGAGCATTTTCCAAAATGAATTTCGTTCGGTTTTCCAGTCAAGTCAGTGCTCTTCCTTCCGTCTCATTTAGATCTACCCAGCCTGCTGAATATTGTGAATAGGCCTATTCATGGCCTAGTCAACAATAGTTACTCCTAATGACACTCCATCGAGTAATCCAAGGCCAGGCGGTCTTTTGTGTGAGATGAGTGCCGGTGTCACCTTTCTTAATTCCTCCTTACAATTCCTTACCAATGAAGGCAGAAGAGCCTACGTAACCTCTTAATGGAATTGACGCCATTTACTAACTTGACCTACGATGAATGGGACTCATTATTCCGTGAGGTTGGTCTTGGGACAATAAGGAAAGGTCGACTATAAAATGAGACTTGAACTGTTGACTGGAGTTTCGACTGAAACTTTCGAATAAATTCTTCATAATTACGACATGGAAGCTGCAATTGAAAATTTGAAAATTTATTCGTGTATAGAAACAGGAAAGCTTTAAAATGACGTTGGTTTCCCTTCAAAAAAATATGCGATTGAAAATCACACTTTTTATAGAAATTTCATGATATTTTTGGTCTCAAAATGTGTCTTGATACCCTAAATAACTGCCGTGAAAAGCAAAGGTTGATCCGCTGAAGATTTTGGGAAATATTTAAGTTTATTAGCTGTGCATTTACTTTTGATTAAGGGTGTACATGTAACCGCAAGGGAACGCAACCGCGTCTCAAGCCAAAATCGCGACAGTGGATCACCCGCTTAAAGCCACCATTCGTGTCCGCGAACGGTGAGAAACTTTCGCCTGGTTAGCTGGTTAGCTACAAAATTCTAATAATATGCCGCGGTTTCAAGTGTTTGGTAATTTCGCGATCTGAGCCATGTACATGTGAGTGCGACAGACACTGCCATCAGGCTAACCAGCGCACGGCTCACTGGAGTTAACGGAGTGCCATCACGGGCGGTAAATCGGCATGGACACTGCTTGAACTTCCCATACACCCAGCTCTCGTGTTATTAGTAACCTATGATGCGTCTCTGTTTGCAACAGCTTCAAGTTCTATCGTCCGCCAGTACATTTTCGTTTCAGACAGAGCAAACATGGTAGACTTCGACCTCGGAGGGTTTGGTTTCGCCGAGTATGATCTTACGGTATTCCTACTGATGATAAATGAAGGTACATTTTTTTGTAATATTTTTATACTGTAAATTAAAAGCATTTGACTCCATCGATGGCTTATTTCCGTAGAGTGCTGTTCTATTATTCTGTAAAGGCTTTGCAGCGGAATTTCTGGGAGCAGCAGAAAAACACGACATATTGGAGACTCCTCTTTAATATTTTCAGGTGTTGTCCGGTCTTCGCCAGCGAGCGCCCGCAGGCAACCTCAGTACTGGAAAGACAGCCTGAGAGAGTACCTGTGTACGAGGTCGGAACTGGATGGAACAGGTCCGGTGACGGACGAAGACGTCGAGAGATTGTATGCTATCGTCTTGAAGCTAACTCTGGTGAGAAAAATGCGCGGGAATACAGAATTTATGTCCTCGCTTGATACTCGTTATACAAAATGTATATTGCAATGGTGTAGCCGCGACAATTGGTCTTCATATCATCGATCGGGCGTGCTTTTTAGCTCACCCTTGAGCTTTTGTCGTGGTGCAGCGTCCGTCGTTGTCGTCTATCCGTTAGCAGGGCACGGTTCGTAATCACTGGAGCAATTAGTTTTTTTTCACTAGAGTGCTCTGCCTGTGCTCATGCCCTCTAGGCCAGCCCCTTTTACGGGAAGGCGAACGATTGGCTGCCTGGTATTAGTGGGCAGGCGACACCATTCAGTCACTGTGCACAGAACGATTAGCTGCCCGATTAACAGGCTTATAACCTCATTCCAAAATATGCGGGCGGGACATAATTGCTTTGTGTTGAGCTCGGTCCGACAGCGACCACCTGCTGGGCTGATTGCAATAGGAGCTGGCAGCGAATTGACCGATAGGTGGTCGCTACATCTATAGCGGACCCAGTCACTATCGATTGTGCAGCAATCACGTAGATGTCTTGTACATTGGCCCGCTAGAACTTGGCTGCCATTTTTGTCGGCAATATGCGCGGCTGACTGCTCCTATTCCGAAGGCCGATGCCGCCGGGCGGGAATGATCTCGCCATTGACGGGGCAGCCGTGCGCAAAGCAGCATCATAAAAGTTTCAGACGTTGTGGCCAAACCCTCGGTTGGTAGACCTAGGGTCTGACCGCACTACCGCACTACCGCACAAGGATGAATTATTGAGCGCATATCCTTTTGTCACCGAAGCAAGTAAAGAGCATACGAATTCAATAGTGGCGCATTAGCCTTTTGTCAAAACGCGCATTTGGGCATTGTGAGCAAATAATTAAGGCACAAGAAGCGCATTCCCAAGCAAGTAAAGAGCATAGAGTTGAATGGTGGCGCATAAGCCTTTTGTCAAAACGTGATTAGGGCATTGTCATTAGCATAGGCGCATAGCTCGAGCACTTCTGAATGCAACTGAGTTTATTACCGTATACATCATCCATTCCCTCCAGCCGACGAAAGCTGTATTCCAGTAGGGACACCCTAATTTGTGAGCCGAGAGCCAAAGAGCCAAGAGCCAAGTGCCAAGAGCCAAGAGCCAAAGAGCCAAGTGCCAAGAGCCAAGAGCCAAAGAGCCAAGAGCCAAGTGCCAAGAGCCAAGAGCCAGAATTTAAAAAAAATTAAAATTTAAAAAAAATAAGGTTGGGTAAAGACTTTTGTAGCTTCTGGGCGTATTTACCGGTATATAGCTTCTTGGGCAAAAGCCTTTCTGGCAGGGGGAGGCAGAATAGCCTAACCTTTTTGCCATTCCCCAAAATGCGTTAAAATAATAGGCGTACGTTT
>NMRB01000862.1:74689-90926 GCA_002633025.1 Notospermus geniculatus
GGGGTAGGAAGCAGCTGCCTCTCCTCCAGAGCCAACTGGGCCTAAAAACCGTACGCCCATTATTTTAATGCATTTTGAGGAATGGCAAAAAGGTTAGGCTATTCTGCCTCCTCCTGCCAGAAAGGCTTTTGCCCAAGAAGCTATATACCGGTAAATACGCCCAGAAGCTAAAAAAAGTCTTTACCCAACCTTATTTTTTTTAAATTTTAATTTTTTTAAATTTTGGCTCTTGGCTCTTGGCACTTGGCTCTTGGCTCTTGGCACTTGGCTCTTGGCTCTTTGGCTCTTGGCTCTTGGCACTTGGCTCTTGGCTCTTTGGCTATTGGCTCTTGGCTCTCAGATTAGGGTGTCCCATTTCAGTACTCCTGATCGTAAACACAACCACGACAATTGCGCCAGGCGTGACAGGAGATCAGCGCGCCTCTATGCAGACACCCACGTGGCCTCTCTTGACGTGTTACCCACCGCCACCTGTCAATCATAGTGCTTATTATAATATGAATGGACTAGCAATGTTACCCGTCCTACGGTCTTGTTGTCGGGAGGGTGTTTTTATTGGGGCACATCAGAATTTTATGGACTGAATAGTGAGTTATGTTATGCAAAGGTCCTGAATGATGAAGCCCTTTCCAACACTATCCAGTAATTTCATTGCCACTTTGTCTCCAGTCGCCTTCTCTTCCACTCTCGAACTGCCCTTTACATTTTTTTTCATGCCTTCAATCATTCAGAATCCTTCTGTTCGTGTTCTGTTCTCGCCAACATATAGAAACCCCACCCTGTCTGCAAATTGTTTGACTGTTTCCCTATGTATCATAACAGAATGAGCCCGAGGTACTTTGATAAAAGCGCCCTCCACCTTCTCAGACACACAACATTCCTGACCTCTGCTCCATTGATTCCATCCAACCCACATTATGCCCTTGATTCGATCAGTTCCTAACAATTATCCTTCCTGTCTTTCCCCAAGCCTTTCAAAATTCTCCATTGCTTCCCTCCCTTTTTCTACTGATATGTTCAACAGCAAGTAATCAAACTTGCCATGCCAGCTGATAAGAGGATTCTGCATCTTTAGGCCATTCCGATGTGTTTGTATTAACAGGAATGGGGTCTATGGCAAGCCGTTTGTACACTTATTAGAAAAACCCGGTATTTCCAAGAGAAACTTGGTATTTCGATCGAAAAACCATGTATCCTGTAACCATCATCCTGTATCGCTGAGGATATGTTACGCCTACATAGCAGCCAAGCAGATGAAATTGGAAATATGTGTGTCAGTAGTCGTCCAATAAAAGTAGGGTTGAACCTAGACAAAATCGCAATAGAAGGTTTCTTTGCTTTAAACTGTTTATTGGGTGGTACTAATCACCACATAAAAAGTCCCCACTTTTCCGAGCCCGGGAAAGTGGTTAATTTGCATTATTTCAATATGGCCGCCACCCAAAATTTCAATGTACAGGAAAATTCTTAACGGCTGATTTTAGACCCTATAAATGTATTATAAGAAGATAGGAATATGGGGTCAAAGTACAAAATAAGCCCATTGCCGGTTGGATATGACGTCAGTATGACGTAGTATGACGTCATTTTAAAGTCACCGCCCATTCTTCTTGCAAAACTCAGAAAAATCAAGATAGTCTTGTATTGGGTGGGCGAAATGTTATAAAGCACATGTGGAATACCACAGGAGAGTAGCAGCACTTCAATATACAATTGGCATGACGTAGGAATGACGTTCAACATCGCCAATCTAACCTTTAATGCATATTCTTAGTGACATGTTGCTATAAAAACTTCTAATGCATAATGCATAATCTAACTTCAAATTTTGAATTTGAGCAAAACAAATTATGAATGACGTAACATTGCAGAGAGAACATCATTTGATTCAGTGGTGAAGCTCTTGGATTGTCTTACCTCCTGCGACGTATCACTACGTCACAAGTTATTCCTCGAAATTGGTAGAGTCTGATATTGCTCAAAATAAGAAATGTCAAACATAGGCTGACCTTGCTAAATAATAGTACAAGAGCCTGCAAACATCACCGAGAAGAGCATGTTGATGGATCAACCCAAAATTTCATCGTCAATAACAGAGAAATCTGATGTTTCTAACTCCTCAGTGGAGGAATTCTTACACAGTCCCCGCCATTCACCGCAGGCACTTTGACATTCCAGTCCGTGTTTCCTACAACTAGACCTTTTGGGCCCGTATGCACCAACCTAAGATTAGCCCCAATTCTGCTTAAGCTAGGTAGAACTTAAGCTCGAGCTTAAATTTTGATCCTATTGCACCAATCATAGCTGCTGCAGAAGTCGGGCATAAGCTCTTGAAAAGTTTAAGCCACCCAAGGGGTTGGTTTAAGTTGTGGATTAAGGCAGTTCCACTCATCTGACAGTGAACTTCCGGGGTGCAAACATGGAGTTTCTTGACTAGATCGAAGAGTGTGAGGAAATGGACATGGTGGATTGCACAGAACGGGTTGTTGCGGAGGAAACGGTACAGGTTTACCAAGGACAATGCTCTGTGGATTCTGGTCTAAACTGAACATGAGATTGCCCCATCATCTGTTCGCGACAATCCAGTCTCAGCAATCAGCAGATTGTTGCAGGCTTCACGTGCCATTGCAAGACACCGACAACCTGAAATTAGACCCAAGTTTAAAACCACGAGCTTAAATTGGATCACAAGTGTCCTAGGTCATGATGTGTGCATCGCAGACAAAGGCCTGCACCATAAAATCATGCAATCAGCACTGGAAAGCCTCAGGCTTCAGGCTTAAGTTACAGCTCAGCTAAATCTAAAGCTAAACCGTGGCTCAAAAATGTATTGCGGATCAAGTTGGGATTTGCCGAATAAGAGCTTAAGTTATGGATCATCCAAGCTGTAGCTTAAACCCAACTTCGGATCAGTTCGTGCATACGGGCCTCGGTGTAAAAATCCCCCTTCACACTGACATCTGACCATTTTCAAGAATGCCTGTGATGCAGGTGTAGGGTCCATCGTTCTTGGCTGTAGCTCACTCCCCCCCCCGTAGCACCCAACCCCCATTCTCAGGATTAAGATCCCTGTCCTTCCCCATCCAAGTTTGTGTCTGCATATATAAACAATACGCATGATATTTTGCGGCATCCTTTGTAGGAGGCGGGCTCTGAACTTCCACACTAGTGTGCCGTTTGGCCACTTTGGCATATAAACGCAGTTGTGAAAAAAACTTAGCGAGCAGGTCTGTGGTGTCCTTCCATTTGTTCATACGATATGTGGATGCGACACCACATCATGCCTTTAGGCTTCCGTTACACAGAATTCACCACCGTGAAGCCATTTTGCTAACCGGCGTTTTCGTATACCGTATACTTCTATGTAACAGAAGCCTTATGGCATTGGAAAGAGAGCCACTTTAAAGAGAATTGATACCGGTAGCGGATCAGGGTTTCTGCCAGAAATATTTTTGAGGGTATGCAGTTCTTCAAAATCAGCAAAAAACCCCATGAAATTAAAGAAAATGGCCCTTTTCTGTTCCTTTGAGGGTACTCACAGCGTACCCTGCGTACCCTCTGGCGGAAACACTGCGGATTTTATTTACATTTGGTTGGTGTTTGCAAACACAAAATTTCAGCCAATCAGAATGCGCGAACATTTCTTTGTTAATATTTTGGAGACGTTTGTTTACATTTTTTGTTGACATTCTGGAGAAGTTTGTTTACATTTTTCCCGCCACAGCGAAAATTCGTCCCCTTTCAAATTCTATTTCTAAATCAATTTTTTTCGATATCAATTCACTTTAAAGAAACTTTTCAAGGATGAGGTTTTCATAGAGCAGGCCGAATTCTTCTGTTTGCCTAATAGAACGGCTGAGGGAATGGATTGCTGGAGAAAAGGCCGCGCTTATTTCTCTGTAGAGTGGCAAAGCTAATGACACACTGGACAACCTAAGAAAAACGATGCTCTCCTCGGTGATGTTTGCAGGCTCTTGTACTGTCATTTAGCAAGGTCTGCCTATATTTGACATTTCTTATTTTAGGCAATAGCAATACCAATACGTAGATATGTACATTATGTAGCGATACACTGACAGATTTGCTGGGGACTTGCTCTGTGGATGTTGTGAAATGCGATTTTTGTAAGATTATTCTGATTTGTGACGTCATTTCTATTACCATAAAAATATGTTGAGTAGCTGGGATGTATTCATAAACATTTATTCAGCAGCCACTATCATGTCATGGCCGGCTGGCGCATCGGTAGAGCGACGGGCTATGAATCCGGGGCGCCGAGTTCGAGCCTTGCGATGGGTGATTTTTTTCACGCGTCTGTTTCTCTGTTTATTTTTTTTTGCTGAATCTGTTTCTCTGTTTATTTTTTTACTTTTAGTCGCAGGACGAAAATCTCCCCAGCCCTTCCATTTCCCTACAAATCTGCATTTTCTAAAAAATACTTATAACCACAGATCCCTGTCAGCTGTCCTGCATTCAGAGAGACTTTTCACTAAAGTCTCTCTGAATGCAGGGGCAGCTGACGACCGTCGACATTCCCCTCCCAGCCACCAAAAATATCAACATCCCAACTAACGTTCAAGACTACTGGTTATCCTTCTACCATAGAGGAGATGGGAAGGTGTCAGTGGAAGGTGATCATCCAAGTCAGAAGACAGAAATGTGATGGGCGGTTATTCAGAATACATTCGATTTCTGTGGCTATGGTGTGCAGTTCTTCGAGAGTGACAAAAGCTCTGCCAAGGACCTTCTTCAAGCTGGTTTTAGTGTGGCCAATCAAACGCTCCCAAAAGCCTCCATACCATGGAGCTCTTTTAGGAATGAAAGTCCATGTGACTCGCTTGTTTGCTAAGAATGTTTTCACAGCTTCAGAACTGAACAGAGCTTTTAACTCATCTGCTGCGGCCAGGTAAGTAGATGCATTATCCGATAACATCTCTCTTGGCAAGGATCTTCTGGCAGTAAAACGCCGGAAGGCTCTGAGGAACGTGTCAACTGAGAGATTTGTGACAACCTCTAGATGAACTGCACGCGTGACCGCACAAGTAAATAAACATATGCATGCCTTGGACTCCCTACGTTCAATTCTGATGTACAATGCCCCCGTGAAATCGACACCAGTGACGGTGAAAGGGGGTGCCTCTAACAATCGGCAAGCTTGGAGTGGGGCCATGACAGGCGACCTGTATGGTTTCCCACAAATCAGTTTGCAAGTGAAGCATTTTCTGAGAATGGACTTCACCCTCTGCCGAATGTTAGAAAGCCAAAATCGCTGTCGAAGTTGGGTAACAGTAGCTTGAACACCAGAATGTAAAATCTGATCATGAGTGTACAATATCAGCATTTCAGTGAACCTGTGCCTTGATGGCAGTAGAATTGGAAACTTGGTTTCAAAGCTCAGTGGAGCGTTATGTAAACGACCACCTGTACGCAGTATACCATCATTGTCTACAAACAGACGGAGTTGTCTTGCAAGTGAGCCGCAGGTTCTCTGTTTTGAGATCAGCGTTGCAATTTCATGACCATATGCACTACTCTGAACAGATTTGATCCACGAAAGTTCAGCACTCTGAATCTCGCCTGCCGAGAGTGGGCCAACAGTCGCCTGATTTCGATTTTTCAGGTTCGAAACAAACCGCTGAACATACGCAGTGACACGCAGCAATGTGGAGTAGGAACTAAATCTGATCAGATCAATGACCTGCGCAAGACTGACTCGACCTGAAGAACCAGGAGCTTCCCTGGAGACTTGTTTGTCACCCGCAGCATGCAGCACGTTTACTGAATCTTCATCACCTTGTAAGGTGGATGTGTCACTGAATTCCTTGCATATTGGCCAATTCCCAGAAAGGAGCCAACTAGGCCCTTTCCACCATAGCTTCTGCTGATTGAGATCTGAGGCTTTGATCCCTCGAGTCAGCAAGTCAGCAGGATTGTCACGAGTCGGACAGAATCTGAACTCATCAATGATGTCATAGGAACGAATTTCTTTGACACGGTTTTCAATAAACACTGGTAGCTTTTTGCTACTCTGTATCCACCAAAGGACAATCTGGCTATCTGTCCACAAGACACAACGTTGAATACAGATTGAGTGTTTGAGGCTATCATGAAGATGTTTCAGTAATCGTGCTGCGGTCAATGCTGCCATGAGCTCAAGACGAGGCAAAGTGGTTGCCTTGACTGAAGCAACTCTGGTTTTTGACATCACCAGAGCAGTTTCATTTTCGTGTTTCAAATACCCAACTGCTCCAAAGGCTTTCTGACTTGAATCAGCAAATACATGTAAATCATAAGACTCATTGCAACCATCTGGGCAGTCGACATACTTTCGATTCACACTGTATGAGTTGAAAGCCTGTGCAAGATCACCACTTCTGTCTATCCAAGTTTGAATCAAATCATCCGGTAACGGTGTGTCCCAGTCTAGATCCCGTCTCCACAGCTCCTGCACAAAGATCTTGGGCTTAACATGAACAGGAGAAAGAAACCCTAGTGGATCATACGAACTGGAGGTGTACTAACTACCTCACGTTTGGTCACATTTCTATCCACCAGAAGTTTGGTCGTCCTGGTGGGGAATTGAAGAGTGTCCTCACCAGTTTTCCACTCTAAACCCAAGACCTTCGAAACTGCTTGAGAATCAAGGTTGCGCTCAGATTCAGCAAGATCTTTCAGATGTTGTGAGTTTGATGCCCATGATCTAAGTCTAAAGCCACCAGATTGCATGATGGCGTTAGACTCCTTGTAGTAATCTATCACATCTTGATCAGCTGGTCCACCACCAAATATGTTGTCCACATAGATATTATCCTTCATATCCAATGCGACAGGTGAACCAACGGTTTCAAGATGGGTCTTCACTGCAGCGTTGAGAATGAAAGGTGAGCATGAGGCACCAAACAGAACAACTCTGAACTGATACACATCAAAAGCACTTTCAGCATCACTGCTGTCGGAAAGCCAAAAGAACTTTGTGAATTTGCGGTCTTCTTCATCAAGACCCACATTCAAGAATGCCTTCTCGATATCGGCTGTGAATGCCAACTGAGGCACACGAAATCTGAGCAAGAGCGATATCAAGTCGTTGTGAAGACGTGGTCCAGTCTCTAGACAGTCATTTAGACTGGGGGAATCTCCTGATCTACAGCTACAGTCGTACACCACTCTAATTGGAGTTGTTGCAGAGTCCTTGGCGACCGAATGATGAGGAAGATAATGTCCGTTCAACACGTCATCGACTTGGACTTTCTCGATGAATCCACGAGACATTTGGTCCTGTATGATTCTGTCGTAAACGGCACGTAACTCGGGAGTAAGTCTTCGGATCATGATGCGGGTTCGATGTTCAGCAACAGCTCGATTAGTAGGTAAGATCGGATGATCTGGTGCCCACGGTAACTTAGCGACATAACGTCCATTTTCGAGACGAAGATGCGAGTCCCGATAGGTATCGAAGTCCATGGGTTGTCTCGAATCCTGAGTATCATTCTGTATCCCAATGGCCTCCAAGTACCAATATTCTTGGAACTTCTCTGTATCTTCGACAAGGTTGGTAGCAGTATAGAACACCGAAACACGAGATCCCGAATTTGAAGCTGAACTGAGAGGACCAGATAGCCGAGTTTGGAGTTGACAGCAGTTGGACCTGGTCCACGAATGATCTCATCACAGACGAAATCCCAATAGAAGTCCGCGGCGCGCCTATCAAGACAGAGATTTCAAAGGTATCCCTATTTGACACTGGGTGAGCAAAGTTCAGCCCTCTGAGGTGAGGCAAATCTAGCAAGGATACGTTGAGTTGGTTTTTCACAGGAGCCGAAATCTGAGGTACCACTAAAGCCGAAATTTCCTTGTTTTCTCCTGTGATAGTGCGTACAGCCAACTTGATCTCCTCGTAAGTACGAATTTGAGACTCTTTACCACCAAAAGTAGCCAATTGAATTGTCTGTGATCCGATTGGTCTGGCATCAAGTTTCCGAGTCAAATCCGTTGTGACGAAAGAGCGCGTTGCACCTTCATCAAACAATATAGTGGCCGAATAAGTGTTTGATCCTGCGGAAACATCCACTACGGCAGTTTTCAACAAAACTGCTCCTGAACTGGCAAAACGTTCAGTCGAAACGGATTTGGCATGCACTTGCGTTGGTTCTGTTTCGGTCACTTGGGTCGTATCAGCTGACTTAGCTTCCGTGCTCTCTGGAGGAGTCTTGGCTACGTCACTCTCACATAATGCTGTGTGATGACGTCTCTTGCAACGACGACACTTGTGTTTTGACTTGCACTCTTTGATCCTGTGTGCTCCCAAACAATTGAAACATAACCGATCACGTTTCACGATGGCCTTACGTTCTCCAAGATCCTTCACAACCATACAGTCCGCCGAATTGTGGTTGTCCTTTTTGCAAAAGACACAAATTTTCGTACGCGTTACCTTATTGTCCTTGGATGGGTTCGTTTCAGTTAATAAAGCAACTGCACTCGACGTAGGGTGGCACGTGTTGCCGAGTCCTTCAGCTGCTTCTCCAGCCTGAACCTCTGGAGAATGGCTTGACGTAATTCACCAAGAGTCCATTCCTTGTCCCCATGGTCACGTGACAACTGCTTCCTCGTCTGCGTTGGCAGCTTTTCCATGAGAATTGGCACCAATAAGTCCCCGTAAGAGTCCTCCTTTGGTCCTAGCGCTTCTAAACCCCTGCCGTAAACCTCGACTTCATTATGGAAACGACGTAAACTAGAAGGATTCGACGATGGTTTCGACAATTCCACTAGCGCCTTCATGTATGCAGCACGTACTCGATGATCCAGACCATAGCGATCCTGGAGTAACTTTAGGGCGTGTTCATAGTTGGCACTTGTCAAAGCTAGCCCCTCGATCGTAAGGCGGCGTCTCCAGACAACTGTCCAAGTAAGTACTGGAATTTCTGGACTGGCCCTAAGCTAGCATCTTCATGAATGGCAAGCCGAAAACTGTCGTAAAAACCCTGCCACTTTAAAACATCTCCGTCAAACGTAGGAAGTGTGATTTTCGGCAATTTCACCGTCTTTGGTTTGTGGGGTTTGACATCAGAACCTGCGCTGGTGTCTGCCTTCGGGGAGTGATCGAGTTTTAGTCCCTTTTCTGTTGTGAGCCTCGAAATCGTCTTACGCACCTTATTGAGCGAGGACTTGATCTTTGAGTGGTAGATGTCGGATTCCTCGATAACTGCTTCGATGTCCTCTTCTGCGGCTGCGTCCAGAAGCTGATTATCTAACTTAGTGATGGTTTCTAGCCTGGCGACGATTTCCTCCACTATGGACTCTAGTGCCTCAAGGTCGTCTTGAGTTACCGTTTTGGCGGCCTCCACAATTTGTTCAGCTCTTCCGAGAGCTTTGGTGTTTAGTCCACGGTAGGCTCCTATAGACTTCTTGAGGCGGGATACTTTGGCTGGGTCAGTCATCTTGAAACTTGGGTGTGAAAGTCACTGTTCTATGATCACCAGATCCTGGTCACGGCACCAACAAATGTACAGGAATGTACTGAATCGTACAGGTTCTGGCAAGAACAGATGACTGACAGCCCCGGCTGACAGCCTTGAATGGTTTTACTGAACTAAAATTTATTGAAAGATACCAAACATTTATACTCAGGTGATTGAACAAGGATTCGAAATAGATGATTGCACACATTTGTAAAACATGAACCATAAACACAATGGCAACAAAGAGAATTCTACTAAAAGGAATGTGGCACTCTAAAACAGCGAAACTGATTCAACCCTGTAACCACTTTCCCGGGCTCAGAAAAGTGGGGACTTTTTATGTGGTGATTAGTACCACAGTTTAATACAACAGTTTAAAGCAAAGAAACCTTCTATTGCAATTTTGTCTAGGTTCACCTCAAATTTGGTCTAGTTTTATTGGACTATAGGTTCGCTTCGTTCGTTTCATTGTTTTATAATCATCTAGTCATTGAGTTGAAAACAAGACCAGGGAACGAGGTCGACTGGGGAAACCCAGCGAAAATCGAATTACCTGGTAATTCTCGAAAAACCAAGTTTCTTTCGAAATACCTTGTTTTTCTCCAACTTTCTTGCTTAAAACTAAGTAATTCGCGAAAAACCATGTTTTTCGGTAGAATTACCAGGTTCTATCAAGATACGGCCGTAAAACCTTGTTTCTCTCCTGAATTACCTAGTTTTTCATCGAAATACCATGGTTTAAGCGAAAAACAAGGAATTTTCTGTCGAAATACCAAGTAACTCGCCTTAAAACCATGTTTTTCGGCGTAATACATGGTTTTTCGATCGAAATACCAAGTTTTTCTTAGAAATACCGGGTTTCTCTAATAAATGTACAAATGGCTTGCCATAGGGGTCACAACAGTCGGTATATGTCAGGACAATTGGGGAATCCCTCTACAGTGTATAAACTGATAAATAGAATTCCAGGTCACCAAAAGATTTCCCTGTCAAAACCATCTTGGAACCAATTTTTTTCTGGTTTTCTATTTGCTATAAACACAGACTGATACCTGGCCAACACATCACACCACCATTCATGACTTGTATGATGCCCAATCTCCAGAAGGAGTGAGACAAAAAATGAGCGTTCTCTCTTATAATATAGAAATCGGGCACTGAATGCTCACTCTATGCGCCAATGTGAAAAAAACTTATTGATCTGAAACTTGGTACATATATACCCCCAGGTCAGATGACCTACGACACCAGGGCCCAAATTTTCAAAGCTGTTTTAACGCTAAAATGCATTTTAGCGTTAAAACAGCTTAGAAAATTTGGGCCCAAGTTTCGGTCCGATTTGATTCTTGGCTTGGCCTCCAGGTGGCCAAAAGCAAAAACACAAAAAGTGCAATAACTCCTGAAGTAATGACTGGACGCAAGGGCCCAACGCGCCGCCAGCGAAGCTAGCCATTAGACTTGTCACGGGTCAGTCAATAGAATTGGACTCATAGGTGAAATGCGCCTAATGTTCAGATGGAATATACCGGACGGTTGGTTCACGTTTTTAGTAAACTCCCTACGCAGTTGTGTACCGCGCCCCCTTCGGTTTACTCGCTCTCCACAACTGCTTAACTTCGTAAAATTCGCCGCGTTCGGTCAACAGATGGCGCTGAGAGAGTCGACCAATGAGAGCACCGAGCAACCGGTAACCAAGCTGGCCTGAGACACTTTTTCATTGGCCGAGCGATTCGTAGCCATGGTAGCACAAGAACATCCGTTGCCAACGGGCCAAACAGTTCTGAAAGCAGCGTGCTGATAGGCTGTAAAACTCGCGCCAGGCCCAGACGCCATCTGTTGACCAACCGCGGCGACTTCCACGAAGTAAAGCAGTTGTGGAGAGCGAGTGAACCGGCGCGGTACACAACTGCGTAGGGAGTTTACGTTTTTAGTGGCTGTGAACCAACGTAGATGGGTACATTATGTAGCGATATACTGACAGATTTGCTGGGGCCTTGCTCTGTGGATGCGATTTTTGTTAGATTATTCTGATTTGTGACGTCATTTCTATTATCATAAAAATATGTTGAGTAGCTGGGATATATTTATAAACATTTATTCAGCAGCCACCATCATGTCATGGCCGGCTGGCGCATCGGTAGAGCGTCGGGCTATGAATCCGGGCGCCGGGTTCGAGCCTGGCGATAGTTTATTTTATTCACGCGTCTGTTTCTCTGTTTATTTTTTTTGCTGAACACTTTTATTCGCAGGACGAATATCTTTCCAGCCCTTCCATTTCCCTACAAATCTGCATTTGCTAATAAATACTTATAACCACAGATCCCTGTCAGCTGTCCTGCATTCAGAGAGACGAGACTTTTCACCGAAGTCTCTCTGAATGCAGGGGCACTTACTACCATCCACATTCCCCTCCCAGTCACCAAAAATATCAACACCCCAACTAACGTTCAAGACTACTGGATCATCTCCAAATTTTTATCATAGGTGTATCTAATTAGGATACATAACATATATAACGGGTTTTTGATTTGACGTACAGAGGTCACAGAGGTCAACGTTCTACAAAAGTAACGAACCTGCCACAGTTCTTCATTATTTCACCGAGCGTCTTCATATCTTTCATAAACGTGTATTAGAGGGCACCTTAAAAAATTCCGAGTTTTGGCCCGATCGGACATCCAAAATTGCCACCAGGTGGCGTAACCTGAAAATCATCCAAGTGCTATAACTCAGGAGCGGCTTGAACTAGAGTGCTCAAACTTGACATTTACCTCCCTCTAGATGACCTTTACAAGCACGTCAAATTTCGGCCTGATTAAGCTTCCAGTATAGCCGCCAGGTGGGGTAACCCGAAAATCATCAAATATGCTATAACTCAGGAACTACTTAACCCACAGCGCTCAAATGTGCTATGTGGCTCCTTCTAGATGACATTTATGTGCATGTGAAGTTTTGGCCCGATCGGACATCCAATATAGCCGCCACGTGGCATAATCCAAAAATGAAATGGTCCATGGACCATGTGCTCACTGGGTTGGACATAATAGTCTAATGACGCCAAGTCAGCAGTATTTTATCAAGCTGTACTTTCCACCTCAGAAGGCTCGGTCAAATTCGGAGCGTCATCGACACTGACACCTGCAAAACTGCTGTTCACTCGCTCATTACATCTCGGTTGGATTATTATAACTCACTTTTAGCCGGCATCTCCTCAACACAAGTTGCCCGTCTTCAGAGACTGCAGAATCGCTCTGCTCGTTTGATTACGCTCACCAGCACTCGTGAACACATTACTCCGGTGCTATGTAACCTTCATTGACTGCCAGTTAAACTCCGTATTGAGTTCAAAATTCTAGTCATTGCCTATAAATGTCTACACGGTCTTGCGCCACCTTATTTCGAACTGTCATTTTATTCTCCTAGCAGAAGCCTCCGCTCTTCGGACTCCTTAAGGTTGACAGTGCCAAGAACCAGGAAAGCGATTGGAGACCGCTCCTTCTCATGTATTGCCCCAAGGCTATGGAACGGTCTCCCTCTGGCCATTCGATCTGCCAGCTCTCTGTTGGCCTGTAAAGCGAGTCTGAAGACGCACCTTTTTAGATCTTTTTATGGGTGTTAATCCGCCTCCCTTTTGGTTTTTAATGTGTTGATTTTCCTCATTCGTTTTTTTTTTTCTTTTTAATTTTTTGTAAGGCGCAGTGATATATCACTGCGCCTTATATATATATCAACTGCGCCATATAAATACCGTTTTATTATTAGTATTATTATTAATGACAGAGGGAGGTACATATCAGTTATGAGCAATCTGGGTCAAGTCATTCCCAGAAAAGACCTTGATGGTTTTTGGGTTATGCCACCTGGCGGCCATATTGGATGTCCGATCGGGCTGGAACTTCACATGCACATAAAGGTCATCTGCAGGGGACCACATAGCACATTGGAGCGCTTTGGGTCAAGGCGTTCCTGAGTTACAGCACTTTGATGATTTTCGGGTTACGCCACCTTGTGGCCATGTTTGAAGTCAAATCAGGCCGAAATTTGACATGCATGTAAAGGTCATCTAGATGAAGGTAAATATCAAATTTGAGCACTCTGCGTCAAGCCGTTCCTGAGTAATACTTGATTTTTAGGTTACGCCACCTGGCGGCCATATTGGATGTCCAATCGGGCCGAAACTTGGTATTTTTAAGGTACCCTCCAATGTATGTTTATGCGAGATATGAAGTTGCTCGGTGAAATAATGACAAACTGTTGCAGGTTCGTCACTTTTGTCGAACTTTGACCTCTGTGACTGTGACGAAAATAAATTCCCATAGCACTGGAACATATTAGTGTTGTGTATTTTCATCTTACTTTCATCATTTAGCCAACACTTGGATCGTTTTTCACCCCATCAGTCATCATGCCGGTTTGTTTTGGCATGTGTCATGTGTATTTGTTTACTTCCTGGTTGGCGACCTCCATTTTGGATGCTTCGTCCAATCAGATGTCATCTCGTACATTTGCGCGAGACTCCATGAGACAGCTTCAGACTGGGATCGGTCATTAACATAATTGCAGCCTGTAAACATCCCATCAGTAATTCGGTATTTTCACCTGTTTTCACTGTGATCTGTCAGGAAGATTGCTGCTTTAAGGTATGTTTTATTGTAGGAAACTATTACAGTATTTAGGTAGGCATTTCGACTTTTGAAATGCAAGTTACGCTGAATATTTAAGCGAGTGTTTTGAGACTGACTTTGGCACTGTGAACCTATGGCCTTGACTTCTGCAGCATGCCTCGTTCGTGCTGTGCACGTGTTATCTTCTGACAGATCAGTGATTCGGTTACGTAACCGAGCGATACGGTGTATAAAAGGAGGCCTGTTGGCCCTTGTGAGTCAGTCTGGTTGGGCTCGTGGAGGTACTCGTTTATCTCCCATCGTTAGTCCACTGCTGTGCATCTGCCTTCGTTGTGGATAGCCTAATCTGCCTCGCGTAGACTCTACAGCAGCCCAGTCTTTCTCCTGCTCAGGCTTAGATCCTCGTTGATCTCTGCTGGTGCATTTTCACTGGTGTTGGCCAGTGTGTGTGTTGTGTGCTTCGTTACATGTCCTCGCACATGTCTTGCACCTCAATACATATCTGTCGGTTTTACTGTTGATAAGGGAAATTTCTATTAGTTTTAAGGTCCTTGGCCAAAATCTGAATCTAGTCCCAGTTTCTAATTCTAAGTCATTTCAAGTGCCACAAGTTAGGTCAAAATATCTCTCTAAGCTTTAGATCTACAATTATGGATGTTCAGGGCTATTTACTGGACATTATTAGTCACTTAGAATATTTGTGTACATTTGCTGATCAGGGTACTCCAGCTGTTGACATCTTAGAACTACTGTCTCAGTTTGTGTTCGAATTATTTTGTGAATTATATCTGACTAGGCCTCTTGCTCCGTCCATGTAACGATGAGTTCTAACGCGGGTGCGTGTGCATTTAGTAGTGAGGAAAGCACGAGTTCATCTGGATTGAACAGATCTTTCCCTTCGTGCAGTATGTTGACGATACTTTAGTGTTTACCAGTAGAATTGAAGAGATTGTAAGATTTGTGATGCACCTGTGGAGTATTATGTGGGAAGAAGGCTTCCCGATTGCTGAATAAGTGTAAAGTTAAGTTCTATGGTGCTGTGCCGACTAGGCCTATTCTTGGTATTTGGTTTTAGAGTCATGTGGTGTGTTGAGTAGTCATCTTGTAAATAGTTGTAAATACTTGTAGATATCTTTCTTAGACATAGTAATAAATGGCATGTGTCCATGCCAGTATCACTTTACATGTTTCTCCTCCTTTCTCTTTCCCCTGCTCTGAATCGACTCAAAGTGACATCGTCAGATGTGCACGATCTGTTTGCCATTCTGACCGCTCGAAGAATAATTAGGGCAAATAGTCGTCACAGTGACCTTGAAAAGTAGGTCAAATCAAAAACCCGTTATATATGTTATGTATCCTTATTAGTTTAGTTTAGGAGTTATTGCACTTTTTGTGTTTTTGGTTTCTGCCACCTGGTGGCCAAACTGAGAGTCGAATGGGACCGAAACTTGGTGTCGTGGGTCATCTGACCTAGGGGTATATATGTACCAAGTTTCAGATCAATAGCTCCAGCGGTTACGAAACGTGCCCTGCTAACGGACAACGACGACGACGGACGACGACGACGGACGCTGCACCATCGTAATAGCTCACCCCAGTGAGCTAATAATTGAAGTCCTGCAACTTGGGAATGACTTGACCCAGATTGTTCATTACTGACATGTACTGTACATACCTCTCTCTGTCATTACACTATGTCCAAACGGGTGAGCACATGGTCCATGGACCATATTTCATTTCTGGCAACTATGTATGCTGACGATAGAAATGCAATGGGCCGTTCCGTCAATCGCCGTCAGCATCTGAGCAGGCATTCTGACGCGCGCTATTGTGGCAGGCATTTATTTTACGGTGGATTTTTTTCAGTATCAATCCCTGGTTTACATGTCGTTTGCCATCATTGACGCAGGAATGGAGTCGATGCCAGTCGCTACTACCCCGACAATGTTTCTTAAGTAAGTAGGCCATGATACTCGGGAGTTTATTAAGAAATCGCTCCGTTAACGATAGCACTAACGCTAACGCTATTGATGACGTAGGCTACCTTTGCAATGTAAACAGCAATGTTAACGTTAGTCTTACCGTTAGCGGGACGATCTCAAAATCTCTCTATTTTTTACATCAACACAGGCCGTAACAAGCATGGGTGAGCCC
>NMRB01000862.1:90933-122546 GCA_002633025.1 Notospermus geniculatus
CCCCCCCCCCACCACCACCACCACCACCCGACGAGGAATCCCGATGCAACATCCGAGCGATTTTACGGGAGGGTCCGGCTCCCTGTCTAGTTTGAGTTCTTTCTTTTGACTGTTTGAAGAAGCAAAAAAAGGGAGCGCTTCAATAAGACTACGTTTGGAGTCAAGTTCTCGCAGCCCACTACGTTCCACAATTCAGTATGTGATAGCTGCAATGCAGGCTATCATTGCCATTACACTGAGAATTTCTGTTTCAGATTAAGCAGTTACTTCTACAAAAGCTACTACCTAGAGAAACGGGAGGAGTTGTTGGCTCTTCCTGTCCCCGAGAAACGGAAGTGATCTCCGACAGAAAGATCCATAAGATGGCGTTACGACCGTTGTTGTCCAGAAGTGGGAAAGTGGTTTGGGAATTGCGTTTTGCGGTGAACGGTGCGGTTTTTAACGGCGTTGGACGAGTTTTTGCCACCCCTCACCACAAAACCACCATTGTGCCATTTAATTATGCATTACCGCCGGGGAAAATTTGCAATTAACTAATGCTGTGCGTCCTGTTTTAAAATCAAATCAAATGCTTTGACAAAGGCTTTCCAAAGCTGTCAAATTTAACAAAACATGTATTAGGATACATGTATTTATATCTGATATAGCAACGTGACCAAATTAAAAATAGCTACTATTACAGATTGTGGTTGTTGCGATGGTTGCGATTGGTGAGAAGTGGTGGCCTATTATTTGAAGTTGGAGGTCTTTGGCTAGAAGTCGTGGCGTCAGATCAGATGTTCGGCCGTCGTTGGGCCGAGCTGATCGCTGGAGGGCGTTGTTTCAAAGTTGGTCACCCAAGAAAACGGGGCAAAATTGAACTTTGAAATGATCACACAGATATGTGCCATTGGTTTTCCAAAAATCAAATGGTTTGCAGGGATGGGCGTCATTGCGACCACGATGACTCAATTGGCCAATTGTCCTGATGACGTATACACGCTTTGTTGCCGTTGAACTTCCACTCAAGATAGGAATGTGGTGCACAATGAAAGCTGCGAAATGCTACGTCACGATTTTCCTCGTCTTCTTTACCATTTCTGCAATCCCTGTTATGATTTTCTTCAAAGGTAACACGCACGTTGGTGCCTGTTTTTCCACTCTCACGCTAGAGGTTGCCAATGCATCAGTTTCTCGGTTTTTGGAAAGAAGAAGCAATACTGAATCTGTCAGTATTTGAAATATTGTGATATCTGTGGAGGAGCAGAGTGTATGACCGTCGGTAAATTGTCCTGTCATCTGGGCCGGTTCCTGGGAATGGCTGCCCGGCAGCAACTTCAAAATAGGTGGGATCGCAGATTCATGTGGATAGCAGAAAAAAGAGCAGGACGACCTATATATTTTTTAATAAAGGGGCTGGGCACAAATGAAGGGCTGTTACAAGTTCGGCATAACTCTGAAACTACAGTTTCGATTTGCTTGAAACTTGCACAGATGATGCTTTGTACTGAATGATTAAACAACTGTGATGACACAAAAACAAATGCATTACTCTTTCCCAATTAGGAGAAAATGCCTGATTTCAGAGGCCTAGAAAGACGAGAAATAGTCATTATTTCACCTCAGAATTTCACATAGGCATATGTCACGTAAAATGCTAACAAGGTTGTGTGATATGAGTACATGATTTCAATTGTTTTCTGCAAAAAATGTATTTTCGATTTTTGGTTCAAATGCCTTACCTCTGCAAGTTAAGCAAGCTTTTACAAAAGCCATTTAAACCAATGTGAAAACTGACCACAGGCCCGGGAACCACTGACGCAGAGCCGAAAAGTGTTTCTTTTTGAATAACAGCATTTTTTTTCCAGTTTTCATATATTCGAGTGGCACTCGACGGATTCCGATCCCACACCCTCCAAATATATGAAAACCGCGAAAAAAATGCTGTTATTCAAAAAGAAACACCTAAGCCCAAAATCGGGGTTTTGCGTCCGGACTATTACCCAGAATAACTCAATCAAGCTATACACTGAGAGTACATTTCACATGAATTACCTTCGGTTTGAATGTTGTTAGGACACATGACATGAGGGTCATTTGTCCAACCATTCTACTGTTGGTTGCATGTGTGATGTCGACATGTCCCTTGGTTTCAGATCATTTGAATGTACCATTATGCCACGCTGTAATGCTTGCTAATACAAGCTGAAATACTTTAGACCAACAACATTCCAACCTGAGGTGATTCATGTGAAGCGTGCATTTTCTGCTGTCAGTGCACAGTTCCATTGGGTCCTTTTGGATGACATCACTGGTTCCCAGGCCTGTGGTCAGTTTCACTGGTTGAATGGCTTTGTAAAAGCTTGCTCGACTTGCAGTGTAGTGCATGTGAACCAGACGTCTAAAGTACCATTTTTGGCTCAGCTGACCAAAGGTCAGCGGAGCTAGTCATATGTATACTGAGTGGCGTCTGTCTGTGTGTCGTTCGTTAAACTGGCACGTTTCGCAACCGCAAGGCCCAGCGACATGAAAGTTGGTGGAGCTATAGACCCTAGGGAGGGCTCGAAACAGAACCATTTTTTTTGCGATTTGACCTACATAATGCCCTCCAGGGGGCATTTTGCGCAAAATGAAATGTCTCAATATATCAGCCCCTATGATAAATATGTCGACCAAAAGTGATGGATTAGATAGGTTGATACTTTCCACATCCGTTCAAAGGGAAAATGATGTTACATCTGTCCACCAGGCGGTGCTATTCAACAAAATCAAAAACAGGGGTGTTTGAATTTCCCGCCCTTCAAAGTTCCTAGAGTGACTCTGTAACTGGTGTCCTGTCCACCTATATGTAGCCAGTGATACACTGAGACTGGACTGATACTATGTTGAACCTTAGCTGAGAAAATGGCCACTGTGCTTTTCATCACTTGAGAAGTTCAACGTGCTTTTACATTGTGACTATCTTTCATCATGTAAGGTGACATACTTCAACTCATTCTTTTAAGTGGGGCAACAGTCTCAATACCTAATTGGCAACTTAGATCATTCAAATAGGTAGATTTGAACAGTCTATGGAGCATGCATTGACACAAGATGATGATCAACCTCGTCGCCATGAATTAGAGTAGTGCTAGCTGTGGTCTCACTAACCACTGGGGGGCATCCAGGCTACCAAGTAGCTTTACCTTGTTGGAGCGATGATGTTATTCGTATCATCATCTTCTAATGCATGTAGGGCTCACAATATCATCATGACATATATAACTGATACATTGTCTGAAGTCAGGGCCTCAGCCTGTTCCAGTTTCAGTTCTCAGGTGACAAAATTGACATGACCACAGGGGCTGTCTCAGAAGTACCGGTAGGCCTATTGTCTACTTGACCAATAGTAGTGGGATTTATTTAGTAGTCCTAGGCCTATTGGTACAAAATGCCAGAGGCATTTTCTTTTGGGATTTTTAAATAGAAATGTTGCTAACCTCATCCACCACTAGTAAGGTCATCTGGACTTGTTCCCATCTTTTATAACCACTTACCACCCATTATTTACCACTCAATGGGTGTCAAAAGATATCTATCTCAATTCATCAAAAATTAATTGCATGCCTATTATCTGATGTTAACCCTCCTCACCCAGTAGGTCTAATACGATATCTATCTCGATTCATAAATGATTATTAACCCCTTCCCACCCAAATGGGTCCCGAGATAGGTCTGATATGATACAACATCATGATTCACGAATTAACCCCTTCCCACCCAATGGGGGCAATACAACATCTATCTCCATTCACCGAGAGATATTGACCCTTTCCTACCCAAGTGGTCTAATATTAAGATACCTGTTTCGATTCACAAAGTGATACCCCTTTCCACTGATTTCCACGAGGAATGCTATATATTTGCTTGTGAACCATTAAAAAAGGCGCACTGTTGTATCTCGTTACGCCTGTTTCAACCTCTTGAGTTGGCAGGTTATAGTCAGCTGAGCGCAAGGCCCATGGGCCTCTTGTTTGTAGAAAATAATTAAAATAATTAACAGAGATCACACCTACTTGTTAGCATTTTATGTGACACAGGCCCATGTGAAATTCTGTGGTGAAAGAATGACTATTCCTCATCTTTCTAGCCTCTGAAATCTGGCATTGTCTCCCTAATTTAAAGCGAATGGCTCGCGGGGTTTGTTGTGGCGCCATGACAGTTGGTCATCGATATCAAGCACCATTTTGAGAAAAAGGGAAAAGAAGGATTTTAGTTTAATGGGAAATGCATTAGACAGCCAAACTTCGGAGGCGTATTCTGCAAAATCTGCCGCTTCAAAATCAATGGGAATAGTACAAAATGTACATCTTGACCTACTGAATTTGAAAACGTCATTAGCCCATTTTAACAAATTTTTAATGGAACCTCGTCCCCAGTGTTTACATTCGCATATTTGCACAGGTGTTGCATATGGCTGGAGCACGGCTTTGCCTGGAGGCTAGATTCACTCTCTATGGAAGGTACCACCAAAAATGTAAACAAACCCCGCGAGCCATTCGCTTTAATTAGCAAAGAGCAATGCAGTTGTTTTTATGTCGTCATAATTGCTAATTATTCAGTACAAAGCATAATCTGTGCAAGTTTCAAGTAAATCGAAACAGTAGTTTCAGAGTTATGCCGAACTTGTAACAACCCTTCATTTCTGCCCAGCCCCTTTCAAATCTATGACATTTCTGCTAGCCGGATATGGATTTTCGGTAAAATCTGGTGTCTAGTTTTCAAAATATTTTCACCCAAACATGGCATTCACCCCCCCCCCCCCCCCTGTGCTACTCTTGCCTNCCCCCCCCCCCCCACGTGTGCTACTCTTGCCTGTTGACAGATCTCGAAGGTATCTAGATCCTGCCTTTACCTGTTTACTCCTTGCTGGATAAGTGTCATCCTTCAAGTTTGTCTCCTCCATTCAGATGAAGTTTCGTGCTTCTTTCCATTGATATCTAACAATAAGGAGTCATCTCAACAATAGGGAGCACCAGATATTTTTTGCTCAATAGGTGGCTCCACTGCACTATAAGGCATACGTCTTGCCTGCGTCAATAGGGAGGTTGAGATCAGCGATTTATCACGGATCCTTATACGTATACGGATAGAATTCTGTACAACGAGGACAAAGTTTGTGTACATTTCGATCCGTATACGTATAAGGATCCGTGATAAGTCGTTGATCTCAACCTCCCTAATATGTCACAGTACAGACAACGGACTATATCCAAGCTAAAAACAGAGTTATCAACCAGGGGGCTTCCTTTTCTGACCGAACAGAGGATCTGATAGAAAGGTAAATCCATTAACTAATAGTATCGAGTAAAACAAGAAAAGGACATCGGAGCGATGTCAGTGGTTTCCGATGAGAAGTTTACTACTCTAGAGCTAATTAACTCTGACCTTGACATCTAACTTGAGAAGTACTGCGTAACTGGAACAGGGATCTTTAATTAAACCTATACGGAATGGTTAATGCTGGCTAATAGGAAATTCTGAAATTCTGAGTAGATTTGCAGTTTAGAAGTGTTTGAATATGACCTTGACCTCTGACCTTAAAGGTCACTGCGTAATCCGAAAGGTCATCCTTGATAAACTTGGTGTAGGTGAAGGTTTTAGGCTCCCACCATCACCAGGTTCTGACTTATCTCATGTTATCTGTGACGGTTGACTTATCATCTGTAACGATTGCCCGGACATGGGGCCATCTCATGAATAGATTGGGGTTGATTAAACACTGGTAATCTGGTAACTGACAGACAAAAATGCGATAAAAGTGCATTTCCTTTTGAATTTTTTTTTTGAAACTTCGATCAAGAAAGTCTTGAAGACAGGCATGACTGATAGTGTTGAGAAAAACCCGGGGAAAAAAGTGACAACAACCAGTTGAAAAAAGGTAGTCTTAGAAATTACATCATAGCACCATTACGGCATAATATCTGTGAACCAAACTAACATCATCTGATAGCCAAGGAATTTTTCTACATTTTGGTGGTAGTTGCGCCATTATAACCCCAGTAGTTTTTGAGAAAACGGGGAAAAACTGGTGTCCATAAACTTTTGACCATGAGCGTACCTCTCTCTCTGTCATACATGTATGTCCAAACGGGTGAGCACATGGTCCATGGACCATTTCATTGATTTTAAATGACATGTATTCAAATGTGAAAATCTGGTATCGATTGCCTTTATTGTATTTATTTACTATGATGAAGAAAAGTCGATTATTGAAAATACTACTTTTCTGTTACTTATTGCCCACTTCACTCGTCTATCGTATTTATGGATGAGCATCACATCATGATGTACTATTTTGCTTGCTTCTTTGCTCTTTTCATTCAGGTGCCGCTTGCCGTTAACTACGCAGTTCTACGAAATACATGTCAATCAGACCATGACTTTAAAAATCTGGTAAATGTTTACCTGTGTGCTCGCTCAATCGTCATAAATTTCCCTGATGGAAACTACGAGAGCAATAACAATTTGAATTGTGATCCAAACATTGTTGGCTCAAGGAATTAAAGCCAGCCCACGGCATAAATCTGGAGCCCTCAACTCCAAGGGCTGTTTTGAACAACCAAGATGTGAGGAGGACCTACAGGTAGAAGAAAAAGGAAATGTGCTGAATTCAGATTGCAGTGAAATGTCTTGCCCCAGCAACAAAACTTCAACTTTTTATTGAACTAACCCGGTGGGCAATTCTCCGGTAAGGGAATGGCATTTTAGTGGTCAACATTGATTTGCATATTATAAAAAAAACTTTGTTATCTAGTATAAACATGATAAAGTTCTGTTCCACGTCTATTGAGCACGACTGTTAGGAATTCCTATTATATTCCAAATTAGGGCTCCAACCAATCAAATTTCGTTCCGGACCTTTTCCACTGTATGCATTGACTTCTAACAGTCGTGTGAGAAACGACTCTCAGCATCAACTACCATCCAATAAAAACTGAAAGAATACCATGCTGATGGTGATGCAAGCAATTGTTATTGCAGTAACGGAATTACATGTAGATAGTAGTAGGTTGCCGTGTTGATCTTATTGTAGAAATACGTAGAAAATGAGTGCAACACCTTGCTGTGTCTTCATCAGGTATGATACCTGATGAAGACACAGTAAGTGTCGAAAGCTTGTATCGGGTCCTCGGACCAATAAACAGTTGATCTACAACAAGGTGTTGCACTCATTTTCTACGGAATTACATGTAATCAGAGAGTAATTCTGTTACCAGCATCAGAGTCAATTAGGCATGTTAGGTGTGCTCTTTTGTCTTTTAAAACGCGTGCAAGATATTCTGAGCGGCGTTTCTCTGTAAATATGCAATAACAGTTTTCTTTCAGCTAACCATGTCTTTGTAACTGATCAATCAGGGCGAAATTTGCCTGATTTTCTACTGGAGAATAGCCCAGTTTGTAGGCCTACACTTTATTTCGGTTAGGCTCGAAGAAGCTTGACGGGCATAACTAGGGACTAACATGCCCTTTGCCTGGCTCCAACTTGATCTGATGAGGTGTGACGTCAATGATACACTCGTGTGCTTTTCTGGGTCTTCTGATATTAATATTGCATGTAAGTTATTGGGCCACAATCTTGAGTGCTGGAAGCCAATGCCTAGTCATCACGGTTCGTGGTGCTTTATTCAAGGAGGTTTGGAACTTTTAATAACATATCATCTTTATGATCATCCCTTCAGGACAAGCCTATCCCCCCATATTTATGACCTCACCAACACATGTCTCAGTGGTTTGGTCCGTATTGGATTTCAGACTTCATTGACAATCTGAGTGCCTTTCTCCTGTCTTGTTCATTTCTTTCTCCAACTATTTAGCTCAAAGGCGCATGGAATCCAAATCAACATTGCACACAATTTGTATTGATAATTTCCAGCCCTGTACATGTGCCTCTGCCCGGAGTCGAAAGCGCGCCGACTCATTGGACAGACAAACTGGCATATCTGGTCGTCAAGCGCGCTAACCAGGTGATCACCGTAAATACATGTACATGTAGGCCTACATGTAGTAGGCCGAATACCTGTCATCATGCCTAGCTACATGTAGCTAGTGCTGACCGTGGTCGCCCCTAACGACGGGAAAATCCACGATAAAACAGGCCAAACGTTCGTGATGCGCCACGTGAGAGGTCGTTGGATCGCTATCTTTCACTTCCAGTGAATTTTGTTCATGAAGTGACGTTATTTTCATAGCGGTTTGTTTCGTTTCGAACGCCGTGTGCATCTAATAGTCAATTCAACGCCATGGAACTTCTACAGTATGTGTCACGATATGATTTGAAATTGTGTCTCGATCTTGCCCCTTCATAGCATCATTTTGGATAAATCGACCATTTTATGCAGCGGCGATGACGAGGTCGGCATCGATGTACACTAGTGGACAGAAATATTAGTGGCCAATTTGAAGTTTGATGCAAGTTTCTGCCTGTTAAGAATCAGAAGAAGATGAATGTTTTGGCTTGAATAAAGTCTAGAGCACATTTCTGATCATGTTTTAACTTTCATTTCTGGACTTCCAATGTGGATTGTTGTTAATTTCAAGTGATTTAAACACATGTCTTGTTATAATGTAACTGGTCAAACATGTTATGTAACACAAGTGTATCATCAACCATGAATAATTAAAAGCTTGATTCTTAAGAAATGAAACGGTCCATGGACCATGTGCTCACCCGGGTTGGACATAAGAGTCTAATGACAGAGGGAGGTACATATCAGTTATGAGCAATCTGGGTCAAGTCATTCCCAAGTAGGACTTTGATCATTTTGGGGTTATGCCACCTGGCGGCCATATTTGATGTCAGATCGGCCCAGAACTTCACATGCACATAAAGGTCATCTGCAGGGGGCCACATAGCACATTGGAGCGCTTCGGGTCAAGTCGTTCCTGAGTTACAGCACTTTGATGATTTTTGGGTTACACCACCTGGTGGCCATATTGGATATCCGATGAGGCCGAAACTTTACATGCATATAAAATAATAAAGGTCATCTGCAGGGGGCCACATAGCACATTGGAGCGCTTTGGGTTCAGCCATTCCTGTGTTACAGCACTTTGATGATTTTTGGGTTACGCCACCTGGTGGCCACGTTTGAAGTCAAATCAGGCCGAAATTTGACGTGCATGAAAGGTAAATATCAAATTTGAGCACTCTGCGTCAAGCCGTTCCCGAGTAATAGCACTTACTTGATTTTCAGGTTACGCCACCTGGCGGCCATATTGGATATCCAATCCGGCCGAAACTTGGTATTTTGTAAGGTACCCCTCCAATGCACGTTTATGCAAGATATGAAGTCGCTTGGTGAAATAATGACAAACTTTGGCAGGTTCGTTACTTTTGTTGAACTTTGACCTCTGTGACCTTGAAAAGTAGGTCAAATCAAAAACCCGTTATATATGTTATGTATCCTTATTAGCTACACCTATGATAAAATTTTGGAGATGATCTAGTCATTAGTTCAGGAGTTATTGCACTTTTTGTGTTTTTGGTTTCTGCCACCTGGTGGCCAAGCTGAGAGTCGGATCGGACCGAAACTTGGTGTCGTGGGTCGCCTGACCTAGGGGTATATATGTACCAAGTTTCAGATCAATAGCTCCAGCGGTTACGAAACGTGCCCTGCTAACGGGCCACGACGACGGACGACGGACGCTGCACCATCGTAATAGCTGACCCCGGTGAGCTAAAAATGAAGAAGAAAATGAGCATTTGCTTGTAGCTTTTGATCAACAAGGGCGAGAATTGCCTTAATTGTCATCAACCTTATTGCATAATTGCCACTGATTATGTAATTCACTGAAATTGTAGCAAGTGGAAAAAGGACTCTGCCCACAATATATAAGTTGAGTTCATTACATTCATTAACAGGCAGAAACTTACATCAAACTTCAAATTGGCCACTGTCCTAATATTTCTGTCCACCAGTGTACAGCATCGTACCTGTGAAAGTTTGTGAGGTGAATAACGATGATGTAAATCAGGAATATCAGGCCTTTTTACAGGGCGCGGGTTCGAGGAAACCTACCTCTACCCTCCTCGGGCGGGTTCGGTTGAGGATGAATTGATCGCTTTTACACAGTGCGGGTTCGGTAACGCGCCTCGATCTAGTTCGAGGTCGGTTCGTTCAAATTCGTGCCACTAGATGGCGTGTATCAACATTTACAGTTATCGTAAGTAAAAAATACCCCGGAAATAATCACTACAAATCGATAAACTATATGCTTCTAACAGCATGAGCAGTGCTTGAGAAATCTCGCGCGTGATTTCTTCACAGGCTTAGCAAGTACGCGAGTGATGTCACTCAGGTAGCATGCTCAATCCCGCACGAGGCCGGTGGAGGTCGGTTCGCTTTTACACGAGAGAATAACCGGCCTGCACCAACCTCCACCTTCCCGAGACTCACGCGGCGAAATGAACTGGCCCGAGGAAGGTGGAGGTCACTTGTTTCGCTTTTACACGGGGAAACACCGAACCCTCCTCGATCTAGTCTCGATCCGGAATGCACCCGCACCGTGTAAAAAGGCCTATTATCACCACCTTACGATTGTGTGCTTCTCGGCTGATATTTATTTTTACGATGAATGGGTTCGATGGTTGACCAGAAATCCATCAATGGGGCTATCCAGAATATACTTCAACCGCTCGATAATAGGGGTCTCTACTGTAGGCCTACTATAAGTTATATATATCCACTTTCTGTTCAGTGAGTTTCATTGTTTATCAGTTGTTTGGGAAGTTTGACCTTGACCTTGACCTATGATCATCAGGGTTATTACATAATCGAAATTGGCATCCTAAATAACTTAAATATGGGTTTTATCAAACGTCCACTGCTACCACAGACAGAGACATTTGAAATTATCAAGTTTGACCTTGACCTGATCATCAAGGTCATTGCATACTCGAAATGTGCATGCTCAATAACCTAAGTGTGGGTGATACCATGTCTCTACCTCAACCACGGGCAGAGATATTGCAAGTTATCAAGTTTGAAAATATCAAAATCTCATGATATCTCAATCACCCAGACACATGAGGCTGAGAATTTTACCACAGTCCTGTCCTTGGATAAGCAGACATGAATTTAGACTTGTTTCATGTTGATCAGTTGACAGTGTGGCAAGTAATCTCAAAATATCAAATGTCGTGATATCGAACGTCGATATCACCATGACCCAAACTTCTCAGATCAAAAATAATCAGCTCATTTCATTTCTAGGGTATAAAAACCTAAGGGTAGAACTTGTTTCTATTGCTCTAGGTGTTAACTGGTTATAGGAGGAGCCGATTTGTGCCATCACTAAGAGAGTGATGGACAAAATATCAAGTCTGATATGATGATTACGTCAATGATGGAGGCATCTGAGGTTGAAAATGATTAGATCACTTTTTCTGCCTGTTTCTGCCTGTAAGTGACGCTCCTTCTGTTTGATAACTCATTTTTAAGTTTCTGAACAGTCCACTTTCCATACTCTGCCATGTTGCAAACAGTGACACTAGGACTTATAGTACAGCAGAGCCATCTGGAGGTTTAGTTTTCCCTAGATAGCCCCATTTGATGCCTATGTTCAGTGTTGGCGAGCAGACGACATCGGGAAATTCTCCAACAGAAGTAATTCTGTTACCATAATTTCAGTCATTTGCAGACGGTTTCTCCTCGTGCTGGCTTTGGTGACCACATTCTCTGCAAATCTACTGATGTTTTAGGGCAGAAAAGTTTTCAGAAAAAAAGCTCGACTCCAAGGCAGATTACAATGCTTAGTGAGGCATGCGGCGTACCATTGATAGCAGGGGGGTTCAGGTGGTGTGTAAGTGTTCAGTCCCATTTGCATGTCAAATATTAGGAAACTTGATTGATCTATTGAACAATATTAGCATAGTGTCATTCAGGTGTGATAGAATCTAATGTCCCCACCCTCCTGATGTCCCCTGTTCGTCACAGGATTAAGGGTCTGTGTCTCTCTAGAGTCCAATTCAATGGTGCCGCTTAATCCGTAAATGCATTGTTGGGGGACATCGCATGTCGGGGACATTAGATTCTTTTACACCTGTTCCACCAGTCCTTTCGACGTCAGATAATGCAGCTTGAATGGCTGTTTTAGGCCTACCATAGCAGCCGCGTCTCAAAAATGAAATAATGTACAGCCTACGAATTGTATGGGACAAGATTCCCACCTGTAACGAGTTCAGGATCCAATTCCTGAAACAGTGTTAAATTTAACCTGGCGTTAGGGGTAACGCCACGTTAGCCAGCGATAGCTAACATGGCGCGATAGTGGTTACAGAGACAGCATTAGCGCCAGCGATAACTAACGCTGTCTAACGCCAGCTAACGCCATGTTTAACGCTGGTTGCTAGGGATACGTTTTCCTGACACTGTAAATTCAAGATGGCAGCCACTGGGCAACCATGTCAAGTGTGTCAAGAAAAACAGGGAGAAGCCACCAAATTTAAGTTATCGTGAGTCAGTTTCTTGAGTGCAGCATACAGCAGATGAGTTTCTGACAGTGATGTTTGGGGTCAATATGTGAAAAATAGAAAATCGTCGAAGTTAGAGGCAGTCACCAAACTTGTGAATATTTCATATTTCTTTTTCAGTCTCGAAATTTATAGTTCATGCCATTAATATATTGAAACAAAATACACAGAATTGCCATAAAATGCAATATTTAGGGCCATCTAAGAAAGGAATAGGAAGTTAGCGCTCACTATCGCTGGCTAGAGGTGGGTCACAAAGGCGTTAACTTTATTAAACGCTGACTTAGCGCCATTGTCAGACTATCGCTCTTCGTGGAACTCGCTTTGCGCCACTCTAAAGTTAACACTGCGCTAACTAGGATTTAAGGCGGGGGCTACCTATGCCGACTTTATTGACGCTCTTTGAAAACAAGCGTCCTAACATATTCATGACAAAAAGTAACTAATTGATGTCAACAAAATGTTTTAGCTACAACCTTTATGCTTCCGTTCTCAGTGTGAAAGAATTGTTCATTTTGACCAATTACGATGGAGTTAATTAAGTTTTTACAAGTTGTCGAAATTTGAGTTCGCAAACAATTTTGCAGACTTGGGATGCGACACATCAGTTTCCCACATAGTCTGTAACATACAGGCCTGATGCCTGCAGGGCCTAACGACCCGTTTTTTACGAAAGTACTTTCCATTTAATTGGTATAAACTATTTAATGCCAAAAAAAGGCTCGATTTACAGTTTTTGAAATATTTCATATTCCCGACCAACTATCCAAAAAAGGCGATCGTGTTGCCCTAGAATGCACATATGGCAATAACATCCAAANTTTGGGATCAAACTAAAGGTACATATATATAAATATTCGTATATATAAATATTCGTACTTGTCTCACTTTTCCCCTGTCAACCTCTTGAGTTGCCAAGTCATAGTCAGCTGAGCGCAAGGCCCATGGGCCTCTTGTTCAAATATATGTGTCCAAGAAAGAGAAAACTTGTTTGGGAAATTTGAAAATGTCCATACCGCTGGCAAGTTACTTCTTTGTTATGTAGATTTGCACTATTCGCGCGCTTTCAGTAAACTCTGTTCGGCCATTTGTGACCAATGCACCAGCGACAGAGCTGAACAATACCCGCAGTGGACACAAAAGAATTAGGGTCGGCACGTACACTGAAGATTGGTTTTCGAAAACAGTATATCAGGGTGATCGGATTTAATCTGAATGTGAATGACTGTCGTTTCACCAGCGCACAAAGGCCAGTTGCGTGGATTGCCACTAGGGAATGAGCTCAGCTATAGGTAGCCCCCCGCCTTAACGCAACGCTATAAGGGCTATCGCTGTGTTAGCGTTGTTTCAGGAACTGGACCCAGGTAGCTCAGTGGATAGAGTATAGAGCCAGTAACCAATGTGGATCAGATCTCCATGGGGTCGAGTTCGGCTTCGGACTGAACTGAATTTTTTTCTTTATATCTATTTCAACGGCTAAACATTTTACAAAGGTTTGAAAAATATTTTAAGCCCGGTCTCGGTGTTTTTTTTGCCTCATGTTCATTACATCGACTCACGTATGTCTGGTGGTTTGACGCGCTTGTTATTAGAGAGGTTTCGCAAATTTGACGAAGAGCGAACTACGAAATAGGAAATTCAACTTCATTTCCAGGACCTAATGTACATGTATTTCTAGAGATGGTTGGTACCAAAAATGTCCCTGCTGCCAGTGCTTCTTTTAGCATATCATGTCAGACCGAAAGAGTTGTGGTGCACCTGGAATTTTTAAATTTCCACTTCGTGGAAGGTGGAGCTCAGTTGTTTCGGTTTTACACGGGGAAAAGTAACCGAACCCTATCGACGCAAGGACGCGGCAAATTAACGAAGCTTGTTAATTACATAGGGGGGCCTATGCGTTTCACAGCTATCACTTTGGCCTTGGACGGGACATTTTGCCTGAAATTTTGTCACCTCAGACTGAATTTATAGGATTAAGACGGGCGTTTAAACCGTAAAGGATCTTAGTCCAGTAAATTTAAGCGAAAATTCGGGCGAACCGGGAACAAATTGCAACAGAAGGTTTTTTTGCTTTAAATGTTTTATTAGTTCACCTTGGACATCATATCCAAAATCCCCCAAAATCAGACGGCGGGAACCCACTTAATTTGCATATTCAATTTTGTGAACTGACTTTAACGTTGGACGCTGATGAATGCAACAGCTGAGCTTTGTACAGGAGAGTGGGACCCGATGTACAGCTAACTTTGTAACGGTTGGATTTACACCCCATAAATGTATTACCAACAATGATGTCCAAGGTGACCTAATAAAACATTTAAAGCAAAAAAACCTTCTGTTGCAATTTGTTCCCGGTTAATTCCTAGATTTACTGGACTATCTGTGCGTATCAGAATTGTGAAGGAAATATGTGAAAATTAAGTGCAAAACGGGATCGAGTGATACGTTTGAAGCGTTTTTTGGTAACCGGTGATGAAAATGTGACGTCACCACCTGGGCCATAAATTATTCTCAGCGGTGACGCTGCACGAAAACGAATATGTGACGTCACCACTGGTATCATAATCGCTTTTCGAAAACGAAGTTATAGTCATGTACCATAAATTGCGGACCATGTTTGTAACACGGCGTCAGTGACGTCGCAATGCGCATCAGCATGTGTTGGATGCACTACGGCGTCACGTCACATGGTCCGCAATTTTCGGTACACATCTATATAGCCCATTCTGCTCGACCGTTTCACATTGTGGGCCCACATGTCGTAGGCACGGTAGGCCTAGTGTAGCTAGCTGTATGGCATGGCGAAGGCATGTTCCACGTAATTTGCACGGTACAATTAGCGTGAAGTGAAATGAAGTAGTAATTTATCAGTGTTTATTTATTAATTATGCAGTGCACACGCATGCCGGCCCGTGTTGCACACTGTGGGCAGCTGTCCGACTCAACTGAACTGATATATGACTCGCCACACACGCCACGGGATTGCGCGTTTCGCCCCTCGGCCTACAATCATGTAGGCCTACAATTCTTAAATGCATATCATAGACAGTAGGCCTACATGCTTTCCCTGATTTAAAAGAGAACGTCGCTTATCTCTGTTAAAGCAGCGAAAGCATAGGCCTACTTTATTAACAACATTGCCACTAACGAACGTTACATATGGTAAACCCCTACAGAAGCCGGCCCTACCCATGCTACCGGTTCAAAAATTCTGGATCCAGTCTCGATCCGGAACGCACCCGCACCGTGTAAAAAGGCCACCTACTGTGTTGTTGTTTTTTTGAAAATAAAGCATTTGATACATGTAGGCCTACCTGTATCGACGAAAATACGATGGACGTCAGTGAAACAATTTCACCAAGCTACGTCTACACGATAGACTAANAGTATTATGCTGAATGGGTGGAATCGCTACTCCAATCACAACCCCACACTAGAATGAATAGTTGGTTATAAGGCCTAGGGTGAAACTGACCCCTGTCTGATCCAATTCTGTTTGTGGCCTCATACAGGGTGGAAATGGATTTTAGGCTTCAATTAATCACTTGCGTTTCAATCCAGGCCTGCCTAGGCCATGAGCCGCCGATTCCAGCCATTCAGCATAACACTTGTTATGTTTTATTCACTCCCATTTCGAATGTGGGTGTGCTTATGAACATAATGAACCGGTGGTTTAAACTCGAGTTTACTGTATAGAATTTGAGGGCCGTATTCAAAAAGGGTGGTCAATGCGCGAATAGGTATCTTTCACGGAACGCTACGTAAGCTAAGGTTATTTCTTATACGGTGACGTATTCTCCAATAACAGGATCTTTGTAAATAGTGCCGTACAGTGCCCATGACATGTATGGATATAGCTGCTCCGTTGGAGAATGTTTTGCGTAGTCTATGTTCTCAATGAACGTAGTCAGATGTTAACCCTGATTGGCCATTGCCCTATTGAAACTCCTCCTCCCTGAACTGACTGACCCGACCAGCCAGACACCGCTGACCTCCGCCGCTTGGTATTGCCGCGATGTCCAATGTCCATATTTGGACACCAGCTGTGGCAAAAAAGCCAGCGAATTCAGTTATTAATTTTGAAGTACATTTGCGCGCGTATATATTGTGTATAACCATAAAAATGTAGTGAAAATTGCTGAGCGACAACGACGTCCGCGACAGGCAATGAGCCAGGAAGAGAAAGATTTGATCACCAATGCTTGGAATGTTCACCGCAACAGTTTTCTAAGTTTTGGCGCATGTTCGTCGCCATCTGACACCAGGGTATAGTTTTGTAGGACGACATAACCGATTCGGCTCTAAGCCGCCCTAAACCTAAACCAACACTGGTTCCGATTCCTCTGGATTTCAATCACCGATTGGCGAAGCGGCAAACTATGTGCGCAGCCATGATGAATTGTAAGAGGTGCTGGCGTCACTCTGACAACCAACCACCTAGCGGAACGACAAGAAACTAGGAATTCGGGCCACTACCATGGTGGGCGTGGAAATAATGAGTACCGTTACTCCCGATTATGCCATTTACGATTATGTTATGCTTTATCCAGTAAGCCGTTCGTGTCGCGTGTCATCCGATGTAAACTCGGCATTATGGCGTCATTATCGGCGCCATCTGAGGGGTATTCGAAAAACATGGACTATGGATCAATGGACTCTGGATTACTGGACTGTGGAAACCATGGACTGACCAGTCATAAACACCTCACACTGACATACGCCGCCTGCCTGTGTAGTGTGTCGAAGACGTCATCGCGAATAACACACCAGTGCATGCATAATAGGCCACTTAACAACTGGATTTTCATAACTGGTTGAGAAAAATAATGTCTTTAATTTGCTCGGGAAGAGACGGCGAAAAGCCTAGCTAGGCTACTCTTTTGACCCGCTCGCCCGGAATGTGATCTGGTGATACCATCACTTCATTTATTAGCTAAATGAACATTCGATGTGACCCGACAGCACACGGTGATGACAGCTTCTCAATTTCTCAAGACTCGGCTCCTAATTTCCTGTCGGAGAGAAGGTTTCCATTCCTGGCGGCGTATGTCAATGAGGTATTTTTGACTGGTCAGTCCATGGTTTCCTCAGTCCAGTAATCCAAAGTCCATTGATCCATAGTCCATGTTTTTCGAATACCCCCATTTGAGATATGGGGTCATGTGAATAAAGACTAGTAAAAGATTTTACTTGAATTTTGCAATACAAATGCACTAGGGAATGATGTACAAATCTGAAGTAAAATCATTTGCTAGTCTTTATTCATATGACCCATTGTGAAAGGAACATATGCTGTATTCCCTGCAATAAGTGGCCGCGGCGGGAAACCGAATTCACGCGAGATCATTGATTATACATGTTGGGTTTGAATACGAAATGTAGAAACCACGGATAAATGAAAACATAACGTCTGACGGCAATGGCTATTGTCGGATTTCTAGGCCTTGTTCTTTCGGGGCGGAGTAAAACATGGCGTATGGCGAATGGCGTGTGGCGAATGGGGAATGGCGAGGTAGCCAAATAGAAAGCTAGTTTTTTTACCATTTGTTGACCATCTGTCAAAAAGTATTATTTTTTATTATTCTAACCCGTTGATACTTTGATTTGAGCAATCTTGTAAGAGAGAGTGTACAATAAGCTTGCATGTTAATGCATGAATAAACCTCCTAAACCTCGAGAAGTTTTTCCCGTACGATTATATTCCTGGCAATTACAGACATATTTAAACCACCACTTTCTTTTGGTGAGGCGTTTAAAAAGGTATGGCAATCAATAAATTTTAGGACCACAAATATATTCTGTACCATCATGCTGCGTTTGGATATTTGATTTTAACCTCAATCGTTAATATATCAATTTCCATCATCATATGTGCCGTGGTGTACGAGCATATCATCACACATGTGATTGTATCATCATCCTGAGAATATCAGGCGTTCTTACTGTTCGCTCCCTTCGTCACCGCAGACAAACCCCTGAGGAAATCCGCCTGATTTGCTGGGGTACTTGGCGCACGAGAAAATGCGCCCAATCAGCGAACGCCATTCTGAGTCACCTTAAGATGACATGCATTACACGTAGATTGTCTCGTAGTGTCACGCACAACACAGTGCTGAAGTACCTCAGCTTCCCCACCTCACCCTAACTAGAGATCAGTTACACGTATACATGTATAACGGCCCTTGTAATATTCACAGCCAAGCAGCTGACATTGTAACGCTGACCCAGGCCGACAATTAACCTATTTACACCCCTGGATTCAATCTATAGATAAACGTCATTGATTGCGGACCATCTCGGGTGAAAACTGACAACACCAAAGGACACCTCTATTTCGAAACTTATTTATAAAGAAACAGCTTTTATTTTTCATGTATCTGGGAGAAGATATTCCCTATTTTACTAATGTACAGAAATTCTAGAGAAAATCTGCTTTCGAGTCAGTAAAATATATGAGTTTTGCCACATGAAACAACTCCCCACGTGTAAAATTCGGCCGTGCCTTTCCACAGCGAGTGACGTCATGACGTCACGTCACAAAGTGAGCGTAGTGTCGGCCTGTACATCCGTGCCTGCCAATGCAACGTCATGGGGTGACGTCATGATGATTCCACGTTTTTATGTAAACGTAGAAGTGCGAATTTTTCGTTTCCACGGCGGTCACGCAAAGACACAGCCAGGTATAGATAAATACTGACATCCACTTTGATCTAGAAGCGCTGGGTAACACACTGATGTGCTTTGTTAAGGCATCCCGCCAGAAATAAATTCAGGGAGGCCCGTTAAAAAGAGGTTACCCTGGTCAAATCATGTAAACATGGTCCGCAATCAACGCCATCGATCTATAAGTTGAGTTCAGCCTACCCTACATTCATCGCACAGAATGTATATCATTCTCAAGCCACACGTCGCCAAACAGATACGCCGAGGGAGTAATTTCATGTTGACCTGGCGGTCAGCTTTGTTCAAACCTGCGTAGTTCATGTGTATCAATCAGCGGCCAACTTGGGATGAGATGGTGGGGATGAACATTTGCTGGAATGGCTTTGATACTCCGCGGATTCCAGCGGATGTCGGCAGGGGTTTGTGTGAGCGGATGAAGAGGAGCGAGGTAAAAACCCCTGCTGTGGGAGGATGAGAACGACTCCGAGACCAACTCGGAGTGGGAGTGGGAGTCGTGACGCTGCGCATCCTCTCTATTAGCCCCTTTTCCACTTACGGCCTGCTTGGCCCGCTTGAAGCGTGCCGTGCTCGACCCGGATCTGGGTCCGTGCCGAGCACGGTTTGGATACCGTTTCCACTGGCACTTGTGGATCGGGGCCAGAGCACGGCGAGTCAACTCTTCTCTCTGTTGAAGATAGCAATTTTCAATGTGGCGACGCCCATGAAATTGTCGGATTTGATAAAACTTGTCATTTATTTCCGAAAGATTAAACGTACCGGTAAACTGGGTCGGAGACGTCCCAGATCGACGTGATTTGTAGATAACAAAAGAAACACAGACAATTGGTCTTATGAGTAAAGAATAGTAAATGCTTTTACTTGAATTCTCCAATATAAATGCACTAGGCAATGCCGTACAAATCTGAAGTAAAAGCATTTGCTAGTATTTATTCATATGACCCATTATAAACAATCGTGCCGTGCTCGACCCGGGTCGAGCCCACCTCCCCTCAAGGGGCCCGGCCCTCTTCGATTTAGCACGGTGCCGAGCACGCTGGACCCATTTCCACTTACGACTTTTCTGCCGTGCCGTGCTCGACCCGGGTCGAGCACGGATAAAATGTGCTAGTGGAAAAGGGGTTATTAGTGAGGTTCCGCAACGTCTCCGAATTCCGAATTCCGAATAACAACTGTCTCGAGACAACTTTGCCTCGGGTTATCTTAACCCCCCTACCCTACCGAGACAAAGTTGTCTCGAGACAACTAATAGCTCGAGACAAGGCCCCGTGTACACGGTTAACTGCCCTTATGAAAAATTATGTAAGAAACGTAAGAACAACTTAGGAATAATGTAAGAAATGTGTAAGAACTGCCTTTTAGATGTAGGAAATACGTAAGAATGTGAATTTGAACGTAAGAAAGGTGTAGGGATTCAATAGCCAGCAAAGTCCTCATGTAAGAATGGTAAGAATAATGCAGGAAGGATGTAAGAAAAACGAAAGAAATGTGTAGGAAAAGAAACTTAGAAAAATACAGATTGAATAAGATGACAACATGTAAGAAAGGTGTAAGAATACGAATGTAAGAACAATGTATGAAGGTACTATGAATGTAAAAACAATGTAAGAATGGCAAAGTAAGAAATATGAAAGAATGACATTCTTACATTATTCTTACATTTATAGTACATTCATACATTGTTCTTACATTCGTATTCTTACACCTTTCTTCCATGTTGTCATCCACTTACATTATTCCTACTTTGTCATTCTTTGATTTTTCTTACTTCGTCATTCTTACATTATTCTTACACTTATAATACCTTCATACATTATTCTTACGTTCTTAGTCTTGCACGTTTCTTACATTTTGTCAGCATTTACATTTTTCCTACTTTGTCATTCTTTCATATTTCTTACTTTGTCATTCTTACATTGTTCTTACATTTGTAGTATCTTCATACATTATTCTTACATACATATTCTTACACCTTTCTTACATTTAGTGCTCCACTTACATTACTCCTTTGTACTTCATTCATATTTCTTACTTTGCCAAAGTAGGAATAATGTAAGTGGCTGACAAAATGTAAGAAACGTGCAAGACTAAGAAAGTAAGAATAATATATGAAGTTTTATAAATGTAAGAAAAATGACAAAGTAAGAAATATGAAAGAATGACAAAGAAGGAATAATGTAAGTCGTTGATAAAATGCAAGAAACATGTAAGAATAAGAACGAAAGATTAATATATGAAGTGAAGGTGCTATAAATGTAAGAATAATGTAATGACAAAGTCAGAAGTATGAAAGAATGATAATGTAGGAATAATGTAAGTGGCTGATAAGAATAATGCAAGAATGAATGAGTAAGAAATACATAAGAATGTAAGAAATGTAAAAGAATAAGAATGTAAGAATGATGTATGAAGTGTATGAAGGGTAAATGAAAGAAAAATGTAAGAATGACAAAGTATAAGATATGTAAGAATGGTAAGATTTTAAAATAAGGCTCAATGGTATGACTTTCTTTAATTATTCTATAAAAAGAGCACCTTGGGTCAGTTTCTAGTTCAGCCCACCATGTCTGTGCATATTGATCAACTTGCCCTTGCATTACAGTCAATTTCAACTGTCGTGGATTAAGAAGGCTGGGGTTATACCAAAAACCTCCTACACTGTTAGAAATAACAGAAGATTTTACAGAAAATCTGTGCAGCAGAGTCCCCAGGACGGTTCTGTAAAATTACAGACCTGATCTGTAAAATTATAAACTTAAATAAATGTCAACAGATATTTGACTGGAGGCTGGCCAAATTATATTTTCATACTGCCCTCAGAAAGCATCATTATTCGATGTCCAATGGAGTCCAACCAATACAGGAAAACATAAATCATACCATAAAAAAATTATGTAAATTTACAGAAAGTGCTGGGGACTCTGCTGCAGGGAATTTCTGTAAAATTACTGCAGAATTACTACTGTAAATTTAATAATTTCTAACAGTGTAACCCACACTCATTTAGAATATTCTTAATTTCTTTACCCCAACCATACCTCAAATAACCATTATCAATGTGCTGGTGTACAATATTACAGAAAACATTTGACCATTTGTCCAATGTAGAATTTGAAAGCCGCGCCCAGAAAGCAATCATTCTTGCCCTGATCTCAAGTTTAAGGGGGTGCCAACCTACTTCTCCGTAGACAATAATGGAGGGTGTTCTGAGAGGCAAACGTAGGAGGTACTTAAGAAATTTCAATTGGACTCTTTCAAGGATATCTGTGTTACCGGCACCCCATACCTCACACCCGTAGAGTAAAACAGGCAATACTACTTTATCAAAGAGATCAATGGCTAAATCAATTGACAAATTCAAACTTTTACATGTTCTCAATACCCCATACATGGCTTTCAGACCCTTCTGATAAGAACGGTTAATAGCATTATGAAAACTACCATTATACGTAAAGACAACACCTAAATACAAGTATTGATCAACTATTTCAATAATTTCATCACCGTAATTGAATACCGGAGTATTTCTTCTTAATTTGCCCCTTGAGAAAATCACGATCTTGGTCTTTGAGGTGTTAACCCGTAGTTGCCAAATTTCACAATACTCCGCCAGTAAATTTAAACCTAGTTGTAAACGTTCCGGAGTGTCAGCAAGTAAAATCATATCATCCACATAGAGAAGTACCGCCAGCTTCAAGTACAACTCTAGGCGCGTAAGGTATTCACAGTGACAATTCAATTGTAAATCAGCTGGCCCGTAGAAGTTATTCTCGTTCAAAAAAGATTCAAAATCGTTCAGGAACAAAGCAAACAATAAGGGAGACATGTTCTCGCCCTGTCTCACCCCAACACAACAAGGAAAATATTCAGATATTCTATTTCCGACCTGTACACAAGATTTTGCCTCTTTGTACATGTGCTGAATAACACGTAAGATTTTACCATTTATTCCAGTTCTCAGTAATTTCTGCCACAAGCCCACCCTCACAATAGAATCAAACGCTTGTTTGAAGTCTACAAAAGCAACATACAGTCGCTTTCCATCTGCACGACGCTGGCGAAGTTAGGATCCGCTACTCTGACATCAGCAGGTAATGCAAAATCTCCGATCCAGTTTCAAGCAATAATATTATTTGTAGAAACATGAATCCTTTTTATTTCTTATGCACTCATCCATCAAATGTACACATGAAAGTTTTCAATAGGATTCCGGACCCAGCATACTGAAGGTCGGAAACAAAAATGTCCGCAGCGCGACCCGCGGAATCAGCTAAAAGTGCCCTTCTTTTGCCCCAAGTGCCCCAAAGCCAGCTTGATCCGCCCTGCCCCCTCTTGGTCTCTAGCTAGGTGTCTGAAATATGCTGAATTCATATGACAGTGAAATGTCCAGCTGTAAAATTCGAATTGGTAGTAAAGTATTGGTAGTAAATTCGTAGCTCTAGGCCTACATATTATTTTATGCTTGGCGTGAAGAAGCTTGTATTGTGCTTAACAATGATCTGATGTGGGAAAAGATGACCAATGATTTCGTTTGTAGCGTTAAGTTATTGGCCAACAATCTAATTGCCTGCTAGAATGCATGACCTAGTCGTTGCGGTAGGTGCTGTACTCGGAGGTGCAATAATTCTAGAAGGTTTGGTACTTTGCAATAACCTCTTATTATCCCTCATAAAACATAAAACTGTTTGGGTTCGGAGATTGTTTGGACTACTCGCAGGGTACTGATGGATGCCTTGTTTAACACAGGCCATTGAACCATCTTTTTTTGATGATGGGGATTTGGCGTAGTGGTTAAAGCTGACGTGAACGAACGAAAAGCTCCCATGCGACGAGCAAGAGAATTACAAACGCCCTGCAAACACCTCAAACGAAGGCTCAGAACATGATAGGCCCCACAAGGCCAGGAGGGCGCCACCTTATTTGTCTCCGAGCTGTCAAGGTGTCAACATCCTCTGGGGAGCTCCTGCTGCACACTTTTTTTGAAAGAAAAAAGTTTGACCCATCAGGGAATCGAACCCGCGCCTTTAGTGTTATCTCTGTTCCACCGTGTTCCCCATTCGGCCAACGAACTTGTTGGAACACTTCGCATATTTTCTTTTATTCGTAGTATCATTACGCAAGTCGAAGGTCTACGTCTATGACAAACACAAATCATGTCTCTGTCAGCTGGCTCGTTGGCCGAGTGGATAGAGCGGTGGATTACAAGAACCAGATTTTGGTTCTACGTCATCAGCATGATCAGATCACGGATTGGTGGTTCCCGTATCACGTGGCCTCAAACTGTAAAGATGGCGATGCTGTGCATTCGCCGATTCGGCTTTTCAAGAGGAATATTTTTCGTGATTTTGATAACAAATGGCGGTTTTCTTAATGTTTGTCTGGCTAAGAGTGAACAGAGAGCGTGATTGCGAGTGTAGCTGGTTGAAACAGCAAGTAAAATATGGAATGCCAAAAGGGAAATAATTGCAGAACTATGAAAATACATGCCAGAATATAAAAGTATCATGCACAAGTCAAAAACATTTGTCATGATGTATTAATTATCTCTTCAGTAATTAAAAGTATCACGCAGAAATGAAAAAAATCACCAAAATTAAAAAAATTCATGCAGGATTTTAAAAAAACTAATCAGAAATTTCTAATCATAGTAAGCTTTTATAAAGCAACGCCAACATTTAACAAAATATCATCAGAAAATGTAAATCATCATGCATCATTTCAAAAAGTAATCAGAAAATTGAAATCCTGTCAGAAATTTTAAATGACATGCAGCATTTTAAAAAAAACGTCAGGACTGTTTGAAAAGTGCGTCAGGAATTTGGAAAAAAACTCGTCAGGACCTTTTTAAAAGTACGTCAGGAACTTTCAGAATGGCAGGACTGATTAAATAAACTCGTCAGGACTTTTTTAAAAGTACGTCAGGAACTTTCAGAAACATGTCAGGACTGAAAAAAAAAACTCGTCAGGACTTTAAAAAGTACATCAGGAACTTTCAGAAATATGGCAGGACTGATTAAATAAACTCGTCAGGGCCTTTTTAAAAGTGCGTCAGGAACTTTCAGAAACATGTCAGGAGCACGTGACCTATCGGAAGCGCGTGACCAACATGAATCGATGACGTCAGAACATCCGTAAGTCTAGCACATGGCCGGCAGCGAATTTTTTCCCCAGGATAGTTGGTATACAGTGTGTATTTAATCAACCAATCAGGTGGCAGTATGACGTATACCGTTTACATCATGAGCCTATTTTTAGATACCCACGTGGTATGCATAATGATGTCATCTTCTTACCCATGGGAAGGGGGTTCTAGTCAAAGGGTTATTAGGTCCCTTTAGTTCGAATTGTAAATATTACGGTTTGTTTATTTACATGGTTGATTATAATAGTTATTTTTTCCGCGGACAGGTGGCAGCACCGTGTTTACTAAAACGTTAATGTCCTCAATTTTTATATCTGTCTTGATAAATATTCCTGTAACTGAAATATTTATGATTTTATGCTCAAAAACAAACAAAAAGTTGTGGAAGGCGAGATTTATTTCGATTTTATCCGATTTGTTAGTACCATAAGTTGACAATAGGTGGCACACCGTAATGTTTACAATTCGAACTAGAGCGCCTTTAAACGGGGCTTTAGGGATTGCTCCCTTAGGGATAGGTTGAAATGTAGGTCTTATCATAAAGGAATCAACCATAAAGGTTTAACTGCGAACGATGAGGGATACACTTCCTGTGTTGCCACCAGATGTCTCTCACTGCCTGAATTTTGGCTTTACGTAATAGGCACGAGCTTCAACTTGTTTTGTGGTGAAGAGGTACATGAACCTGCCAACCAACATGATGCTTTGAATTCCATTTCTGACGATAACTGAGCTATTTTCAGCACAATTAGTGTTCCATGTACAAATGTACGTCAGCCTATTCAAATGTACACCGATGACCCTGAACACACATCGTTCGTGGGGTTCTCATTAATTCAGACCTTTTGTATCATAAGATCAACTAGTCGGAATTCAACAAAATTTGCGGTGAATGTGCAGAAGGGTCTTGCCTATCACATGGAAACGTCAGAATGCAAATCTGTTGGGTTTTAAAGGGATATTGTACACATTTATAAAATGTTAAATTTGTCAGTTGAACCTTTATGGTTGATTCCTTTATGGTCTTATTTAATAAATATAATATCAAAACATGCATAATGCTGACCCTAACCAAAACATTTTCTTTTCTGGCCCTGACCCCACCCATAGCTCTACCTCCATCCCTAAACATAATCAACCCCCACGCGCGTTGAAAAAGCATTTACTCGTGAAGAAGTGTCCCTCTCACGTCCATAACAGTAACTACAAAGTGTAGTGTAGATGTAGATCCCCCCAACAGGTCATCTTGACATTTCAAGGCCTACGGTTACTTCGCCCACCCTTCTCAGGGCAAGATGCAACAGGTTGGGAAAAAATCTTCGCGGTCAGGGCTACTAGCGATTGAGGGTCGCGTAGGAAGCTTGGGGGGCAATGTCTTTCAACTTTAGAAACCTGTTAACGCACCCATCTAGCTAGTATGTTGGATGGATACGAGGTAGCACGACCTAGCGATCCGGATTGACTACACCAAGCACAGGGACTTGAGGCGTGCACGGCAGGGACGGCAGGGGTAGTGGGTGTTTCCGAGGTCCAAAAGCACCCCCACGGACAGTGCCCTGACCACCGGGGGGCACCCCCCAGAAATATGTATATAATAGGCCTAATAACTATATACATATTTCGGGGGGGGGGGGTGCCCCGGGGTCAGGACACTGTCCGTAGGGTGTTTTTGGACCTCGGAAACACCCACCACCCCTGCTGTGCACGCATCAGGTCCCTGTGACCCCATGGAGGTATAAGGTCACCCTCCCACTTGAGAAGGAACAGCCATTTAGTGACGTCACGAAGTACCTAAGCAGACCTTAGATTCCGATTTGGTCAGTTGCAATTCCCGGGAAGTTGGAAGATGGGGCTGACGTCATCGATTCATGTTGGTCACGCGCTTCTGATAGGTCACGTGCTCCTGACATGTTTCTGAAATTTCCTGACGCACTTTTAAAACGTCCTGACGAGTTTATTTAATCAGTCCTGCCATATTTCTGAAAGTTCCTGATGTACTTTTTAAAGTCCTGACGAGTTTTTTTTTCAGTCCTGCCATATTTCTGAAAGTTCCTGACGTGGTTTTAAAAAGGTCCTGACGAGTTTTTTCCGAATTCCTGACGCACTTTTCAAACAGTCCTGACGATTTTTTAAATGCTGCATGCCATTTAAAATTTCTGACGAGATTTTGAATGGTATGTTGCATGATGATTTACGTTTTCTGATGATATTTTGTTAAATGCTGGCGTTGCTTTCTAAAAGCTTACTATGAATAGAAATTTCTGATTAGTTTTTTTTTAAATCCTGCATGATAATTTTTATTTTTGGTGTGATTTTTTTCATCTCTGCGTGATAGTTTTTAATTACTGAAGAGGCAATTAATACATCATGAAAAATGTTTTTGACTTGTGCATGATACTTTTATATTCTGGCATGTATTTTCATAGTTCTGCAATTATTTCCCTTTTGGCATTCCATAGTAAAATGCCTGAAAGCAGCGTTGTCAAGTGATACGATTGCCGTGCACTAAATGTATTCAAAACACGACCTGGAGATGGACGGACCAATCAAAATAGACCCCCCGCGATAGGCTTCATCTGACTCTTGTTGCGGCCGTCAGTTCTGCAAATGAGCAACAGGAGGCAGTGTTCGGACTACAAAGTAACTCACTCACGATATTCACGTCAGTACAAATCACCGACAATAGGTGGCAGCACCGCAGGCGTCGCGTGGATAGAGAACCAGTGAGTGAGTGTTTACAACTTGGACGTCCAGCTCCTTTAAGGCGTGCTGCCCCTTAGTGCTGGCGATTGATGCCTCATGCGAGGGTCCGTGGGTTCGAATCTGGGAGGAAGCAATGTCTTTCACCTTAGAGACCCGATTTCTATTTCATATTATTATCCCACATCGTATTCATTTCATTTAAAGGGAGACATCCGAAAGATATTGCCCGGCGGGCACTTTCTGTTTTTGTTTTGATCAGCGCAGTGTCACCGTTGATTAACAGACGGCGCTGTGCGTTATGGCACAGGCCCCTGGAGAGCTATCAGTGAGTTTAGAACACGTATCTAACCAAACAACGCTAGTTTGGTTAGATACGTGTTCTAAACTCACTGATAGCTCTCCAGGGGCCTGTGCTATAACGCACAGCGCCATCTGTTAATCAACGGTGACACTACGCTAACCAAAACAAAAACTAAGAGTGCCCGCCTGGCAATATCTTTCGGATGTCTCCCTTTAACCTGCCGTTTCTTCAGAATTTTTATCTCGCACTGAATGAGGGATGCATGAAGCCATTTGCGAACATGCATGCTATTGGGGGCAGAATGGCAATCAAAAAGAATGGTTTGATGAAATGGACGAGAGAAGACTGCCGCCACTACTGTTCTATAACTCCAACATGCCTTGCTGTCGACGTGGGTGTCTCCAGTCGATGCTTCGAGCATACTCAATGTAGACAGAGAAAATTTATGCGGTGGGGCAAAATAATTCAGTATTTGAAAGTAAAGAGTTGCCAAGGTATGGTACATGTGAGAATTTGGCATTTCCCATGAATATGTCTCCGACAACTGATTTTTCAGTTCAATCAGGAACATTAGCCCCGTTTGCACTGAGCAAAATTAACCGTGCTCGGACCGGTCCGAGCACGGATCGCCAAAAAATGGCAAGTGTAAACGGGACAAGCGTGCCAGGAACGGTTCCAAAGCGAACCGTGCTGAGACCAACAGTTGGAGGTGATCTCGGACCGCACATGCGCGAATTATGAATGACGTCAGTAGCGGGAATTTTTGAGTGATTTTCCATGGAGGCATCCATATTGTTGTTGTCGTCGTTTGATTTTTTGTTTGATTTTCGTACCTCCAATCGACTGAAGGGACTGGAGAACTCACACACGGCTTTGACACGGATCTGGAAAAACACGGGTATTTCCAACAGGTGTAACCGTAGCTATTAGAGAGGATGCGCAGCGTCCCGACTCCCACTCCCACTCCGAGGTGACACCCTTTTTGCGTCTTACGTCATCAATTACTGCAGGGGTTTCCCGGTGAAGTCGGTCGGAAAAACGAGTTGAAAGCATCGAAGTCGTAAGTGGTTTCCCACTTGCTTTTTCTCTTGTTTGAGCAGGTGTTAAATATGATTAAGGTTCACATAGCATTCTTTGAACATTATTCTGGAAACACTGATCCCTTTTATCGGGATGGAGGGTGCTGAACACATCAAATTTACGTGTTTTTTTGGTGTGCCAAAATCGTGAAAAAAGGCGGCGTAGGCGCGCTACAGTATGGCCTACTGATCCATGACGTTGGTTGGGGACCACTGCGTGAAGGACGACGTCATGTGACGTCGCCCACGTCGTAATCACTTCACGTCTTGCGCAACCTGAAAAACGACGCTACGAGTTCCGAGAACGACTCCGAGACCAACTCGGAGTGGGAGTGGGAGTCGTGACGCTGCGCATCCTCTCTATTATCTCTAGTACATTTGTGAAGAAGTGTGCTGTAAGGCTCCTTTTACATAGAAGTATGCAGTATACGGTATACGAAAACGCCGGTTAACTATGGCTTTACGGTCGTGAATCCATTTGAAGCCTTTGCTCACCGGCGTTTTCTTATAAAGGAAGCCTAAAGACATAGTAGGGAGGTTAAGCGGACCCATCGTTCAGTTTTTGATAAAACCACCAAATTTGGCAGAGATGTTATTTTGGCCACATGTTTTAATTTCAGGACGGGAGCCCCGACGAAATCGCCGCCTAGTGGAATTTGAAGGGTTCAAACTGAGTGGAACTGACTTCGTCATTGTATTTTGTTGCATTTTGTGTTACTTTCCATAAAATATGTCATTTCTTATTACACTACGCATGAAAACAATAAACAACATGTTTATCTGATTCCGAGTCACCATGTTTCTATCTGTTGGTAATACATTTATAGGGTCTAAACCCAACCATTAAAAGTTACCTGTACACTGGTTTCTATTCTCCTGTACAAAGCTCAGTTCTTGGGTCCAAAATGGCCGCCATTTTGAAATCCAAGACGGCGGCCACTAGGGGCAATTTCGTTGGGGTTCTCGTCCTGAAATTAAAGGTATTGAACCAGTCTCCGACGGTGCCAAATTTGGTGCTTTTATCAACAAGTGAACGATTCGCCCAATTTTTGGAGCTTAGCCTCCTTACTAACGCCGAATGGGTCAATGTCGTCCTGGGTATACCTTATGTTTAGGCCACGGTTAGTATATCCTTTGGTTTACGGGCATAAAGATTTTGAGCCCAGGTACGGAGGACGGAATAAAAATAAAAAAAAACTTCAGTTCATTTTTTTCATTTTCAGCTTCAGAATGACAGGTTAGACAAATCGGAGGAAATAAAAAACCAAATAAATTCTTTATAATGCCTCTTTTCTGCTTCTTTCCGTCCTCGCTGCCGGGAAATAGACATACGCCAGTTGGTTTTGTTTATTTTTAGCTGTCGTGACTGCTGAAATCAAGGTCGGCGGGAATAAAAACAACTCCATTTATTTGTTTTTTTGTCAGAAGACCTCATTTGAACTTCGGCGGAAATAAAACAAACTGATTTTCCCAATTTTATTTTTTTTTCGGAATGGCATTTTGCCACGTCGGCGGGCCCGTAAACCAAAGAATAAAAAAAGTGTGGCCAATACCTAGGATCATCCTGGGTAATCCTTTTCTTTACCCAGGACGGCCCTGGGTAAACATAAGGATCCTTAACTTTACCCAGATTGGAGTTCCCGAGTGGTGTAGTGAGGTTGATATTCAGCGTAAATCATGAAATGAAGGGTAGCCTCGAACTAGGCCTATAGTTCCTAAGTCCTTGAGAATTTACTATCGGTTCCTTTTGAAAAGTTGTAGGGATTGGTCTTTTCTCCCTATTCCACACCCCGGAGGAGGTATAGCGGTAATTTTCAGCCCTTTCGAGTTATGATCGTACTGCATGTTGTGCAAAAAGTAAATTCATGAAAATGCACACGGATCATACATGTTCTACCTAGGCCTATCGCTCCTAAGTCCTTGAGAATTTACTATCGGTCCCTTTTGAAAAGTTGTAGGGATTTGTCTCGTCTTCCTATTGCAAACCCCGGAGGAGGTATAGCGGTAATTTTCAGCCCTTTTTAGCAATGATCCTACTGCATGTTCTCTGCCGAAAGAGACGCACGTACAGCATGATTCGGCGGGAACTCCCAAGCTGGGTAAAGTTAAGGATCCTTATGTTTACCCAGGATGATCCTGGGTAAAGAAAATGATTACCCAGGATAATCCTGGGTAAACATAAGGTATACCCAGGACGACATTGACCCATTCAGC
>NMRB01000862.1:131269-142756 GCA_002633025.1 Notospermus geniculatus
GGGGGGGGGTGCAAGGTGAGGCCACCTAGCCCCCGGACTATGACGCAGATCGGCTCTGTTCGTTTGCTCATTTCTTTGAAATTGTGAGGTTAACTTGCGATAAGTTTGGACCATTGTGTTGAGACACATGTTAACAGTTGACCCATGCTATCGATGAGCAGAAAAGCTGATGATATTGACAGGTATTTTGACGATGTTGATTGCAAAACTGCCGTCTCAGTTGAAGCGAGAAACAAAATGGCGGCCATCCATTCCTAATTCGTACCTAGGCTCAAAACTACGGTACTGGGTATACTTTTATAGATCGAACTATACCCAGGGTATAGTTTTGTAGGACGACATCGAACCTGGGTATATTTCTGTTGTACGCAGGACGACATTAACCGATGCGGCGTTAGCAGGGCACGTTTCGTAACCGCTGGGGCTACTGATCTGAAACTTGGTACACATACAGGGTCGGTGTCAAAAAAATGTACCCAAAAGTATTTCCAAAGCACAGATAAACCAATCAATAATATTTTCAGACATTTTCTGCATGATCATATAAGCATGTAAGTTTTCTCCCCAATGCACAGTTTTTAGTTCAGTCTTTCCTTTTTGATGTTTTAACCCTTTACACCACATGGTTAATGTAACTCCTCGTCTTCCAATCACAGTCTGCATTACTGCTACATTGTTCATCACATTTTGGTATGTTTCCGGTGGAATGTTCTGGATTTCTCTTCGGATGTTCGCCTTCAGTTTTTCTAGGTCTCTTGACATGGGATTTGCATAAATACGGTCCTTCAAATAGCCCCAGAGAAAGAAGTCTGGGGGCGTCAAATCTGGTGAATAGGGAAGCACTCAATATCTTCATACAGAGATATCAGACGTTCAGGAAATTGCGTTAGTAGGAATTCTCGTGTGGTCCTTGCTGTGTGTGGTGGTGCTCCATCTATTTGAAACCACTGTGTCCTCATTCGGATCTCATTGCCCCACCCCCGAGCTAGCCGATGCAACTCTGGAAGGTAGAACTCCTGAATCATTTGACGATAATTGACCGGATTCACTGTCAGTTTAATGTAAATGTATCACACAGACATTACTTACAAATAAAATACTAAGGACATGTACATCATTTTAAAGCTTAAAAGCTTATCACACTCAACTTTTTTATTGACGGACGACGGACTGATCGTGAGGACATCAAATGTCATTTCAGAACAGTCTGGACGCACAACGAAAAAGTGTGACATTTTGGATAAGGAACTGTTTATTTGCACAGCTAACTGCCCAAAAGTTGTTTCCGCCGACTTTAAAATCAACTTATGATATTTTTCAAGTACAAAATCAATGTCACCCTGAGTAACCTCAGTATTCCGAGTATTCACTTCAGACCACTCTAAAATATTATTTAACAAAGTCCTATCAAGGTTGTTACAAAACTCAGTCGATTTATCGTCCTGCCATGAAGGTAAATTGCCTCCAAGGCCAGTTGTAACAGTTGTAGTATCGGGTTGGGGGAAAGGCCTGCCTGCACACTCAAGTACAACAGGGCAATGTTTGTCAGAAAACAAGGGATCGAAATCATCTACATAGAAGACAACAACCTTATCAAACATAGGTGGTGATAAAAGAAAATAATCATCGACAGAACGACTGGCGCATGTATAAGAACCAACCCCTCTGTCTTTACCACACCTTCCATTTACAATATACATGTCTAAACTAGAACACAATTGGAGTAATCGATTACCAAAATTATTCACCTTTTTTGTCTAATGAACACCTATTAGGCAATATGAAGTCCTCACCGGACTCACCGTGCTGATTATTACCATACGAAACTTAGTCATGGCGTGTGCCTAGCATTGAAATCACCTCCTACCCAAAAATTGCAATCATAACGTCCACGCAGTTCAAATATATCATGTTCCAATTGATCAAAAAAATTATATCAGCAAATTTCGAATTTTCAGGCGGAATACCACATATCAAATGCCTATCTAGGCCAAACAAATTTTTATCAACTTTACACCATTGGGAAAAATTATTTTCATTCGTGAGTGGTTCATAAAACCTTTCTAGTCCCTCTTTAATCAAAAAAGCGACACCCCCAGAGGCATTAACTGAGCACTCCTTTCTATTTTTACAGTAGAGTTTAAACCCAGGAGTTTCAATAACGTCAACATCATCTAATTTAGTTTCTGTAAGAAAAATAAGATCAAATAATTGCAAATAATCGAGAAAATCCTCGCTGAGTAATTTAGATTTAAGACCACAAACATTACGCGTTAGAAAACGAATAGGTTCTTGAAAGTTATTGCCATTTCCTACTGGTTTCGGTACTGGACCACATCCAGATCGAACGTTACCCTCGACGTACCCCTAACGTCCAGGTGGGGATTTAGGTGGAGCCGTAGTGTCCATCGATTGGTGTTGCAGGTTCCCAGGTCTTGGCGGTGGATTAACCGGGCAGGATGAGATGTTTTGAACAGTGTAACCTTTGTGATTTACGTAAAGCACGTCCTGCTTCAGTGTAGCCGTCATTCCGAGTCTGCGGGCCTCTCTGAAGTACGGGTACAGCACATTGCGACGGTTCTGCATTTCACGAGGATACTGATCCTTTACGTAGTAGTTGGTACCTTTGAGCTTGTGTGAGTTATTTCTGACCAGCTCCTTCTGTTTCCTCTTGGAAAACCTGGAAACGATGGGTCGTGAGTGACCAGCGAATTTGTTCCCAAAGCGGTGCACAACCTCGAATTCAGTATTACGAATATCCATTTTCTCCTCCATAAATTTAACGACAACTTCCTCCGTATTCTCGTTTGGAGTCTCCTCGATATTACAGAACAGGGGATTATCTTTCATCGACCGAGCCTGAGATTCGAGTAGCTCCTGTTTCAACGTAGCGTTTTCCTTACGTACGTTATCCAAAGCTTCGCTCAGTTGACCACACCGTTCCTTAATCTCGTCAAACTTGTCACTAACGAATTTGGTAGACGTTTCGATATCAGCCACCGATCGATTCATCCTGTCGATGTCCAGGCCCAGTTCGTTAGTCTTCTTTTCAATCAAATCTATTTTGTCAAACTTTCGTTTAATGTCCTCGAGCTGTGTACTAATGTTTACCATCCATTGACCAAGGTCTGTCCCCATTGAAAGCTGGCCACTACCCTTTCCAGCGGGGATAATAACCGATGATGCAATCAATCCGGGCGTGACCGGCGACTGGCTCTGCGTGCACTGGCCTTGTGCATTCGATGCACGTACATTCTGTGCGTGTTGGCCACTACGACTCTGGCTACTTATCTGTTGAACTGGAATTGGTTTTCCGGCGGTATTCGCTCTACCTTTCTTCTTGGTTGGTTCGTCCGAGGACATACCTGTTCTAGTAAATTAACTTTCAAACAAATATCATGGATAGGTCCCAATACGGCACGGTTCTGAAGCTCATTCTCCATAAAATCGGCGAGCGCTTGTCAAAAACACGTCCGGACCTTCCCGCAGCCAATCTGAGTCTCATCATCCCAACGACTGCAGCGCCTCCTAACGTCTTCCCGAGCTCCGATTAGAATCGTCCCAACGACTGCAGCGCCTCCTAACGTCTTCCTGAGCTCCGATTAGAGACCGTCCCAACAACTGATTCACATTATTCGTGATTCTCGGAAAAGTGAATGAGGCTGTGTCTGATTGTTTTCATTTTTGGGATCTGCAGGCGTAGAGAACCTTGTAGTGTACATCCCCGGCGACCAGCAGGCACCCTCGCAGCGACAGGGTTCCAGTTAGCCCAAGGGACAATCCTACCCTTCACAATAATCATCATCTGCAACATCGTAATCATTCTTGAGGTGAGGAAAGCCTCATCTAACAAAGATGCTGATCAGTGTCAGCGCCGCCTATCTGTTAACATGCCATACATATTGTTCTTGATGAGCCTGCAATTTCCGCAGGCCGTCGAGGTCTTCAAATATTTCGAAGTGTCGTGTACTTTCATGCTCTATAACATCATTATTATGGCCCTGTACGCAATGCATCTGTATAATTACTGTTTGAACTTTTACATGTATTGTTTGGGCGGAGGACGAAAGTACATGAATGACCTAAAGGAGTTGATGGGCACTTTCTGTAGGAAATAAGGTGATGCATTCCTTTCCCTTCTGTAGAAGAAATTGCTACAAATATGACTTTTGATTCTTATATCACCTTCGGTGGTCATCGGTTTCGACGGCCCCTTGTCATCTTGGTTGCTACGGGTTTCTTCTTAATGCAAATGACCTTCGTATTTTGGATCAATTGCATGTTTTGATTTGCGTACCAGATAAGTGCGCGCGCATGACATCTCCAAGATGGTGGCGGCTGCCCAAGCGATAAATATTGGTCAGGTGAGCAGAACACGATGTAAAAACCGATTGGCTGAAACGTGCGATCATACTGTCATGACAGTTGGATAGTAACATCTCTGCTCAATAGGAGCTGTCAGTCCGCTGACCAATAGGTGTCACTGCGGTCCAATTCAGTGCCTAGCGGACCCATTCATGGTTGACTGAGCACCAATCACGAGAATTTTCTATTGTATTGGTCCGCTAGAACTTTGCTGCCGCCTTTTGGCGATAAGCGCGGCTGACTGCTCCTATTGGATATTGGGGAGATGTACTGTACAGGAACAGAAGGCATACATCAGAGCTGTGTTCGTGCATATCTCTGGTTGTCCGAGGTGTTTCCAGGTTGGTAGGCTAACTATACTAGCTTGGAAAAACTGGGTATTTCGGGTTGAAAATTGAGCCCTTGGCCTGCAGCGAGAGGCGCTAATAGTGATAACGACACAGCATTTTTTAAAACACATAATTGCCGATCAGGTTTGCCCGACCATAGCAAACGATCCATTATTTAAATTTGCGTCGTCAGCACGACAGATCGTTCAACACGACTGGTAGGTTCGATGGCCGACACTGGGCTACGTGTTGGTGAAATGCCAGCCGCCGCCAGCACACGGGAAACACCGTGCAAATACGGCGACGTGGACACCTTGATTCACGTTTATGTGACATTCTCTACCTTCTGCCATGGTCCGTTTTTAATTCTCGGCGTACCAGGAAACATCCTCATCATACTGATAGCAAACAAGGGAAACAACCGAAACATGTCGCCGTCCATCTACATGACAGCCATGGCGGTTGCGGATACATTTCTGGTCGTTTTAACGAACGTATTTTGTCCATTCTTTTATCAGAAATCGGTGAAACACGATAGAGATATTCAGTTTATGTATGTATTCGTTCAAATATTCCTTACGTGAGTTTTTGCAACAACCGGTTAGGCCTAGGACAAGTTTAGCGACTGTTCCTGCCATGAAACCTACTAGAACAATAGGTGAATCATCGTTAACGTTTTCGTTGGCCTGCCTTACAAACCAGCGTGGCCGTTTTTCTGTGTGATTCCCATTGTTCGGAACACACTGGGAAACTGACTCGCTGTTTCTCCGTGTGTCGCTCATTGTCAAGTCGCCGCTTATTCCGTCAATCTATTGTAATGTCACACTGGCACACGGGCCTCACTGAAAAACGTTACACCGGTTTAAACTTCATCCGATTTATCTCAGTGGTCGTTTGGCAAACCCTTTTGTTTACACTTCCTGTTTCCATTGTTATCGATAGCAGAATCAGACGAGTACTAAAAAGACGTTAGTCAGAGCGCAAACTCCCACAACAGTTTAGAACCGCTCCCATAGCCGCCCTCAGAACTGCTTCGATCACCTGATTCTCAGACGATGACCAATAGGCGTCACTAGAATATTGGCATCAAACTAGCCAGCCAATCAGTGATCGGCTTTCAGGACCTGTTTATGGCCATAGCGACGGTGATCCTTGCACCCATGGTGACTGACTGCCCCCTCTCTTTTTGTTGCTTGTGTCTTCTCCTTTTCTTTATTTTGCACTTGTTCATTTGTTAATAGTCTATGTAATCCACCACCATCTTTCACAACTATAGTCTACCTATTAAGTTATACTGCAGGGCCAGTGATACCTCGGCTTCGGCCCTTCTGTAATAGTACTGTTCTTGTCTTGTGAATAAATGAAATGAAATGAAATCCTAGCAGCCAACATTGCGATGTGCCTCTCGACATGCTCGACGTGATTCAGCCAATCAACACATGTCTTACGACGGCGTCGGCTCAAAACAGGAGTGGCCCGATTGCTCAGGCGTCATCAGCGCCGTCTTCAACAGCACGCGTGTTCTTAATTTTCTCATTTCAGCACGTTCCTCGTCGTATTCTCAATTTTCGCCGTATTGTCGGGATATTTCCTGACGGCCATGTCAGTTGACCGGGCCATAGCAGTCCGCTTTCCGTTGATGGCGCCAAGGTACTGTACGCCTGGTCGAGCCAGGAAGGTGGTAATCGTGGGGACGGTTTTACTGACTGCGGTAAACTGTTATCTTGCATATGCCTGGCACTATGTTGAAGACGCTAATACAGGTAAGGCGAGAAGATTCCGCGCATCGCTGTTCAGCGGCAACGCACACCTGGCGTCAACAGCCCGATTTTGCTCGGTGGCATTCAGGGCCGACCGCACAGAAAGTCCGATAGTGCTTTCGGTGCCTATCGGCGGTTTAGTTAATGGGAAAATGCGTTATAACTAACTGCCGATAGGCGCCAGTGTAGCACTATCGGACTTTCTGTGCTGTCGGCCCAGATCGCTCGTGATATCGCCTGGTGTGTGGTGCCCGCTTTAACTTCCAGCTCGGAGATCAGCCACCATGACCTCCGTGGGCCTGGCCGTGCCGTGAATAGGGGTACCCTACAGATACCTGGGGTAGTGGCAGTATACTGTTAGTATCAGTTCACAAATTCTGGCTGTAATTTGCATGAAAATCAGTCGTTTTGTACGTAAAGTTTCAACCATTTTGGTGGTGAGTCTGGATATAAAAGTGAGTTGGTGTACTACATTGTATATTCTTTGTTGGGGCTATCAACAGGTGCAGAAAACCTTGTAGTATATATCCCCGGCGACCCAGCAGGGACCCTGGCAGCAACAGGGTTTCAGTTAGCTCAAGGGACAATCCTACCCTTCACAATGATCATCGTGTGTAACATCGTAATCATTCTGGAGGTAAGAAAAGCCTCGAAAACACGGACGAGCCTGAGTCAGGTAAAAGGGCCTCAAAATGAAGGAAAGGATACGGCACATCTAACAAAGATGCTGATCAGCGTCAGCGCCGCCTATCTTTTTACATCGATGCCATACAGACTGTTTATGTTGAGCCTTCAATTTCCGCAGGTCGCGGAGGTCTTCGAGAATTTCGTCGTGACGTGTAGTTTCATGCTCTACAATATTATTGTTGCAACCCTTTATGCATTACATCTGTTTAATTACTGTTTGAACTTTTACATGTATTGTTTGGGCGGAGGGCGAAAGTACAGGGGTGACCTGTTGGAGTTGATTTCAATGATGGGCGCTTACTGTAGGAAGTAAGGCGATGCATACTAAGTATTAACTAACTATCATGTGATTGCTACCAGAAATAGTATTCTGTACGTGTTGCATGTATATTTCTGTTGCTACCAATTATGTTGATTTTGCACCGTCCATCATCCCCGTTGTAACTGAGCGGTGAGACGGGAAACACACGAAATCTTATCGACCGGTACGGACCTGAGATCAGTAACTCCTCCCGCACTTTCACACTGCTACCCACAACGTCACCCCCGCTCCTCTGAAACTGCTTCAGATGATGTGACCCTCACAGTATCACTAATAGACGGCGTTAGCTGTCCGATTCGGGGAATCCCCGCTGGGAATCTGCCGCGAGTATGATACAGTGGGTGAGGTCAAGTCTCAGGGTTTACTCAGAGTTAACCCTGAATATTTACCCGAGGGTTACTCAAAGTTTTCCTTAACCCCAAGACTTGACTTCTTGACGCCAGTAAAGTTTATTTCGAGTAAACTCGGAGTAAACACCTAATTTGCATAATAGTTTACTTTATTTTTACCCCCAGGGTAAAGTTAACTTCAAGTTAAAGCAAATGGCTCGCGGGGTTTGTTTACATTTTTGGTGGTACCTCCCATAGAGTGTGAATCTCGCCTCCAGGCAAAGCCCTGCTCCAGCCATATGCAAAACCTGCACTCTGAACCACAGAGTAATGACTTTTATTAATTTATCGTCATTGACTCTGATGTACCATGGCCGCCATATTGCGGAGACTACTTATTTTCAGTGGTTAATGTGATCTCATCTGGTCATGCGACAAACAAGATGGCCGGAAAACGCCAAGCAAACGTTATAAAGTAGATCACCAAAAACACCGAAAACCTGCTATAAACACCGGCTTAACACCTGTTTAATGATAGAATAAATATATTCATCAGCTATGTACACGATGTATGTTGAATTACAAGCAAAATTGTCGTCGTTTCAAGGGACTATTCAACATGCGGATGCAACTTGGATGTTAGTCGGTCAAGCTTCTCACTTCCGGCACAGTGCGGTAGAATTCACCGCTGTATCGCTGCGCAAGATGGCGCCCATAATACAGTCGAGATATGTACGGAGGCCCGTCGGAAATTGCCGAAGTACATACGAAGATGACGTCGATTGGCAAAACCTGTGCACATATGCGAACGTAAACACTGGGGACGAGGTTCCATTAAAAATTTGCTAAAATGGGTTAATAACAGTTTCAAATTCAGTCGGTCAAAATGTACATTTTGTACAATTCACATTGATTTCGAAGCGGTAGATTTTGCAGAATACGCCTCCGATGTTTGGTTGTCTAATGCATTTCCAATTAAACTGAAATCCTTCTTTCGCCTTTTTCTCAAAACGGCGCTTGATTTAAGGACATGTCAACAAACAACTGTTAACAAACCCCGCGAGCCATTTGCTTTAATTTCAGCATGCTGGAAATTTACCCCAGAAACAAGTTCAAAATGCAAATAGGGTAAACTTATTCTCAAGAGGTAACTCAAGTAAGAGATCAAGTCTTGGTGTTTAGCTTATTTATTCACAGACGGCAGACTTTTTGTTCTTGCCTTTGACCAACAAGAGGCCCATGGGCCTTGCGCTCAGCTGACTTTGTAATAGTTGTTTGGAGTGGTAACTGTAGTGGGCAATTGTTTCCAAGGTGGAGAAGACATTGTGTGTAAATTTGTTGTTTGTTAAAAACAGGAGGATTACGACAGAATGATGTTTCCTATCAGGTAATTTGTTAACACTGGAAATGTGCAACACTCAGAGACATTACACCAGATTTAACACTGGAAANCCTCCCTAGGGCCAAACACTCCACCCACTTTCAGGGCCCTGGGCCTTGCGGTTGCAAAACGTGCCAGTTTCACGGACTACAGACAGACAGACAGACAGACGGACGCCACTCAGTATACATATGAATAGCTCCGCTGACCTTTGGTCAGCTGAGCTAAAAATATATAACACCAAAAATATACAACTCGAAATCCGCAAATCTAGCTACTTTCTTTCAATAAATAACGCTATCAGCCCAGCATTTTCTTGTGATTTCTATATCTTAATCGAAAATAGAAGTCTTTTCCTACCACATGAGACTTGTCTGACGAGTCAGTTCCCCGAAATAGGTGAGATACAGGGCTCCAAAGATGGGTTGTTTCGGCTTGTTTTCGGCATTTCGTGCAACCCCCTTCCCGACCGATCAGTTTACTTGCTTGCCGTAAGATGGCACTCTAACGGGATCGCCAACTCTCATTGGTTGTGTTACGAGGCTGTCTCCAAATATGGAAAAAGCTGATCGTCAGCGCCATCTGCTCAGAGGACTGGAATTATATCGCCCGGGAACGATGGTGTACGCAAGGAGGAGTGGGGCTTGAAGTGGTCACTTTTCGGGCGCTATATCTCAATTAATATTTGGAATTGAAAGCTGTAACAAATGCCATTGTTTAGAAACAAAACTCATCTTTCCATATTGCTAGAGAAATTAGTAATCGGTTGAACGGTTCACGGCCACAACGTGCTGTTGAACATGCCGAAAATTGGTGATTTTCGAGTTGTATATTTTTGGTGTTATGTATTTTTGCTTTGACGCAAGTGATGGTCCAACAAGAAGAAACTACGTAAATAGGCAAGCTTTTAGTGATGAGCCTAAGGTTAAGTGATGATGAAGAATTCAACAGGAGTTCACACGAATTTCATCACTGGAGAGAGGAGTAATTAAGCGATCTTACAAGTGAATGCAAACATTTTCGATTTACTTGGCATCTGGTGGCTACCATAGACAGGTTGGCTAGGCCTACATTCATGCAGCTTGCAACCAATTGTTTCAGTAGTTTTTAGCTCACCTCACACCTCTGTGAGGTAAGCTTCTCCCATGGTGTGTCGTCCGTCGTCCTCGTCGTCGTCGTCGTTAACAGGGGTGGCACGTTTTTAAACCGCTTGGGTTACAAACTTGAAACTTAGCGCTGCTGCTTGTACACTCTGACCTGTAGGGGGCGCTTTGTAAAAACTTTCTTTCGGCCATATATCCTGAACGCTGTTAGCTAGAACCACGAAACTTTTATAGTGGGTTCCTCTGATGAGAGTACATCACATAAATCCCGGGTTTTTGATTTGACCTACTTTTCAAGGTCACAGAGGTCAAAGTTCAAAATTCACTGTTTGGTGGCACATTTCATGGCTATTTGACATAGGGTGTTGTGATTTGGTGTGAAGATATATCTAGGCACCCTGCACAAGTGCACCAAATTTCAACCCGATCGGACTTCAAATATGTCATGTCATGTCGAATGTCAATGATGACCTGGTTAAAAACGTACATGTGACTGATCCATCTATATCTGATCATTCTGCCGTTTTGTTTGATCTGAACATTTGCAAACCTCCGTTGCCGTCTAAGTCCATAAAGTACAGGAAGGTTAAGGGCATTGACACGGCTGACTTTGCTTCTGATGTGTCAGCTGCTGTAAATGCCATCCCAGTGACTGACAATGTGGAATCGTTGGTTGACTGCTACAACACAGTACTTTCTGATCTTCTTGATGTTCATGCTCCAGTGAAAACTAAGATAGTTCCAGTTCGGCCTCATGTACCTTGGCTAGAACCCCAAACCATTGATGCTAAAAGATCTGAACGGAAGCTGGAACGAAAGTATCGTCAGACCAAGCTTGAAGTTGACAGGCAGGTCTGGAAACATCAAGCACGTGTAGTGGACTCTATGATTGAGGACGCTAAAACAAGACATTTTACATCTCAGCTGGAAACCGCGAACACTCGTGAACTCTTTAGGACTGTCAACACTCTGATATATGGTACTGGAACAGTAATTTTGCCAAGTCATACATGTAAAGTAGAACTTTCTGAAAGGTTCATGCATTTCTTTGATGAAAAAATCCAGTTGATTAGGAATAAGTTTCCTGCTGACAGTGCTAAGTCAAGTATTGAGTCGTATCCTACTGTCACCAAATTTGATGCATTTCAATTGGTTGATGAAACCAAACTTGTCAAGATCATATGCGAAATGAGGCCTACCCAGTGTCTACT
>NMRB01000862.1:144047-191554 GCA_002633025.1 Notospermus geniculatus
AATGGTTGCTTGATGAAACAGCCCAATCTCGACCAATCAGATTTGAATTTACATCGCCATACAAGAGCCGAACCCTGAAGTAAACATTGCTGCACCATACATGCCTTCGGTGTCTGTAACGCAGTCTCTGATTGGCCACCCTGTTGATCTGTGGCAGCTGACACGAATTTCATTGGATTGAATCGGCGGTGTTGGTGTGGAGTTAACGGAATGCCATCACCGCCGGTAAATCGGCATGGAGTCACCAAGAATCTCAACATCTTAAACTGCTTCCCACCCAATCCCATGGGGTCTGATAAGCTCTTTATCAATTCACCAAGGACTGAAGGCCTACATACACCCCTTCCCACCCAAGGGGTCTAATACCAAACAAGGATTGTCTCATGCTATATTAACCCATTCCCCAGTGATTTCCCAACCAAGGGTGGTCTAATAATGTATCTGACATATATCTCAATTCACCAAGGAGTGTACGGCTATCTTGCAACATTAAAGTTTACGATTTACGAAATGACTATTTACCCGACGGTCGTGTACGCACTGAGGAAAAACACGTTTCGGTACACGACCGTGACGCCGTTCGATATCCCGCCTCGGAAGTGGTTTAAAGGGTTTTTAGCCCGCTTGGCCGCAAGGCCCAGCAGGGCTTATGCTGTGGTTGGGGTCATTGAGTGGTGGTCTGTCGTGCGTCAGTCCGTACGGCGGTACGTCCATACACTTTTGGTTCGTTAGCGCTCTAGCGCCTTTATTTTTTGACGAACCTTTTTTATCTTTGGTAGGTGTATATATGGGCCTAAGATCTAGAGTTCGATTTTGACCACAGTTGGATTCCTATTTTGGCCTCCAGGGGGCGTTTTGTGAAAAATTTCAAAGGGCTATATTTTGATAATGGTTTTAACTATCACGTTGAAACTTTGTACACGTGTACCACTAGATTATAGCAACCTACAGACAAAATTTTCGTGAAGTCTGATTCTTGACTTTGCCACTAGGGGGCCAAAACCAAAATCACTGAAAGTACTGTTTCTCCCTTCCCAAGAGACGGATCTTTGTCAAATTTTTATCATGGGTATATCTAATAGGGGTACATAAGATATAGTACTCAAGTTTTTAATTTGACCTACTTTTCAAGTTCACAGAGGTCAAAGTTCACCTGAAATTACGAAATTGGCTCTTTTTGTAACGGTTTGACCTATTGCTTTGAAACTTTGCACGTATCTACATGTACATCTAGGCTGTAACAACTCAGATGAATTTTCGGCAAAATCTGATTCTTGACTTTGCCACTAGGGGGCCATCTGCTTCAAGCCAAGCGGGCACAGTGCCATTGGCACTATTTTTAGGGGAATAGGCCAAAAGCAGTGTGCGACAGGAGCTTTGGTGGGGGTTAGGGGTAGGATTAGATGGGCCCTCGAATGGTTATGACTTTAACCCCTTCCCGCCCAAGGGGTCTAATTGCAAGGATTGTACGGTAGCATGCTTCCTGTTAACCCCTTCCCAACCAAGAGTGGTCTAATAAAGTATCTGGCAATTATCTCGATTCACCAATGATTTTAGGCATGTCGTGTGCAATATAGTTAATAACCTCTTCCCACTCTATTCACTGTGCACGTATTTCAGGTCGACCTGGTTGCCGAAGCACCCCAGATCGCTGATGCTGCTGTTGCTAAAGAGGGGTGCCAGGAAATGTCTTGAATTTCAAGAACTCACTCTCAGCCGACACAACAGGAATCCCAATTGGGGAACTGTCAAAATCGTAGAACAGAGAAATCTTCGCCATGAATTGTAGGCGCTTCTGTAGTTTGTATTTAGGCCTGGTGTGGCGCTACGGTAGTCGCGCATGCGTGTTGTGTTGAATATCAGTATCAAGTATGGCGTGGTTCCAGTGAACAGCATGTGAAGAGTGGTCGTCGAAATAAAGTGGAAATATTCAAGCGGAGAACGTTGTCTCTCGTATGTTTGTTGTGATAGTGAAGAAAGCCCACTATAGTTGGCGCCCAACGTGGTTTTTGAACGGAACACTGTTTTTTAAAGTGGTATTTTTTGACATTTTAGAGTATAAATTTTTGGAAAGGTGTGATTTTCATTGCGCATCGTTCTGCGCAGACCGTACATTTGGATTCAAGATGGCGACGTCCATGACACGCGAAGAAAAGGTTATTTATTTGAGTCATTATTTAGCCGATTATATTGAGACTTTGTGTAAATTTAACCATCTAGACATTGAATTACTTAAGTTGAAGAATGAGAGAATAGAGGCATTAGCAGATCTGCACATTATTCTGGAGCCAGGTGCGAGTGCGGTGGTGTCCAAGGATGATGGGGCAGCGGCGACCGGCGAGCTGTTAAAGACTATGCTTGACTCGTTCCAGAGTGCTCACGCAAGTGACAATGAGAAGTTGTTGTCGGTTCTTCAAAAGTTGTGCGAGGAGAATCGTAGAGGAGGTATTAAGTTGAAAGAGTTTAAGAAGTTGTCTGATAGAGATGACATTGATTACTGGTTGAGGACTTTTGAGAATTTAGCCAAAAGATATGGTGTGAAAGATGGTGACTTGTGTAAGACTTTGGAACCGTATTTGACGGGGAATGCTCAACGGGCATATTTTTCTTTGTCGGAGGACGAGAGGAAAAGTTATAGGAAGGTGAAGGAAACTATTGTTGCTCGGTATAAATTGACTCCAGCTGCTTATCGTTCAAAGTTTAGGAAGGGAGAAAAGAACCATGATGAAAGCTTCTTAGAATTTGCAGCTCGTTTGGAGGAGTATCTCATGCGTTGGTTGAAACCGAGTGATAGATTGGAAAGGATAAGGAGGTGAAGGCATTGTTAGACAAGGTTGTTGTTGATCAATTCTGCAACAGCGTCGGGGATGAGCAATTACGTCTACGTTTGCTTGATAAGGAGGATCTTTCCTTGCATGATCTAGCGGCTTTTACGTAGACTATGTTTTACAACGTAAAGCTGATGAAGGGCCGATCGGGCCAAGGTGGATCTCAGCCCCAGTATGGGCAAGGAAAATCTTCCTTCAAACGCGGTGGTAGTAGTGGTGCCAAGCCTGATAGTGGTGCCAAGTCTGATAGTGGTGCTAAGCCTGATGCTGGTAGGACTGGTAGTGATGGTAACTCTAATTGGAAGCAGCGACGATCCTCGACTTACTCGGCAGTTTGTTATAACTGTGGTGAACTAGGACACAAAAAACGTGACTGTGTGAAAAAGCCAAAAACCGGAACTAGTAAATCTGGTAGCGAGTCATCTTCTAGGACTGACAAAGAGAAACAAGTTGGTTTGGTAAATGTGCATAATTCCAGTGCTCTCCAGAGTCCGCAGGCCCAGTTGAATCCACTTGCTCCTGAGTTTAAACCCCATGGATTATTGGGGGACGGTTCTGGTGGTCAGGTCGTGGACCTGGGTCCTTTGATAGAAGTTAAAGCTCAGGGGGTGGACGTGGTTGGGTTGGCTGACTCTGGAGCGGCAGTGTCATTAATTCGATCTGATTTGTGTAAGGAGATAAAATTGACACCTGTTGAAAGTGAGGTTACCTTGCAATGGTTTGAGGGGTCTAAGATGACAACATTAGGTTGTGTGATGGTAGACGATGAGTGTATTGGTCACACATTTTGTGTGGAATGTATGGTGGTAGATTAGTTATCCACGCCCTTGGTGCTGGGGCGAGATTTTTGTTTACAGTCAGGGTTGACAATTGATTTTGGTGCCCGGTCCTACTGGCTGTCTACGATGAAACCCCTGGATAAATGGCCTCTCCTTGGTGTTCCCCCCTGTTGATGGTTCATCGAGTGAGTTGAGCGGTGCTGGAGATAAATTCTAAAATACCTTGGTATCTCGTGCGTATGTTTCAAATGGATAATGCATTAGCCTCATTCTGAATGCAGCGGGTCTGGGTGACACAACCAAGACCCCGCTCAGTGTTTCCACAATGGCGTCTGGCGTCCAACATTTCTCGCTTCGAGCATTCAGCGAGATAGTGCAGCGAATGTCGGCAAGGTGGATACTCAGTGACCTATCCCAACGAGGTTTTGTACCATCAGGTACATTTCCTGCGGATAATCCGTTGAAGAAAGCGCCCTGCGACCTCATATTGACTCCTGCAGCTTGCTGCTAGCGCTGCACACATATGTACACGATGTACAGGTTTGTACACACAGTACGTGATTCACTGATGTCGCGTCATCGACGGAGCGTCCTCCCTGATATCTTAGGCCTATTTATTGCAATCAAACTGCACTGAACCTATGTATACTATGTTTAGTGTGAGGTATTTTAGAATAGAAATTAAGCTCTCGGCTTCGGGTCTTGGTTGCGACACCAAACCCGCTCGGGTGGAGCAAAAATTCCGTCCAAACCCTCGGCGAAGCGCCTCGGGTTTGGACTACATTTTAGCTCCACCCTCGCGGGTTTGGTGTCGCAACCAAGACCCTCCGCCTCGGGTTTAATTCCTTAATTAAAACTTGAGCCTAGTTTGGAATCTATTGATGAAGAAAAGCGCGAACAAGTAGTAGACTTGTTGAAGAGGGAATTTCCTGATGTGTTAAAAGAGGTCCCTGGGTTTACTAACGTGTTGGAGCATGAGATAAAGTTGGTTGAAGGTGCTAAACCAGTGAAGCAAAAACTCTATCGTCTTTCTCCTGCCAAAGAGAAAGCGGCTCTGGAGCAAATTCCAGATTTACTAGAACGAGGGATTATTGAGGAATCCCAGTCCCCTTGGTTGAGTCCAGTGGTCATGGTACCAAAACCCAATCAGCAGTATAGAATGTGTGTTGATTTCCGAGAGTTGAATAAACAAACCATAGCTGATGCATATCCGATGAATCGAATTGAGAAAATTATGTCAAGGTTACACGGTGCTGTGATATTTTCTGTGATTGATCTGAAGACAGGCTATTGGCAGGTTGCTTTGAAAGAAGAACATCGTGAATTCACAGCCTTCTCGATCGGTCAGAATTTATACCAATTCCGTGTTTTACCTTTTGGGGTAAAGAATGGGCCAGCGTGTTTTCAGAGGATGATGGAAAGAGTTTTGAAGAAAAGAGGTTGTTTGGGTGAATTCTGTGATGTAAGCATTGATGACATCATTGTATTTTCTCGTTCATGGGAAGAACACCTAGAGCATCTTAGACAAGTTTTGCAGTGTTTGAGGGAAGCTGGATTGACAGCAAGTCTTGAGAAGAGTAAGTTTTTCTTAGATAGTGTTGCTTACTTGGGTCTTGGTGTGTCGGAGGAAGGTTTAAGGAATTGATACCGAACTGGAGGTATTGGTCGTCTCACCAAACCCGCGAGCTAAAATGCAGACCTAAACCCGAGGCGCTTCGCCGAGGACCAATACCGACAGTGAGGTATCAATTTCTATTCTAAACCACCTTTCCATAAACCTCTCTGGCACTAAAACATTCATAGGCCTATTCAGTTACAGTGCGATTTGATTTCAAATAGGCCTATTTGAGATGTTCAGAGTCAATCCGACCCGGCATCCGGCTCCGCGGATGACCCTACGTCACTGTGTAACAACATGTACATCGTGCCTACATCGTGTACATCGGTGTGCAGCGCTAGGCCCAACAAGCTGCAGGAGCCGAAATGAGACAGCAGGGCGCTTTCTTCAACGGATTTTCCGCAGGATGTGTAGCTTATGATACAAAACATTCTTGGGATAGGTCAGTGAGTATGCATCTCGCCGACATTCTTTGCACTGCCTCTCTGAATGCTCCAAGCGAGAAACACTACTGGCTGACTTCATTCTTCACCAACCATGTATTCAAGGGGTACCTTCAAAAATACCACATTTCAGTGCAATCACACGTCCAATATGGCTGCCAGGTCACGTAACCTGAGAATCATCTCAGTGCTGTCTCAGGGACGGCTACAACCACAGTGCTCAAACTTGATATATACCTCCCTTGTCTTCTTTTCCAAAGAGAAGGCGAGCATAAAAAGGAACTCTTTTCTACAGTTTCAGATTGTAAAGTTCCAGCCTAAAGTAGACCCCGGTAGGGATCGAAAATTTGCTAAATATTCTCAAAATTGACTTTATATAGGCCTACTTTATTGTCTTCTTTTCCCCTGTTACAACCCGTTGAATACCACTTCATAGTCAGCTGAGCGCAAGGCCCGTGGGCCTCTTGTTGGAATTGTGTAGGGAGTCGTGTCCCAGCTCTCAGCTCTGTTCATCAGGGAGGGGAGGGTTATACTCTGTTTCACCACAGAAGTCAATCTGTTTCGTTACAGATAGTTACATGTTATTATGCTGCTTCAGTGCAGGAGTTGTACTCTGCTTCGGTGCAGAAATTGTGCTCTGCTTCATTGCAGGAAGGTTGAACTCTGTTTCATCACAAAGCAGAGGATATGTCTGTGCTTCATTGTATGGGATTTCTACTCCGTTTCGTTACGGGAACTTATGAAGCTGACTTCCTGGTCCGATCATGGCTGAGATCTGATTTCCGTTTTGTAATAAATTGTTCGAACTTTTGTCATGTTATTCATAATTGTAATTGTAAACTTGTTACCCGTCCTTCGTAGAGGGGGAGAGTTGTAGGCGCTTCTGTAGTTTGTATTTAGACCTGGTGTGGCGCTACGGTAGTCGCGCATGCGTGTTGTGTTGAATATCAGTATCAAGTATGGCGTGGTTCCAGTGAACAGCATGTGAAGAGTGGTCGTCGAAATAAAGTGGAAATATTCAAGCGGAGAACGTTGTCTCTCGTATGTTTGTTGTGATAGTGAAGAGAGCCCACTATAGAATTACGAGAATTATTCTCTTACACATGTATATGCAAACCGTATGCTTCCCAAAATAAAATGTGATTCATTCTTGGCAAAATTGTATAGGACTAGTCATAATTAGCAGATTTAATCCCATCCAACCATGCACATTTGGTGAATGAAATTTGACATCACCCACCATCCTCCCTAAGACTGCAGTCCCCCTGACATGCCTTATCAAACCGGGGCATCAAATGTCAGCTGACCGCCAGGCCATGGGCCTCTTGTTTTTATGTCCCACTGTCAAGAAATCCGTCGCCAACGACAGGTTGTGGGGATTGACTCAACGACCGTGTTCCATAAAACATTGGCCATTTAATAATAAGGACTGAAATATACAATAATATACACTTAATTACAAATATTCACATAATATCCACACACATACACCTACACACATGACACCCCGCATGACACACCTATCCCACCTTAAATGAAATGTGTGCACCACGAACCACGTTGACCAATACACGAGGCCAAGGTACAGACACTATACATGTACCTAGATGCAGGCCATTACACACTGGCCAATCCACAACAGGCCACATACACACATGCAGGCCTCTGCCACAAGAAAGGGAATGCTAGATTCCTCAAACCTTGAGAACAAGAATTTACTTTGATGTACCAGATCACACCAATAAACAAACATACGGTGAATGACACAAAAACTACCTACCCCAAGCAAAATGAAGCAAAACAGGAGTTTTAGTCCATGAGCCAGACCGATTTTGACTACCAATTTCGTGACCAAAGCCAACATGGATTTTTGATCAGTCTGATGTCTGAGGTGTCTGAAATCATGTGATGGACATTTCAATTCAGTAGCTTTATACCCCTAATTAAGATTCTTAAAATCGTTCATTGGAATCCCATTGCAATACTTACACAGACTTGTATTACAAATTGAGGTGTCTATGTACAGAACTTTTTTCTCGCTGGTTTTAGACCCCATAAATGTATTACCAATAGATAGAAATATGGCACTTCTCAGTCAGTAATAGGCCTGTTTAGAATATGAGATAATTAGTATTTGTTATAAAAATGGTATTTTCAGTGATTTTGATGGATTTGGGGCAAAATTAGACATATACGTCATTTCTATGTTAAAGCGATGTCATATAATGTTTAAAATATAGCTATTTGACTGAGAGGTACCATATTTCTATCTATTGGTAATACATTTATAGGGTCTAAAACCAGCGAGAAAAAAGTTAGCTGTACATAGACACCTCAATTTGTAATGCAAGTCTGTGTAAGTATTGCAATGGGATTCCAATGAACAATTTTAAGAATCTTAATTAGGGGTATAAAGCTACTGAATTGAAATGTCCATCACGTGATTTCCGACACCTCAGACATCAGACTGATCAAAAATCCATGTTGGATCTGGTCACGAAATTGGTAGTCAAACTGAAAAACTTGGGGTCTGGCTCATGGACTATTTTAGGTATAAATTAAACTTCACAATTTCTTCAAAACTGCCCACTTCAAAATACTTCAAGCAAAATGACCGCAGACCAACACCGATTCATGTGACCTAAGAACCCTCACACAATATACCCCTTACATCACACTACATTCACACACTGCTGACTCATACACATACCAAACAACAAGGAATATTCCTTACTAAAACCACAAAGAATGAAACTATTTATTGGCTTTTCAACTTAAATGTCTATTAAAACTATATACAATTTACCCAGTTTTGTGACACCCACATTTGTGACTATAAGACTCAGCCGTGGACATATCGCGATATGTCCCCCTCTGACGTCACCAAACATGGGACATATCACGATATGTCCCATGTTTGGTGATGTCAGAGGGAGACATATCGAAATTCTCAGAGATAATGTGACGGGATTTGGTCAGTGGCATCGGAGGAAATTTACTTAAGGTGTAAGATAATGGGTCAGCCTCCTTTTGTGACATGTGGCAGTTAGCCTCAACCAAATTCTGTTCATCAAAGCCGTATAGTCTGGGAGCTAACAAAGATTTAATGCACATCTCAAGTACAAAAAAATTTGGGGTTTGGGGGTTAGCTTCTATACTACTGACCACAAAAACCCAATTCTTAAGTTCCGCAAATGGTGCGTTTAGAAGATAACTAGACAAACTACATATATCAAATCTTCCATCTCATTTTTCTCTAAAATTTCAAAATTTCTATTGTCCCGCATTCTCAACAAATCCCTTATTACTGGACCATTAGGTTCGACTTCCGAAAAAAACTTTCTTTTTAACTGGCAGTTCATCTACGGTGCAATCGAAACATTTCTAGATCCACTTGTACCACCTCTAAGTGCTAGTTCCACGCTAAACGTCACATTCTTACATTCGCTTTTCTTACATGATTTGAAAAATTTAGCGAACCTCCTAAATATCTGAACGTCAGGTTGTTCATCCTTGCAAATAGCCGGTAGCAACGTACGATGGGTCCTTGCGGGTAATCTGAAGAGTTTTCTAATACAATTTCTCCAGGCAATATTAAATTTCTCAAAGGATCGGTGAGAGTAATCCCAGACGGCACTACCGTATAGGGACATAACAAATGTTTTAAATAATCTGTATTTTACATCATATGCGCAGAAACCAAACATTGAAACCAGACAATTTGTTCTTTTATACATTTCGGCGATGACACCGTTCATGACGTCGTCGTACACGCTGTCACCGACGATGTGACCCAGGTGCTTCGTCCTATCTGTTGCTGTTATCCGTCTACCATTCCATACAATAAAAACTTCCTCGTTTACATCCCTTGTCCCGAAGAACACTAAAATACTCTTAGTCGCGTTAAAGGTGACATGATATTCTATTGAAAAGGTATCGCATATCTTCAGCATTTCGGTGAGACCCCGTTTCATTGGCGATAAGATGACATTAGGGAGGTTCCGCAAAGCTCCGAATTCCGAATCCCGAAACGATTTCAGGCCTGCATGACGTTACGTCATGACGTCGTTTCTTCGTCGAAAATCTGCGGTGGTCCGACTTTTGGCCTTGTAAACGATGCGACAACCTCTCTTTAACACCACGTCATTACCTTACACTGACATTTTAAGCATTTATTTCACCGCTAAAGTGTGCCAGGTATATCCAATTGTGACCACTATGCTCAGGAAAGCCCAAAAACACATTTCTTGTAAATGAAATTTATCAATTCGGAATTCGTAAACCATCTACGAAGATTTGCGGCCATCCTCGTCAAGACGCAACGAATTTGCACGACGTCACGAATGTGATGCAACGTCATACGTCAAAATGATGACGTCATAATCAAAGATATTCGTAATTCGGAATTCGGAGACGTTGCGGAACCTCACTAATGTCATCTGCGTAACCGAAGGCCCCCATGAACATGTGACCTACATAACATCCAAATTCCGACCCTTCCAGCCTCTTAAGTAGTACGTCGATATAGACACAGAAAAGGATTGGCGATAGAACACCACCTTGTTTAATTCCGTTATGAACACTTATTGGCCTACTCAGTGTATTTTTCCACTTTACCCGACACTGTTGAGTCGCATACAGTTTAGCGAGGAATCTGGCTATAAGGGGGCAGCAGCCTTTCTCAGATAGTAGTCTAAACAGCTTAATGTAGTGGACCTTATCAAAAGCCTTGCTAGCATCTAGGAACATTGCGTATACATTCGACCCTTTCTTTCTGAAGTAGTCGATTGTTTGCTGCATGGTGAAGGTACATTGGGTTGTGGAACCTTTGCTTTTAAAGCCAAACTGGAGCTCTGATGACCTAAACACTTCTGGACACTTTTTAATCACAACGTGGTCAAACACTTTACCAAGGATGCTACTCAGTGTTATACCCCTATAATTTTCGGAGTCGTTCAAAGTTTTCCTTGTATTTTTCGGGATAGGAATGACAATTGAGTTCTTGAACGCGTCGGGAAAATATGAATGAGTGATCATTGCAGTAAATAATACGGCCAGTTGTTCGTACAATTGCTCAGACCCATATCTCAAGTGATTGGAGAATAATTGCTGCTGACCGTCATGCTTCCCTCTATTTAAGAGCTTGACCGCCTCGCAGGGGCTTGGAAGCTGATGTACAGCTAACTTTTAAACGGGTGGCTTGGGACCGTATAATTGTATTACCAATAGATAGAAACATGGGCCCACTGAGACAGGAAAAAACATATTCTTACGTATTTTATCTTATTGGAAATGATGGTTTTACATCTTTTCAGAATTTTGGCCTGGCGGCCATTTTAAATACATAACTTACTGTTTATTGAATTTCTCATCCTATAGCAAATAAAAACAAATAAGAATATGCTAATCTGATTCTATGGACCCATGTTTCTATCTATTGGCAATACATTTATGGGGTCTCAAGCCACCCATTTAAAAGTTAGCTGTACATCAGCATTCAAGCCCCTGTACAAATGCTCTGATTTTGGTCCAATGACAAAGCCAGTACCCAAAGTTCAAACGGCTGTATCTTCTAAACGCACCATTTGCGGAACTTAAGAATTGGGTTTTTGTGGTCAGTGGGATAGAAACTAACCCACAAAACAAAAAATGTGTTTGTACTTGAGATGTGAATTAAATGTTTGTTAGCTCCCAGACTAGTAGGTTGTTGGAATTATTTTCACTGTGCTCTCTGCTCATTCCAGAAAACCTCTACGATATCTTCCGCAAGCTGAAGTTTGTAGTTGAGGTGCACAGGGACAAGGAAAGCGACGAGATAATGGAGGTGGCGAAAAGAGCTGCATACCAGATAACCCACACAAATTATGACTGCTTTGCTTTCTGCATTCTTTCCCACGGAGCGCAAGGCATGGTAGCCGGCACTGACGGTATCAGCGTCGAGATTTCAAGCATCACTCGTCATTTCCAAGGAATCAATTGCAAATCCCTGAGGGGAAAGCCAAAATTATTCTTCATCCAAGCATGCCAAGGAAATATAAAACAGGCGGCGTTTAGCGCTGACGACTGTGAGGAGACACCTCCAGCACTTCTACCCAATGATTGTGATTTCCTGATTGGATATTCGACGCTCCCGGGGCATGTCGCTTGGCGCAATCAACAGAGTGGATCATGGTACATCTCGACGCTGGTGAAGATGCTGGATAAGTACAGTGACAGGTATGTGAACATATCATGGTCGTTTGTCCCTTGGTTACTGTGTAGTTACCAAGGCTGACATGTAATATATTCATGTTGTAATACCTTACATTGGACATAGTTGGAGGATTCTGAAATATTTATGTTTCCTTGCACGTGTTTCAGGCATGACCTTATGAGCATCATGATTAAGGTCAATGAAGAGGTGGCCAAGGCTAGTACAGAGATCGGGGGTAGCATCTACAAACAGATTCCCTTGCCTCAACCAACGCTCCGCAAGAAAGTTTTTTTGAGAAGATAATTGTGTGAGAAAATACGGGAGTATCGCACTTACCTGGCCGTCGGATTACAGCCCAAATTTTCTAAGTATACTCAAAGGTAGAGGGAGTGCTAACAATAGGGGGAACGGCAATGACAAATGGAGATCAGCGGAACGTGTCCAATGTGTGAAATGGTTTTAGGCCTAGGCGTCAAACCAGTAGGTCTCCTTCAGACGAGTTTGCGGTTTTTGAAACCACAATACTGAGTGAATACCAGCAATAGGGAGTTTAAGAAATCAAACGATGAACGTTAACGTTACAACAACCTTATTTTTCACACTGCGAATTCACCAGATTATATATTGCATTTTTGGCACAAAAAATAACGTTGTCGTAAAGTTAACGTTTATCGTTTGATTTCTTAAACTCCCTAATATAGTTGAACTAACGCCCGCTGTACATCAAAATTTTCATCAGTTTTTTGGGAAATTCAGATTCCGGGCCTATTGGGGCTTCAATGTGTGAACCCGCATTGTGGGAATTTGGCATAAAACAATGAGTAGAGTCTAGAGAGTCATGTCTCATACAGCAGACTAAGTCTTGGTTTATTCTTGTTGCTACACTCGCTTATCAACTTGTTGCTTAACTCGTTGCTTGACTTGTTGCTTAACTTGTTGCTTAACTTGTTGCTGTTCACTGCAATATACAAAATTGAACCCAACATAAGTCCTAAATTGCCTATAAGTCACATATCACAACAGTACATATACATGCATGGAAGAGAAAGGTGATTCAAGAATGTTCATGATGATGGAAGCCATTACACTGAACGGTGGAGCCACCTAGCGGAAATTACACACGCTACCTCGGAATGGACTACTGCACTTCTTACACCAATTCTGACCTTAGCAAGCGATTCGACATGGCATCCAACCGCATGAAACGTTGAAATATTATCCCAAGATTACCTTCTATACCAAATATGCCCCAAATGGCAGCTTGACACACGTTTTGAGTGTGATGAATAATGGAGGTGTCCGAAATTAAATGGCATCACCTCGCCTCTCCCTTGAGAGACAATTCCAACAATTCTATACAATTTTCTACCTATCAAACCAACTTACAGAACATTGACGCCTAGCTTCGACCAAATTCCACAGTAGGCGACTAAATTGTGACATAAAATACGTTTAAATTGGCTTTCAAAGAACGGAGTAAATTCACAACTCACGCGAGCGAGCTGCGTAGCATGGCGAAAAAGGTTGTTGTGACGTTGTTACATTCCAGAAGCTGGGTTATCACGTGGCCTCCATGCGGGCCGCGAAACACACGAAACTGCCGAAGACAAATTTGGCGACATGCCCGCCCCACTGACAGAGTCAAAGGAGTAGGCCAATAAATTGTAGCAGTGCCTCTTTAAATGCAATGAACTGCTGTGAATGTACCAGTTAAAGTAACAAAGAATATTACAACACAAACTCAACAGGGCTATTAAACCTGCCCAAAAAATATCAGAATGTCACGCTGACCACACACGACAAGGTGTCCGCTTATTAAATGGACTTTGAAACCTTGTCAATGCTAGATCAGCCTGACATACCTGATAGTTAAATTAAACGTTATAAACCATGTGTCACATGATGTTTAACTGTCCTTCAATGTCCTGAATTTTCGACAAACTACACGGGCACTCTCACAATTGTGACAGCCACACAAATCATCAGTCACTCATGGATGTTAACCCTTTAAAGGATACAATACTCGAATAAACAGCATCGATCGATCACAATCCGGGAAAATGCAAAGGTTCCAACTTCCACACAAGTTTTCTCAAATGCGTCATGAGTCTTGAATTTTCTGATTGAAATTGATGACGATTAAAGTAATTAGTTGCCCTAGAGGAGAGGTTACTAGCACTTCACTCTAGGGTCTTTCACACTAAATGTACACTGAATTAATCTTCCTCTAGAATACACACTTTTGCTACCGGACGGCGGAAAGTGCTCCTTCCCGTTCTAATGTCAACTGCGCGCACTTTGCCATCATCTCCAGGGTAAACGGCATCAATTCGACCTAGTTCCCAGCGTCCTCTGGGATCAAGTTGGGCTCTTTACAAACAGTCTGTCGTAGGCGGGGGACAACTGCAGTAAAGTTCCGCAATGCTCTCTGAATCCACGCTGTCTTCTTGACCAATGCATTCCACGAAGAAAACTTGTCTTTGTCAATGATTCTCGTCACATCAAAGACTGGCTTCGACTTTGTACTTTCAGATTCCTGTTTTCCAGCATCCGCGGTATTGTACACAACAGCTTCGACTGGGTCAACTTTTCTAACTTCAGGATCCTCCATGTCAAGATCAGGTGTTGGTAATGTCTTAGGTACAGGCCAACTGACTTCTGGTTGTTGAAGAAACGATGGTCCTTGAAACCATGATTTTCTGGGGTCAACGATTTGGCTTTCATTCCTCTGGTGCAGCAATCTGCCGGATTCAACTGCGTTGGCACATGAAGCCACTCCTCCTGGCTTGTAAGATCTAAAACCTCTGCAACCCTATTGGCCACAAAGGGTTTGAATCGTCTAGAGTCATTCTGCAGATATTTCAAGACGACCTCAGAGTCTGTCCAATACACTCGGCGTGTGAATGAAAGTCTCAATTCTTCTTGCAACAATCTTCCCAAGCGTGCAGACAGCAATGCACCTTGTAGTTCAAGTCGTGGGATGGATTGATGTTTCACGGGAGCCACATGTGACTTGGCAGCGAGAAACGAACATATTATTTCCCCATCCGCCTTCTCGTATCGATGATAAATGAAAAGGCAATTTCCAGAGTGTTTGCGAATTTTCGACCCCAACCGGGGTCTTCTTCAGGCTGGAACTTTACAATCCGAAAGTTGGGGTCGAAAATTCGCAAACACTCTGGAAATTGCCTTTTCATTTATCATATATTGTGTGTCAATTTTTGTGCTTTTCTCCTCTTTGGTTTCGCCTTCTCGTATCGTAAGTATGCAACTGCGGCGAATGCGACCTCATGCAATTCGATCGCCGTCATGAACGTCGAGAAGCTCTGATGATGCCTCGGAATTCTAACACGACCCAACTCACAAAGTTCATCAAGCCATGACGTCCAAATTTGCAATAGATTTTCCGGTAGGGGTTCATCCCAATCTAAGTTTGCTTTCCACAGTTGTTGAACTAGGATTTTCGCACGGATGACGAATGGAGCTAAGTACCCGCAGGGGTCAAAGACTGAACTCATGACACTCACAGTTCCTCGTTTAGTTTTTGCCGTGTCCTTTACTTCGTATACAAACTGAAACACATCGGCCTGTGCATCCCAGCGTATTCCCAGCGTTCTGTGAGTGGGAAGTGTGCCACTCTCAAAATCGATTCCTCCTTTGGTCAGGTCTGACTCTTCGATCTCCGCCAAGACTTGTAAATCGTTCGAAAACCAGTCTCTAAACTTGAATCCTCCTTTCTTTCCAAGTTTTATCAGTTCTCCGGGTAGACTAAACGCTTCCTGATTTCTTTCAATGGATTTGACCAAATCATCCATGTGCACTGTAAAAACGAATGGGCTCGAGAGACCCATGATTTTGTCCACTACCTGGACACATGGGTTTTGAAACGTGTTCAATGGAGAATGGGTCCATGGTGCCCAGAATATTTGTTCTTCGAGCCTGAAACGGACAGGTCTATAGGTTCCAGTAACCCATAATGAGAGTTTCATAGGTCACTTTGGCCCATCTACGAATGCTACCGTGGGGTGTTGGCACCCATGAGCAGCAATAGTAGATGGGCCAAAGTGACCTGTGAAACTGGTCATTATGGGTTACTGGAACCTAAGGACCTCCTCGTTTCAGGCTCGAAGAACAAATATTCTGGGTACCATGGACCCATTCTCATCTCAAACCCACGTGTCCAGGTAGTGGACAAAATGGTTTTTACAGTGCTGTGACTGCAGTTTCAGAAAACGAACCAGCATTGTCCAACGCTGTTTGTTGCAATGCATACATGGCACATGCAGGTGAACACGCCGCCCCAAAGATATGAGACATCATCTGATATGTATCTGGGTCTCCTGGTTGACTAAGCTCTGCCTTGTACAGAAATCGAAGGGAATCTCGATCTTCGGGAAGCACACGGACCTGATGGTACATAGCCTGTATATCGGCCACCAGCGCGACATCATAGAGACGGAAACGTTGCATGACACCAAACAAGTTGTTTAACAAGTCAGGTCCTGACATCAGAGATTGATTAAGCGGGTGTCCTTGGTATACGGCTGCGGCATCAAACACTACACGTACTCGACCAGGTTTTCGAGGACTGACGACTCCGTGATGTGGAAGATACCACGTACGTTTAGAACTCAAAGCGATCTCCTCCGCTGACATCTTTCTAGCATATCCTTCGTCCACATAACCCTGTAATGTCTTCTGATAAAGTCTCGCGTATTCCTCATCCTGATTGAAACGCTTCATCACAAGATCGTAACGACGTTTTGCTGCAGCTAGGTTGTTGGGCAAGGACGACTCAGGATCACGCCACAACATTCCCACTTGATAGTGGCCTTCTGTCAATGAGGTAGTTTCCCGTAATATCTTTTCTGACTTTCTGTCCTCAATTGAGGTGGGCTTCTTGTAGTCATACGTAACACCAAATGACTCTGTGCTCCAGAACTGATTCAACTGTTCGTTGAGGTTTCGCTCCGTTATAACATTCACTGCCGAGGCCTCGTCTGCTTTTCCTGATTCAACGCCCATGAGAGACCAACCAAGCATCGTGCTGACTGCGTACGGCTGATCAGATGTACCATGACGAACTTCTAACTGCAGATGAGCTTCCGGATGATCCATGCCAATGAGGATTTGCACATCTTGCGGCTCAATACACTTCGGAATTCCCAAACCATGACAGTGCTGCCACTTTTCATCAAGCTCCTGCTTTGAACATTGAAACGACTTCAAATCTAATGACCTGGCGCCGTTTACGTAAAGCGTCTCTGAGAAAGCTGGATTCTGTGACTTGACTTTGAACGAAACGACTCTAGACTTCACCACTGCCGACGAATTCATTGTGTTGATTGTTAGATCTTTCTCCTTACCCTGTAATCCCAAACTTTTCGCGAGGGAATCACGAATCACTGTGAGTTGACTAGCAGAGTCCAGCAAAGCAACCGTTTCGATAGAGCGACCGTTACTGCAGACGTAAACAGGCAGCAATTGAAAATATGATCTCTTGTCGGCAGACTCAGCAAGATCACCTTTGGCTACCTCATAACCCGTGTTGTGAGTTACACCTGGCTGTTGTTGACTATCTATATGTTCCGAAGTCCCTTCTTCCTTCCTCTCCTTATGCCTGTGCAGCAGTGTATGATGCGTACCACCACATCCCTTGACGCGACAGCGACCTGGTGCTTTACAGTCTTTAACTCTGTGTGCTGGTCGCAAACAATTCCAACACAATTTCAAATCCTTTACACAACCGTGCCGATCAGGTTGACTCTTTCCCAGGAAACTCTCACACCTTGCCAACCCATGAGCCTCTTTACACAGCGGGCAAGGTTTCTGTCCTTGGACGGGTTTGGATTCCTGAGCATCATCTGGCATGTCTGTGGGAGCACTACTATCTTGTCCCGTGTTCATCAGGGTCTGCACTGAGCTGGCTTTGGTTTTCCCAGATGATGGAATTGCTGAGGCTGAGTTCTGAGTCTGAGCCTGACCCTTTGGCTTCGGCATAACTGATTGTCCATAAACCGGGTCTTTCACTTTTCGAGCCTCTCTTTGCACGAAATCGACTAGCTTGGCAAAGGTCACGACCTCCCCACGGTCCCGGTTTCCAAGAACTATGGTACGCCATTTATCATGGAGCCGGAACGGAAGTTTGGATACTAATATACGCATATTCTCTGAGTAGTCCAGGATCTTCAGAGCATCCACTTCATGGATGGCGAAATAACACTCTCTTAGGAAAATCCCAAACGAATCCAATCCATCTGCATCGTTCTGCTTTATGATGGGCCAATCCAAGGCTTTTGAAACGTAGGCGCGTGCTATCAGCTCGGAATTCCCATAGCGTTGTCTAAACTCACTCATCGCAGCTTGAAATCCGACGGTTGCGTTCAAGTGAGAGTATCCCGACGCAATACGATGCGCCTCGCCAGTGGTAAAGGTGAGAAGGTAAGACATCAGTTCGTCCGCCGAATCAGTGTTGTTGCACACTTGCCTCTGAAACTGGCGTAAAAACTTCATGAATCCAATTGGACTTCCCGCGAATTTCTCAATGTCTATCTGAGGCTTCTTCAGTTGTTGAACTAAAGACCGTGACGTAGCCAAGAAACCCGGTTCCGCAGAAGGCAATGACGGTTGAAGTTCACTGGTCGTCGGCCCAGGTACACTCGTGGTCGACGGTTTAAATTCAGACACTTCCGGTTTGAGAGGCTGTTCCGGCTTAACAGCTCCAGGAGTAACAGATTGTGACTGCTCAACGGCTTCCGGCTTGACACTTGTAGGCTGTCCCTGAGCCCTATCCTTTCCGGTATCCCGAATATCCGACACCCTAGCGAAATTCGAGAACTGTTCCTCCAACAAAGCTGTAAGAGCATTAACCCGTCTATTTGTTTCTGCCATCTCTTCTCTTAAACTATTAACAGCCTGACTCACATCTGACACTCGTGTACGTTCCTCCAACACTGGTTCCTCAACTGTGTCGCGAGGCATCGGAGTGCTTTCTTGGCCTCTGTGTCTGAATGTAGATTCCAATAGGTCAATCTCAGCCGTTATCTCCGCGAACTCCCTCTCGATGGCAGCCTCAGCCAGTGCATTTAACTGATCCATAATGAATGCTTACAATGTTCTTGAACCATGTGGGAATTTGGCATAAAACAATGAGTAGAGTCTAGAGAGTCATGTCTCATACAGCAGACTAAGTCTTGGTTTATTCTTGTTGCTACACTCGCTTATCAACTTGTTGCTTAACTCGTTGCTTGACTTGTTGCTTAACTTGTTGCTTAACTTGTTGCTGTTCACTGCAATATACAAAATTGAACCCAACATAAGTCCTAAATTGCCTATAAGTCACATATCACAACAGTACATATACATGCATGGAAGAGAAAGGTGATTCAAGAATGTTCATGATGATGGAAGCATAACATAACATAACATAACATAACATAACATAACATAACATAACATAACATAACATAACATAACATAAATTTATTCACTCAAAGATAACCTTTCGGTTACATGATGAGGTTACATGTATTACAAATTGGCGGCACATGTTACATATATTTCTTTACAGAACCGGGCAATCTCCATTAGTTTTACACGGGATTTGGTATTTAGAATATTACGGAATTTTTCTGTATAAAATACCTGTGGTAAATCTCTGATGTTAGAAAATAACCTGTTACGAGTTAGATTAAATCTATTACATGAGATGAAAAAATGAAACTCATCATCGATTCCCAGCTTTCCACAGAAATCACATACGGTATCAATCTGTTCATTTTTAAACATTCTTGCACTTGCAGCGGGGATTTTAAAACACCCCATTCTAAATTTACACAATGTCAACATCTGAAAAGTGGGGAGTTTCTTAATATAAGATTCAAGACAAAAATCTTGCTTAAAGACANCACGAATGTCCCGAATGTATTTATGAATCAAGTACGGATCTACATGTACTCAGTATCACGAATCGGCCACGAATATTCGTAAGTGAGTCGTACCATATTCGTACAATTCTTACACGATTCTTTGAATTTGTACTTCGTAGTTGAATTTGTGTCGTGAAATTCGTGAACGCTCCCACGAAAGTTTTTGACAAACAAAAACTCACGCGAACAGTACGAATGTTCAGTAATCAACTAAGAATCATTTAGGAACTGCAAGAAACGTATGAGAATTATCTACGAACCCGACAACTTTCAGATTCGGGGCGATTCGGGACATTCGTCGCGTCAGTGAAAGCCAGGCATTAGAAATAGCTTAAGAGGAAATCGTTGAAGCAGTGGCATTGGCCCTGGGGCCTTAATAAATAAAGAAGCATTTGTAACCTCACGGATATGTTAACTGTCGGGCATTTGACAGGAAAATTAGTGTACATGTATCAGCAAAAATAGATCTACATGTATTTTTGGTATCAGGCAGTGGTCGATCAAGATGTCAACATTCCTCGTTTTCTACCAACCTCCATGCAATATAGACATATGTAATGCGAAGGATTAAAGGACCACAGTATTGCTTCCCAATCCTGCGTTACACCTACCCGCGTTAAGGGAGACCTCTATTGACAACTTGGTAAACTACGCATGCTACTACGTGCATTGTAGTGTAATCATACATTCTCCAACACTGGGGCAAAAGGCTTAACTACAGTATTAACATAACATAACATAACATAACATAACATAACATAACATAACATAACATAACATAACATAAATTTATTCACTCAAAGATAACCTTTCGGTTACATGATGAGGTTACATGTATTACAAATTGGCGGCACATGTTACATATATTTCTTTACAGAACCGGGCAATCTCCATTAGTTTTACACGGGATTTGGTATTTAGAATATTACGGAATTTTTCTGTATAAAATACCTGTGGTAAATCTCTGATGTTAGAAAATAACCTGTTACGAGTTAGATTAAATCTATTACATGAGATGAAAAAATGAAACTCATCATCGATTCCCAGCTTTCCACAGAAATCACATACGGTATCAATCTGTTCATTTTTAAACATTCTTGCACTTGCAGCGGGGATTTTAAAACACCCCATTCTAAATTTACACAATGTCAACATCTGAAAAGTGGGGAGTTTCTTAATATAAGATTCAAGACAAAAATCTTGCTTAAAGACACGGTATAATTCACATCTAGAATCGGTATTTAATGATGTTCTCCATCTTTCCACATACTGATCGCGCATAATCTGTGTAACAACAACTTTCAATTGAGCCAAACTAAAAACATCGGGGTTGAACCAAATTCCAGTTAAACCGCAGTCATCAAGGATTGTCTTTACACCTTGACACCAGCCGTACCGTAAATAACCTTTATCGAGATGTTCCCTGGTAATATTATAAAATATATATGACCACTTTTTTGTTTTCTCATTCCTTAAGCGATTCCAGAAAGATAACATTCTTATAGCGATGTCTATTTGAAGAGGAAACCGACCTAATTCACCAATGACCATTAAACTTGGTACCCTTTTTGGAACCCCTAAAATATACTTGTAAAATTTCACCTGTACCTTATCTAACAATTTCGTGTCCTCGTAGCCCCAAACCTCGCTCCCATATAGGAGCACAGGTTTTACAACTTTATCGAAAATTTCCAAACTTAATTCGACCGTTAGTGCCAGTTTTCTACATACTCGTAACACGCCAAACATGGCTTTTAAACCTTTATCATATCGATCCTTGATAGCTTTAACAAATCTACCATTATAAGAGAAAATCACACCCAGATATGAAAAATGATCAACCCGCTCAATCTCAACCCCTGCATACTTCAGAGCGACAATTCGAGCACGAACTCTACCCCTGGAAAATATCATAGCTTTAGTCTTCTGCACATTTACTTTCAGTCGCCATTCGGTACAATATTGATGTAAAATATCAAGCGCATTCTGTAAACCTTCACTGCTATCCGCCAAAAGAATCATGTCATCAGCGTACAACAAAATTGCCAACTTTAGGTAAACTTCCAGGTCGTCTAAAAATTGACATTTACAATTGATATGTAAATCAGATGGTCCAGAGAAACCATGGTTGTTCAAAAAATCATCAAAATCATTTAAAAACAGAGAGAACAAAAGTGGTGACAAATTTTCTCCTTGTCGGACTCCTGTGGCACATTGGAAAAAATCAGAACATTTACTATCTATCATCACACACGATTTTGCTGACTTGTACATATTTATCATTACATTTAGAATTTTTCCATTTATACCAGAATTGATCAATTTTCGCCAAAGACCGGCTCTCCATATTGTATCGAAGGCTTGTTTGAAATCTATAAAAACCACATGTAAACGCTTTCCCTTAGTCAGATAAAGATCAATCAAGCACTTTAGAACAAAAACATTATCCATGGTGGAATATCCTGCACGAAACCCAGTCTGTTCTTCACCTATAGTATCATACATTTTAACGAATTCTTCTAACCTACTGTTGAGGACTGCCGTAAAAAGTTTTCCAATGCAGCTCAACAAAGTTATTCCCCTATAATTTTCGCCTTTATTTACATCTCCCTTTTTCTTATAAATTGGCTTGATTATACCACTCGTCCAAGTCGTCGGAATACAACCAGTATCCAACACAACGTTAAATAAATTACAATAGAACTCAATCAAATGGTTAGCCGTATTAATAATGTATTCATTTGTAATCTTATCAATACCACTCGCCTTCCTCCGCTTCAACTTTCTTATTTCTGTCAAAATGTCCGCTCTATCAATGGGTCTATTCAGAACCTCATTCCCTGTTTCAATATCAACTCCATCAAATTGATCGTTTGACTCCTCAGCATTATTTAAATCTTTAAAGTGCTGATGTAAGGTATCCAGCATGGATACAGGTGTTCTCGATTGATCTTTATCTTTCAAATTCATAATTTTCCAAAACTTATGTGGCTCGTTCACTTTCAAAGCCTTGAGCTTATCAACTTGGTTCTTGTTGTACCTGTTCAAACTGGCTTTCAAAATCTTTTTGTACCGTTTACTCTCTTGCTTCAGAACAGTCTTATTAACATCCGATCTTTCCTTTAAATAACACCTTCTAGCACGATTGAACACTGTTTTTTGTTGCTTGCACTCATCTGTATACCACGGCTTTTTACCCTTAATCATTCTATTACTTTCATTTCTTTCCCTCTTGACACCAAATATTTCAATTGCACTGTCTACCAAAAGCGATTGGCACTTATCTAAGACACTGTCGAGCTCATCTATTCTATCCCCCCTCAAAGCTTCCTGCGACCAACTTGTTATTTCCTCTACTTTACCTAAATCTAAGTTTTGTAAAAAAGCATCTTTTTTCTCATCCCGCCATGGTTTTGGTGTTTGATCATCATTCAAAACAACTTCATTTACACGTGAACCGTTATCGATTTCATCAACACTACTCCTTACATCACATTTCAATACAACAGGAGAATGAATATCAGAAAGCATACAATTAAAATCATCGATCTGAAAATCGTATACCGAACCAAATAAATCAAGGGACAAGAGGAAATAGTCAACTACCGACCGCTCTGCACATGTGTTACGTCCAATATCTTTATCTTGCCCGCAGCGACCATTTGTAATATGAATTCCCAAACTTTTACATAATTCAAGTAGACGATTACCATAATTGCACACACGCTTAGTGTCCTGTGACGTGCGATCCCCAAGTACAAATTCTGGTGCATTTACATCATCGGTATCCACAACATAATCCCTACTTGTGCCAGTATGCGCATTAAAATCACCCCCTAGACAAAAGGAACAGTCATACTTAGAAAACATCCCAACAATATCATTTTCTAATTCATCAAACAATTCTATACTAGAATATTTTGAATTCTCATGCGGAATGTATATTACTCCACAAATCAGATCTTTATCCAATGATAAACACTTTTTATCAATTCTACACCATTGAATGTGATTATATTCACTTGGTAAACTTTCACAAAAAGCAGCAAGATCATTTTTTACCAGTAACGCAACTCCACCCGAAGGGTGAACAGAGCAAACATTTCTATTTTTCTTCCATAACTTATACCCCGGTATATTTACATCATCGATATCATCAAGTTTCGTATCCGTAAGAAATATAACATCATACCCGTTTATGTACTCCACAAAATCCTCAGCTTTCAGTTTCGACTTGAGTCCGCACACATTCAAATTAAGAAAAGTCACCAAAGCAACAACATCCCGTGTCCGGTCCAAACCATGAACCTCGGTGTACCCCTAGTTTGTATCCATAGTGTCCTCGTTGTAAAGTACACCATCGATATACAGTTTATCGCGAGTAAGCCATGCATTTTCCCCTCGAGATTTTGCCTGTTTCAGTAATGGACGAAGTTTCTTCCTTTTCTCTTCAACTGTTCCTGGAAACTGTTCATTCACGAAAATATTCGTTCCTTTCAAATTCTTCCCGTTTTTCAGCACTCGTCTCTTATCATCCTGATTTCTGAACTTGGCCACAATCGTTCTCGGTTTCTCGTTAGTACGCCTGGGTCGACCAATCCTATGCGCCCGTTCAATGACAATATCATCTCGTGGAATTCCCATTTTTTCGTCAATGATTTTCATGATCACCTCGGTGGAATTTTCCGGCACGTCAAGTCTTGGTCCGTCGATCCGCTCAGGGTCCTCAACACCGGTAAACAACAAGTTCTCCCGCATTGATCGACACTGGATATCTTCAATATCGGCCTGCAGTCCCTTCACGGATTCCTTTAAATCACAATTTTCCTTTTGTAATTTTGTTATTGTATCCGTCACCTTGTCACATTTCTCCACCGAGCTTTCCACCTTGCACCTCAAGTCAGTCATTTCGTTTTCGATCCAATCAAGGCTTTTTTCAATCACTTCCAACTTGTCCAATTTCGTGTAGATTTCGACAATTACTTCTGCCATAGACTTCAATTGTCCTCCGACCACAATCCCTTGTACCGCACCTTGGGCCTGACTAACCTCCTTAGACTGACCCTGACCCTGACCTTGTCCCTGTACTTGCTTCTGGCTGGACGTGTTGCCAATATTTCTAGTGTCTTGATTACTATCTTTCGACTTCGCCAACTGGCCTACCTGCATGGGTTTTCCAGCGGTATTAGACCGCCCCCTCTTCCTACCTGGTTGTTCAGCCATAACAATCGAGAAAAGTCGAGCTAGAACGTTCGTACCAGGGGAAATTAAGTTTTAAATTGGACTGCGAAATTCGAATGCGTCTTCGTTGCCGCCATCTTACTTTTCCTCCCATTACACTGAACGGTGGAGCCACCAAGCGGAAATTACACACACTACCTCGGAATGGACTACTGCACTTCTTACACCAATTCTGACCTTAGCAAGCGATTCGACATGGCATCCAACCGCATGAAACGTTGAAATATTATCCCAAGATTACCTTCTATACCAAATATGCCCCAAATGGCAGCTTGACACACGTTTTGAGTGTGATGAATAATGGAGGTGTCCGAAATTAGATGGCATCACCTCGCCTCTCACTTGAGAGACAATTCCAACAATTCTATACAATTTTCTACCTATCAAACCAACTTACAGAACATTGACGCCTAGCTTCGACCAAATTCCACAGTAGGCGACTAAATTGTGACACAAAATACGTTTAAATTGGCTTTCAAAGAACGGAGTAAATTCACAACTCGCGCGAGCGAGCTGCGTAGCATGGCGAAAAAGGTTGTTGTGACGTTGTTACATTCCAGAAGCTGGGTTATCACGTGGCCTCCATGCGGGCCGCGAAACACACGAAACTGCCGAAGACAAATTTGGCGACACGCATGTAGGCCTTTATTGAGCATATTCAGAAAATTGGCTGAAAAACTTGATCGTGTACAACGGGCAAAGGAAAATGTTTATTACGATATTTTATTTATCCGTGATCTGCTGAAACTTGTACGCGTTAAACAAGAAATCTCTGATGCGAATAATGCCTGCTGTACACGATCAAATTTTTCATGCAACATTCTGAATTTGCTCAATAAACGGCCTATATGCAGGTTCATACATTGAAGCCCCAATTACAGGCCCGAAATATATATTTTCCAAAAAAATTGGATGAAAAATTTGATCGTGTACAGCGGGCATTGAAGCCTGATACTGAAAGGCTGTGTTCTGCGGCGCTTTTGAGCCAAGTAACCTAATCCAGAGAATGATTTATTGTTGTTGCCAGTGAATGATTTATTGTTGTTGTTAATGTGCGAAATGTTAGATTAATTTTCATCGTCATGTCCTCTTGCTCTAGAAATTCTAGTCCCTCAAACCCTGTCCACCTAGGTGGTCGAGGTTAAAGCAAATGGCTCGCGGGGTTTGTTGACAGTTGTTTGTTGACATTTCCTCAATATCATGACAGTTGGTCCTCATTGAATATCAAGCGTCATTTTGAGAAAAAGGCGAAAGAAGTATTTTAGTTTAATGGGAAATGTAGACAGCCAAACTTCGGAGGCGTATTCTGCAAAATCTGCCGCTTCGAAATCAATGTGAATAGTACAAAATGTACATTTTGCCTGACTGAATTTGAAAATGTCATTAACCCATTTTAACAATTTTTTAATGGAACCTCGTCCCCAGGTGCACGTTCGCATATTTGCACAGGTTTTGCCTATGACTAGAGCACGGCTTTGCTTGGAGACTGGATTCACTATCTATGGGAGGTACATAATATCAAAACAAACCCCGCGAGCCATTCGCTTTAAAGCTGAACTACATGCACAAAAAAACAGTTTTTGTGCTTGCCCAAAACTTTCCGGCGTACTGGGCCGTACTGTGCGCATGCCTGCGTACATAAAACTTGCACAAAACGATTGTGATGCATACGAGGTGCGTATTGTGCGTACGACTGCGTAAGAAAAATGTCAATGCGCAAGTTATAAGGAATTATGATACGCAGAAGTGTGACAGGGGCGTTTTTGTTCGTCCCTTAGCTCAGTGTGTGCATGTTTCATAGGCCTACTGTATAATATGACTTATCCGGCCACCACGGCAAACCTGTGAACTACGCGAATTATTGACTATACACGATCCAGGCCAAGTTATGAAAGGCCTAGTCAGGGTTACATGTTCAATGGAAATCGTCTTACGCCTGTAATACTAATGGATATCCCGCGGTGAGGGTCAGTTTCACTTTTGTCGACTTGTAAATGACATGAATGATGTCAATTAAACCTTGGTCATCTGTGGAATAAAACTGCGGTCTGCCGTTGAAAAGAAACTCATAACTTGGCCTGGATCGTGTATAGTCAATAATTCATCTAGTTCGCAGGTTGGCCGTGGTGGCCGGATAAGTCATATTATACAGTATATGGATAGGCGGGGGGAGGGGGGATGGGTGGATGGGTGAAACATCTGGCATGTGAATGCTTTACGCTAATTTTGGAGTGTATGATAGTCGTGTCAGGCCTAGACGTATAACCAGCTTCTCTAATATTTGTTTTATTACAGATTTTCCGCCATTTCATGAGATATGAGCGTGGAATTTGGTGATGACTGAAACCTACACTGTCTGTATGGGCTACATGGACTTCTGGTATGTAGGCCTACATGCACATTTACAGTCATTGACAAAAGTTTATCTCCACCGTTAATCGTCCATAACTTCCTTATGAAGTGAAGAAATTTGATGCGGTTTTCAGCAAATAATACTTCAATCTTTTCTGCATCTTTCATACACAAACCTGCCTCTGCAGCATCACTCTGGCATTATGTAATCAGGCGCTGGAAAAAAAAGTCCAAAATCAACTTTTTTATTTCCATGCCAATTTGGATTTTCTTACGTCCGACCAGTGTGCAGCAACACTAGAAAACAATCCACAAAGATTACGCCATCAAATTCCACCTCAGTTTCTCAAAAAGTGACTTTTGTTGGTTTGATTTTGGAGCAGATTCAAATGCTCTGATTTTGCCTGTGAGACGACCCCGCATTTGTGAATGCCATTGCCCAACCAATCATAGGACTCGTCGGATAGGGGCGCAAACCACAAACGACAAATCCCTCAAACCCAGTAAGTTACGGTATATGGACACGTGTAAGTTTCACTTGTTCTATCAATAGGCCTTCAATTCTAAAGGGAAAGGGATACCTCTTATTTCGGTTCAATGGACAGCCCTGGACAAGGCCAAATCTTACTTTGATTCAAACGACTGTGACATATGCTGTAAATATTCATGAATGGAAACTTAGGCATTACAATCACAATGCCCAAATCTACGTATTGGCTTTGGTCTGCCTAGTCACGCCTTCATAATCATTATTCACACACCTCTATTTTCCATAATCAGTGTATAGCTGAACAAGTTAAAAAGGGGCCATCTCAAGCCCCACGCAACTGTTTTGCCGACAAGAGCCAACAAAAGTCACTTTTTTGAGAACTGAGGTGGAATTTGATGGCACAATCTTTGTGAATTGTTTTCAAGTGTTGTTACACTTTGGACTTTTTTTTTCAGCGCCTGATTACATAATGTCAGAGTGATGCTGCAGAAGCAGGTTTATGTATGAAAGATGCAGAAAAGATTGAAGTATTATTTGCTGAAAACCGCATCAAATTTCTTCACTTCATAAGGAAGTTATGGACGATTAACGGTGGAGATAAACTTTTGTCAATGACTGTACTTACAGCGTTTTCAGTCATGACTTCCACTTGTTGATGATCAGGACGCAAATAAGGTGCCGCCACCTACATGTACATGCTTGGGTACTCTTATTATGTTTGGAGTCCCACTAAAACATGGCGAATGTCGCAGTTTATTTCAGGTACTGCCCGCGCTGTGGCGTGCAGCGTTTTCTTTAAAACGTGCCTGTCATTAGTTTTATGCATGCAGTTCAGCTTTAAGGATATTGCACTTTTTGCTTCGCCAACCATTGTATGGGCTTGTGTTCCAGAGAGTGCCTCATGTTTTATCGCATTGCTCTGTCCACAATTGCATGGAGTTTCCCAAACATAGACAAGGGAATAATACTAACAGACCCTCTCTAAACCACATTATACAGGGGCGGTCCAAAAAACACAACCGCGTATCACTTTCAATAACCAAGGACCTGAAACAGTGATATCAATGGGTGGGAAATTTTGTTAAATAGAAAATGTGACCAAGAACTCTTTATTTGGTACATTTGCTTAGATATCGGGGACCTTTTTATAAACCTCTACGTAGGGTTATTGCATAGTTATTGCATATTACATAGTGAACAAAAGAATTGTCTGTGACAACGAAATGAAATATCAGGTTGATGCAGCAGGTTGATTACGGAAGTACAGCAAATTTTTGCTCTCCACCGCTTTTCTGGTACATGCTTTATTACCTCACACACAAGCAAATCTAATCATTGTCATCCACTGATTATTTCAATTCTGGTGGTATTGGTGTTATTCATCCAACTTGAAGACGAAATGTGACCCAGTCCGGGAAAACCAGGCACAAGTCTCCAGCATGTGACAAGGCTCTTGACTACCCTGTTAGATCATCAACTCATTGCTGGAAAATTTCCTGTGTTCAAATTTCGGCAAAAGAGGCGAATCGTTAACCTCCCCAACGTCAGATAATTATCAAAGTAACAGACACTTTTTGTATCAAAGACTGAAGAAAACAGTGCGATTGTGTATAAAGTACCGATATATTATGAACTATATCGCGCATGAATATTACGGGGAATATTAATATGTGAACAGTCTCACTGGTCTTACTGGTATTTATCGTAGTTTCTCCAATTGCCGCTAGGCGCTACGCTGTCGGACGGATGTGGAACTCTCCTGTCTTTCAATTATGGAACAAAAAGGCTTTTGTTACAGAAAACGGGGGGAAACATCGGAAAAGAATCCCACATCGACTTATGGCACATTAAGTACACACAGTAGGGCAGCAGTCACGGGACATTTGAAAGTCAAACTTAGGAGGAGAACGATCACAAACATTAGGCCCCTACCTCCCGTACGTCAATTATAGTATAGATGAGTTGTGATATCATTAGTGTCAATAGGCTGACGACCTTTGTTGTGAATGAGCTAATACTGTGGCTCCCTATGCTTTGGTTGTACATTCATAAATATGCATTGAGCACATTATTATGATGTCTCAATGTGCTGTGCAATGGTCCCCTTGGGATGCAATTAAAATACTTAAATGTTGAGTTTGGTAATTTAAAAAAATCTTATGTTGCAGATATCAATCAATTTCAATCTATTAACGATATTTCAAACAATCCAAATTTTACACAATCACCTTTAACCATTTCCTCCTGGGAGACTTGTGTCTGGTTGTACCAGCTCGGGTCACAAATAACCAACGACTTCGCTTTATGAAAAGACCGGGTTTAATCATCGAGCGCTCGATAAATAAGCACCGCTTTCAGGCTTGTTTGTCGAGCCGCTCGATGAGCAGTGCGTGGATTCAGTGTTATCTATCGAGCTAGCTTGACAAGTAGGCTTCAAATTGAACCTTGCACGTTGAGCTGGCGATAAGACAAGCCTCCTCATGAATATGCATAATGGCGTCAGCCGCTTTAGTTTGGAGGTCGGCAGTGTGGTGACGCTTTCATTGCTCGCGATGGGGGTTGCTAAAGCCACATTCCTTTTGGTAAAGACACAGAAATGTTCATCTTTATCCTAGTGCATGGCGAGATTTTACTGCACACGTTGGCCGACACAGCCCAGGGTGCTCTTCAAACATTTGTCATCACTACCTATGTTATCATTCGAATATTAGGAAGATGTCCTTAGGTCGGACTTCTAACTCCGATGGGTGCCAAGGTCGTTGTCAGGTATTGCAGCCTCTGTTTCTATGTAATGACACAAATCTTAAACAGCTTTGTGCCCATGACAAGCTTCCGACTGTCGGTTTTCGTCAGTCGCAAGCTAACTCCCTCAGGATTTGTTGGTCAGAGTATGCGTTGAGTTTGAACACACGGGTGTGCCCAGGATGATGTCACAATACCGCGGCCGATTTTATCAGTGTTACCACTAAAGACATTAATTACCGGTTATTACATTTAGTAATTTCAAAAAGTCACAATAGTCTTCTGAGAAAAGGGAAAAGAAAAAAAGGACCATAAATATTTCACGTGAAATAATGGAAATTATTCGTCAGGTAAACAAATGATTTCCTTCGGCGGATATTTTAACCTCAACCTCAGTTGCCTGAAGATGCTTTTTTGCCGTCGTGAAGCCAAACATGAAATAATGCCATGGAGTACTGAACCGTATCGCACGGCACGTGACCGTAAATGACGCGCTGTGATTGGTTCACGTTCTGTTGAGGTATGACAACTAATATTACTTCAGGCTGTTACCTATGATTGGGGCCCTTTTGTATATAGTTGAGATGATATGTTCCAGAGAGTGATTTGAATATGTATAATGCTTATTATATTTAGCAAACCATTGTGTGGATTAATATAATGTTTTACAGTTTGTGTGTACTAACATTACTCTACTGCTAAGATTACCCATCCAAGTTTATATAATTATTATAATACATGTATGTCCCATTATTGTTTTAGATTATTTTGTTGTTTATACTTATCAATTGCGAAACCTTGATGTGTTGGCCTAAAGACTAACTAATATTACTTTAGGCTGTTGCCTGTAATTCGGGAACTTTTGTATGAAGTTAATGAGATGATATATGTGACTTTGAATATAACATGTATGCTGCTTATTTAGCAAACCATTGTGTGGATTAATATATACTAGTATGTTCTAGTTTGTGTGTACTAACATTACTATTATTGCTTATACGTATAATTACGATATGTCCTATAGAATGTCTTATATGATAGCGTGTCTTATACAGGGTGGTCCAAAAAAGATGGACAAGCATACTTCCACTGCTCAGAGCCCAAAACTACTGATGGTATTGGATGGAGAATCTTTCTAGAAGAAAGAAGACATCAAGATATCCCGATTCGGTCAAGTGGTTCGAGCTGCAAACGCTATTTTGTAAAGCAAGGTCGAGGCCCTTGGAGAATTGTTCCATAGAGGACGATCAAGAGCATACACAGCAGCGTAGCCTTGTAACTGACAAAAGGACTATCATGAGGAAAGGTCAAACAAAAAATGAAGTACTGGTGCATGTAGAACACGAAAATCAAACTTGAGATTGATGTACAACAACTAATCCCTTTTATCAATCGTGCTGAATTCGTGGTTCACTAGTACGTTAGTTATTAAGGACCACTGACCTTGCTTCATAAAAATGGCTCTGGAGGTAAAACTACTGGACCGAATCGAGATATCTTGGTTTCATTTTTCTTCTAGAAATATTATCTACCTATTCATACCAGTGGTTTGGGACTGAGGGTGGTGGAAGTATGCTTGTCCGTTTTTTTGGACCACCCTGTATGATAGAATGTCTTATATGATAGAATGTCTTATATGATAGAGTATCTTATATGATAGAGTGTCGTATATGATAGAGTGTCTTATATAATAGAGTGTCTTATATGATGGAGTGTCCTATATGATAGCGTGTCTTATATGATAGAGTATCTTATATGTTGATGACTTTGATATAGGAGAAATATATATAGAGTATAATGTCTTTTATTATGATTCTCTAACAGCTACTTGCTACATGAGTATATGAGATACAACTGACTTGACTCGGCGATGAAGGGGAGGAGATATAGGTAAAGGCGTAGATGACCTCGGCATCATCATCATAGAGAAAGTAGTTCCTGCGTAACTAACGTCTTATATGATAGAGTGTCTTATATGATAGCGTGTCTTATATGATAGAGTATCTTATATGATAGAGTGTCTTATATGATAGAGTGTCTTGTATGATAGAGTGTCTTGTATGATAGAGTGTCTTATATGATAGAGTGTCTTATATGATAGAGTGTCTTATATGATAGAGTGTCTTGATATGATGGAGTGTCTTAGAGTGTCTTGATATGATGGAGTGTCTTTTATGATTTTGTTGTTTTACCCTTTTCAGTGGAGACAGCCCGAGCTGCATTTGGCTTTGCTGTACAGTGACTCTCAAAATTCCTATACTCCTCTGCAAACATTGTTTTGGGTTAAGTCATGGCAGCAAAAAGTAAGAATTCGCTAATAAAAGAACATACACTATTGGTGTGTATTGATAGGAAATGGGATTGGAAGGAACCTGATTCCAACTACTCATGATTCGGCTATGATGTTTTGATCCAAACGCCATTTTCGTGAACAGAGGGAGGGGCAATAATTGGGTTATCAAAAATGTGACCTGTCACAGCAAAGCCAGGCGCATGTCGCTCTTAGCTTGGCAGGTTGAGACCAAAGGTTTGTCAGTTTCAACATTGTCTGTCTATTGTGAAATCTGAAATAATCTATTTCTTCCATTCTCTCCTGGTGTTATCTCCATATCACAACATATCACCAGGTTTTGTAACATTTCATATTTCCCGCGTTTGACGTCATTGATTAGTCTCCAAGCAGACATACGCTATGTGCAGTGGTTGACTGCGCAGAAAGGCTTCGGAGGCTAGTTTGGTGTCGCAAAACTAGTCGCTTCGTGATTTATTTCAACATATTAAATTACTTTCATCACAATTTTATGTTCATTATAGTAAGTCATAGCTGAAAATGTCATAGTAGGAATAATACAGTAGAATTTAGCTCTATTTGCGACGGTATTGACCTGGTTTTCGATAGCAATTTGTCATCATGGCGCCATTTTTGCATTCGCAAAAGGATTCTGCATGTTCAGTTTGTCGTGGACGTGGTGGGCTGTCGCCCTCCTCGGCTACAACTCAAGATCCACATTCCCGTCGTCTTTCCAGGGTAGGTCATGTAGGTGATCCTAAAATCGCGCATGCACGATGCAGTCCTGGCCTAAACCTGAATTGAAGTTAGGCCTAGGCCTACCGGTATGCTGCGCGCGCAGTGCCAGTGCACATGGTGCAGTGTCATGTGTCATACGGAATGCATGAATGTACCATGTGTACGGTGTGCATGGATGGAGTGGTGGTGGTGCGCCATGGCTGTGCTGTACATACATGTGTGTTACTGTGCATGTGAGCTGCACCACCAGTGCAGTGCACATCACATGCCCCGTTCCGATGCGGGATCATGGTGCATGATGTGATGATCATGATGATGACGACGTCGTATACCATCGTCCCCATCTATCTAGGCCTGCTATGGCAGATATGTTGGTGGTACACATCTAGCATGGTGCCAAAATTGGCATCCCCTCACACCCCTCACTGTGGAATGGCACAGCACAGGGCAGGCCGGCCAAAATATTTCATGATTTGTTAATGTTAACATGATGCCGTGATGGATGTTTAATGGAATGCAACTCATGTGAAACCGAGAACAACATGTTTAAAGCGAATTGAAAGCGAAAAAAATTGATTTAGAAATAGAATTTGAAAGGGGACGAATTATCAGGAAAAAATGTAAACAAACTTCTCCAGAATGTCAACAAAGAAATTTTCGTGCATTTTGATTGGCTGAATTTTGTGTTTACAAACACCAGCCAAATGTAAACAAAATCTGCTATCGATTCGCTTTAATTACCGGTAGGCCTAGAGGCATTTAGCCTGTATACGAATTATTACTAGTAGCTTATTTAATTACAGGGGTGTGGTACACCTTACAACCTACGACCGTTCCCAAAAAAAAAAAAATTCCAACTTGAAGAAGCAGCAGCGCATCACCAGTGCAGGAGGAAAGCAAAGCGAAAGAACCCGTTTTATCAAGTTATCGTTGAAGATTTGGATTGTGACACGCAAAACTACTGGTGCCACTTCGTTGGATACCATCACAAATATGACAGATGGATCCAGCCAGAGCACATTAAAACGATCCCAAAAAAGCCAGAAGATGAAATTCTTCTCGATGAAATGCTGGAACTGATTCAGATGAAACTAACGATTGGCAGGGGGCAGGAAAGCAAAGTGACCATTAGTGTACCTTGCAGACATCAACAGTTTAAACGTTTGTTCAAGAACAAGCTGGAAAGCGTGGGTCCCCGGGTTTATGATAGACGTCTCTACAAGCTGTATTGTTACTCATCATTCGATTGCCTCTTTGGTGCCTTATGGCATGTAAGAATTCATAATCGGTCTGGAGATCATGCAAGGATAGTCTTGGACTCAGGTGAGCCTTACATATCTTTCCCAATTAATTCCATTGTGTCAACAACCTGAACGGGAGTGTGACGTTTATTTTCATGAATCTGTCAAGTTGAATGATATTCATCACTGGTTGAAAATGAAATCAGCTGGTTTACTTTATGGGTTTCATTTAAATTTCAGTCAGAGTCTGGATGGAACAACCAAGGGCAATTCATGCCCACGACTGTAACGTGGCAAGACAACCCCGATTGAAGATGTCATTTGTCCGGTTGAGGGGCAATCAGTATCATCTTGGCCAGCAACCCCGGTAATCATGATAAATGGCCAGCATCAAAGTAGACAAGTAGGTACCGGTATTTAGATGATGAAGCATTACATGTACATGTATAAAGTAATAAACCTAGAGGAGCTCAAAAGTAGCTTCAGCTGGGCATATTATTCAGTTTTCAGTAAGCTGGCAAGTGGCAGGAGACCATTGGCTTGAGTGAAATGAAGCAGGTAAAACTCTGCTTACATGCAATGTATCTTGAATTCATATAGCTAGTGAAAACCATGGGGTAGGCAGATTCTGTGTAATCTTTTTCAACCATGTGCTTATTAGAATTGCTTGTCAACCTCACTTGTCTATTACTATTACTATTGTCTGCAGAAAAGTGAGCTCTGCAAGACAAGCTTTCATTGCCCATCATGATGTAAACATGATGGCCAATGTTTGTGGTACCTTGTCCTTGGCACCAATATTTTCAGCCCTGTTCATGAATCCCGCGTTCTGGACCTTTAAATTAAATTTTTGTTTTCTTTCAGGACTTTTCTCCTTGACAAGTTGAAAGAACGTAACATCAAAGAGCCACTCAAAAGGGATACAGTATGTGACATACTCCATGACATTTGTGCTGACCAGTGTATTTGCATTGTAGAGACTGAACAGAACATTAACGCATTGAAGTGTACTCTGAAACGGCTGAGGACAGGCTATTTAAGGTCTTTGAGGGCTGGTGGTAAACAGAAATCCTTATTTGAAAGCAATCTCCTAGTATCCAGTGGACGAAGGAAGAGTTACTGGGAATGGAAAGTCCCATTCACTGTTGAACATGCTGATTTGTTAGATAAATTGCATTGTGAAAGAAAGACATCTCAAAGTACAATTCAAAAACTGAAAACCGACAATGTCAATCTTAGGAAAAGACTGTCACAGTCTGCTCTTCATGTCATGGCAAAAAAGGTACTTAGCACAAGTGTCAAGTCATCCAGAAAAAAATTTCGTACTTCATCTCGTATGCATCAGTGGCGGTTAAAGCAAAAGTTGTTGGCAACATGCAAAGACAAGCTGTCGTTTGTGAAGGCCTATGGTTTGAAACCGTGTTCTGTTCGCTTTTGTTCACCGACATCCAAGTCTAAAACATGTGATGCACTAACAATTGCATTTGACGAATGTATATGTACCCCCAACAGCGAGAAAGATGACAAAATGGTTGAGAAAAAATTAGATGACACTTTGTATGCAATTGACAGATTCAACATTCCAGAATCTGCTTATCACCAACTTGCTCTTTCTAATAGAACCCTCCCCAGAATCCATAGTATCAGGAAAAGGAAGCGTGAGCTAGATGCTGAAATTGATCTGAAGCAGACCTCCGAAGGTGGAATTGATATTGTCTATCAGGATTTCAAAGAGAAACTCTCTGAAAGGGTACATGTACTTTCTGAAAGCGGTAAACTTCAATCATCAATACGAGTGAAATTAAATGGTGATGGAACACCTGTTGGCAAAAACATCAACCTTGTTGATGTGTGCTTCACTGTTCTTGAAGAAAGTTTGTGTACATCGTCTCATGGGAACTACCCAGTTATCTTGTATAAAGGCAAGGAAAATTATGAGAATTTAAAAACCGCACTTGGTTGTGTGCTGAATTCTGTAGAAACCTGCACTTCAGTTGAGGTAGCTGGGACTTCCCATGATGTGATCCAGTATTTAGGTGGGGATTATAAGTATCTAGCCTCAGCCTGTGGATTAGAAGCACCATCATGTACATATGCTTGTCTCTGGTGCAAATGTCCTAAGAATCAGTGGTCTGATTTCAGTAAAGAGTGGTCAATATCGGACCCTCAGATGGGGTGCAGGACTATTGCTGAAATACAAGAATGCTGTAAAGCCAAAGGGAAAAAAAGAATGTCTGTCAAAAATGAGCCGCTGTTTCCATGGATTCCCATAACCAGGGTTGTAGTTGATCCCCTCCATCTGTTTCTTCGGGTTAGTGACCAGCTGTTTGGCCATCTCGTCGAACAAGTCAACTGATAAGGGTACAAATGTTTGTAGGCTCGAGTCTTACCTGCAGGAAGAATGCAAGATCTCATTCTGCTTTTATAGCACTAAAGATGGGAAAGGTTTGCAGGCCAAGAGCCTTCGAGGCCCAGATTATCAAGAACTACACAAAGCCATTGACCTGAAAAAGGTTTTGCCCAGTAAATCAGATGATTATGTTGAGAAGTTTCAGAATTTGTGGAATTCCTTCTACAGAATTTACACAGATATCACCGGTGAGGAATCCTCAATAACTGATGAAATGGTAACATCAGTCAAAAACCGAACCAGGTCTTGGTTGGAGCTTTTTGTCCAGCTTTTCCAAGCTAAGGATGTGACTCCCTATATGCACATTTTTTGCTCACATGTGCATCAGTTTCTCGCCTTGCATGGTTCATTGAGAAAATTCACACAGCAGGGATGTGAAAAACTTAATGACATACTGACCACAACATTCTTCCGTGGCTCCAGTCACCGTGGGCTTGAAGCAATCAAACAAATTTTCCTGCGAGCGAACCGAGTCAATAAGCTGCAAATCAGTCGGCCTCATGTAAAGCAGTGAGGGTGGAACAGTGGGACGGGACGTGGGTTTCCATTATGACATCAAACCTACATGTTATTGTTTGGTTTGATCTATTTTTGGAATTTTGATAATGTTTCCTTGTATAGCAGAGTACACCTCTCAAGTCTGCAAGGTGATTATAGTGGTTCTTACAGACGACATGAAGCCAATGTGGACTGGTTTAACCTTGTCAGTACTGTAATTGTTTGACCACAAATAGGAATATTAATTCCTGCGAGCGAACCGAGTCAATAAGCTGCAAATCAGTCGGCCTCATGTAAAGCAGTGAGGGTGGAACAGTGGGACGGGAGGTGGGTTTCCATTATGCTATCAAACCTATGTTATTGTTTGGTTTGATGTATTTTTGGAATTTTGATAATGTTTCCTTGTATAGCAGAGTACACCTCTCAAGTCTGCAAGGTGATTATAGTGGTTCTTACAGACGACATGAAGCCAATGTGGACTGGTTTAACCTTGTCAGTACTGTAATTGTTTGACCACAAATAGGAATATTACACAGGCGACTGGTTTTATGCCCGTTGTACACAGTAGGATTTTTTTGTATTAAAAATTATAAATGAGGCTCATGAAGGGTGATTTCGGTGATAGGCTACTGATTGCCTTGCTTGTGAACACCCATTTAAGCCCCATTTATAAATTTTAGTACAAGAAAATCCTACCGTGTACAACGGGCATTAGTTGACACCAAGGCAAAGGGCCTGCTGCCAATGCTAAAGTTAATAAGTTGAGTAATATCCCTCTTTGTGGTCAAACAATTACCGGTACAGTAACTGACAATGTTAAACCAGTGTACATTGACCTCATGTCTGTGAGAACCATTATAGGCCCTACTGTCCATCAGCATGTCCAGTTCCTAAGTGTTCACCCTGGTTTGCCTGTATCGTGCATTACGATCTTGCATTATTTACATCTACATTAACTGTGTACCTGGTATACCAGCATGTTCAGTGGTGATACTCCTTCTCACAGACAAAGGGCCAATATGCACTGGTTGGGTCTAGTCAGTTACTTGTATCGTAACTGTTTAACCGCAAGAACATGTAGGACTAAAACAATAAGTTACTGATAAAGTAAACCAGTGCGGACTGGCTGATGGAAGGATGACAGGGTTTGCAATGAAAGCCATCATGTCATTAGCAGTTTGCTTGCTTGCTGTGCATTAATCTGTCATTAGCAACTAATTTTTTGTTGCTCGAACAGGAGGAATGTCTCGATCAGGCAGTTTAAAATCTAAGAACTGATTTGCGCATCACATCGCGCATTTGCGCGTGGTCGTAATCAGTGGAAAACGTGAAAGGTTTGTGTGAAAAAAATTTCTGATTGAAGTAAATTTTCTGGCCGAGTTGACATTGATTTTCCCAAATATTTGATGAAAGTTGGGAAGGGAAGAGAACATTGAAATCCCAATTGGGAGGTGAACGAAAACTCAATTGGGTTATTACCTCTAAGGCTCCAGTTCCATAGAGTTCACGTGTACACTTTTCTCGCGTTACACTTCACGTTTTCCTTTCGTTCCTCGGAGAAAGCATGCCACAGGACAGGTAATGTGTGTCTCGTTGTGCGCTGAATCGAGGAACGAAAGGAGAATGTGAAGCATGGCGCGTGAAAAGTGTAAACGTGAACTCTATGGAACTGGAGCCTAATCTAATCAGTCCCAAGTCCTGGGAGTACAAATTATTTTTCTGTTGTTTCTTTGGCTTTGAATAAAGTCTATTTTTAGAAATATTTGTTGTTTGCATATTTTAACATGAAAAGCTTCAAGCCTTTGCAGTGTTGATCATATCATGGATTGAGCAAAACGAGTTTCTCATTTTTCTTGCTTGCATGCATTCTTCCAGGTTCTTCAAGAACCCTTCCCCCATGCCCGCCATCTCTCCAACATAGGCCTACCGTACATGTCCAAAGGCCAAATACCAACTCCCATGCTGTGAGATTTTCCTTCATAATCATGACGAAAGGCTCTTCAGGATGTGAAATTATCATGGCAAAATGGGGTGGCCCTGCTTGCCCTCTTAGTTTTGATGCTTAGCCTAGCATGTTAGGCCTACGCCGCCTAGGCCTGTAGCAGTCATCCAAAGCAGCTGAACTCTCAGGACCGCTAGTCTCAAGCTCTGGATACACAATGGTGCTCAAAACAATGGGTTGTTGACGTTTTTTCCACGTTATTAAATGCATTTCCTGTGAGTTTCTGATATGAAAGCGGCTTGAAGGGGTTTTGAAAACCCCTTTGGTACGGTAGAAAATCTTCACCGATTCATGTAAAACGACTGCGAAATAGTTCCATTTGTACCTGTCAGATGGCAGCACCTCCCAGTGCTTCAGTCGTCAGTTCTTTTGGCGAGCTGGAGATTTCAGCAGATTCTTCCTTTCAAAAAGTGAAACCGCACTGCAGATATGGCGTGAGTACGACAGAAAATATTGCTTAACAAGGTTCATTTATGTTTTATCGGGTTCCAAAGATGTTTATCTTCATATTTCAAATGTACTTGATAAACATTAAGTCATCTCTGTCGGTGAATGACCGAGAAAACTGTTTTCGGGGAGACCAAAAGGCTTAGGTTTTTCGTTCTAAATCTAACGCGTGGCGTCGCCACCGTCGAAATGTTACGGCGTGTTGTGATATGTCCATGCCGAGCGCGCCCTGCAAGTGTCGCCACCTGGCCAGAGGGAAACTCACTACCAAGACAGATGTTTCTCACAAGATGTAACACTTCCAGTGTCAACCAGATGAAACGTCGCGCACATACTCCCCCCATGGGAAGCTGCAACCACAGCTGAACCATATACCAGTATTCCATATCAACAAACCAAAAAACTACTACTGCCTCCTGGCAACTCCCACCGAACCAAAGGCGACCAGTCCAACAGTAAATACTCCCAAGTATCCACTAGTCCCAATGTCCCTGGAAATAACTGAAAATTGTCATAGTTCATGAAAAGAACTGTGGTCTCTTACTAAAGAAATTCACCACTCTTAGAATTACTGATATTCCGTTCATCTCCTAAACGACTGAAAAATGTCATTTCACTACTTCAAGGTGTCTAACCCAATCCAACTGTCAGACCTGTAGACCATTAGGCTTCAGCATGTAAAACTGAAACTAGATTTGGTATTTCCACAACATTAACCCTTCAGAACTGCTATAACTGGGTCATTCCACGTCAACTCACTCACTTTTTTCCCGCCCCTTCACCGATTTTGATTAAATTTGGTCTACTTGGGGGTCTACCAGAGAAACCAACACACACCAAATTTTAACTCATTCTGTTCATTTTTGTTGGAGCTAGAGCAAGTTGAAGATTTGACTGATTTTACAGGAGCAACCAACCTCGTGGTATAAAAATGGTCATAACTTTTGACCTACTGACAAATCTTCACCGATTCATGTAAAACGACTGCGAAATGATAGGTGGCAGCCTACTCTAATAGTTCCATTTGTACCTGTCAGATGGCAGCACCTCCCAGTGCTTCAGTCGTCAGTTCTTTTGGCGAGCTGGAGATTTCAGCAGATTCTTCCTTTCAAAAAGTGAAACCGCACTGCAGATATGGCGTGAGTACGACAGAAAATATTGCTTAACAAGGTTCATTTATGTTTTATCGGGTGCCAAAGATGTTTATCTTCATATTTCAAATGTACTTGATAAACATTAAGTCATCTCTGTCGGTGAATGACCGAGAAAACTGTTTTCGGGGAGACCAAAAGGCTTAGGTTTTTCGTTCTAAATCTAACGCGTGGCGTCGCCACCGTCGAAATGTTACGGCGTGTTGTGATATGTCAGTTTGTTGAGGCTCACCTTTTGAGCGACATGCGCCTTTGCTGTGACGGGTCACAAATAGTCAGCTAAAGGATTATCCGAGCGAGGCGTACTTTCAGTGTGTATACTCATTAAAGCCAATTGGTCGTGCCAGTCAAGGTGTCTAAATAGAGAATCAACAGCCGCCATCTTGAATCTATTGCAGTAGGCATACTGATATCGGAAGTTTATTGCATATCCCTACAACTGCTGTGGCATGGCTGTATTCGATTACCATTTAGCATGTTAAGAATACGGTCAACTGCTAACCTAGGCGAATTATTAAGTATGGATCTCCGCAAAATACAGAAACGTCTACAATTATGGTTCCCGATCACAAAGATCGGGAACCGTATTGTTTTTGGTCATGGTGTCTGTGTGGGTGTGGGTGTGTAAATGACGTGCTGTGATTGGTTCACGTTCTGTTGAGGTTTGACATTAACTTATACTACACCAGGCTGTTACCTATGATTGGGGAACTTTTGTATGTAGTTGAGATGATATGTTCCAGAGAGTGATTTGAATACTCTCTTTTACACATGGAAAACCAACGGTGTGTGCATGAATTAATATGGTTGACAGATCATGTGGATAAATTCCGATCTCGTATTGGCCAGGTTGTGGTGTAGGATGTGTTGTAAACTTTCTGAGGTGTGAAGAAATGCGTAATTACCTCACAAACCCAAAGTCACTGTTACGTGAAGTTGTCGATCTTTTCTAATTCCCCAGTGTCATTTTCAGGTTCAGTTTCCGGATTCACAGGAGAAGTGAGGGTAAAATAAAATGCTTGTCTGGTATTAGGAAACAGAAACTGAAAATGACATGCATTTGGCTAACATCCCCTCGTAACAGGGTATGGTCTATTGGCTTTGGATCTGTGAAGGGATTACACATTTCTATACACCTCAAAAGGTTAAGAGCACGTCCTACTACAATCATGGCCAATAGGCGATCGGAATTCACCCACATGACCTGTCATTCATAATTTCTGTACACAGTCTGTAGTTTTCCAGGACTGACCTCTAAAGCAAGGTTCATTGGCACACAGATCCGACACGAATCCGATACGTGTCTGACACGGTTAGAAAAAAAAATATCCGTACGGAAAACGGACGTCCATGGACAGTTTCCGCATCGTGCATTCACTAGCGTGCGGTCTTACCTTTCAACAGGTGGAGGTTGCTGTTATCACACTTTGTGCATACAGCATTGAATCATGAACAGATATTGCAGTTCTATTCACTTTATGCCATGTAACAAACCGACTGTAACGAAAAGGCCGTGTAACGAAACGACCAGATACCGTTCAAAACAGGGCTTCACGTTGTAAACTTTAATACATCATATCGCCCCATGATAATCGCTATCGTTGACCATGTATTTGCGATTTTTATTGCATCCTTATGTTGTGGGTGAGTAGGGCCATACAGGCTATAGCTGTTGGCGCACCAAGTCAATTTTTCGCTTTCGTGAGTGGAAATCGGATGCATCTTTTGCCAACTGAACACCACGCCGTGTACGTAAAAAACGGACGAAACGCTACCTGGACCGATTACAGAAAACGGACCGCAGTGGAACCCAGTCTTCCGCATAAAGCCCTGTTTCCACTAGACCGGTTTCCGCAGCGGTTTTGCGGCGCCAAAACCCTGTGAAAACGCAATGTGGGAAACCGGTCTAGTGGACACAGGCCTTAAGAATCGGACGCCAATGAACACACTAATGTTATACATGTAACCATTTGACCGATTTTTTGCGGACCGGATACGTGTCGGACAAGGACCAAATCCGTGTGCCAATGAACCTTGCTTTAATGTGTAAAAGAGAGTATTCCATGTATAATGCTTATTATATTTAGGAAACCATTGTGTAGATTAATATAATGTTTTTCAGTTTTTGTGTACATTACTACATGTATATTGCTAAGATTACTCATCCAAGTTTATATAATTATTATAATATGCCCCATTATTGTCTAAAGGCCGCCGTACACGCTACATTTTTTTCGCACGAAATATTTTGTAGAAATTTGTATGACGGGAAACATCATCCCATTTTTGTCATATGGGAAAAATCCGCAAATAGGTTCTGTCCTATTTTTCTTGTACAATGAAGTGGTGTAGGAAATAATTCCTATCGTGTACGCCGTGGTAGCAGATTATTGTACAACTGACGCTTCGTGCCCCGCATGTCATAACATTTACGTTGCAAAGTTTATTCCCTTGGAAATAAAATGGGGTCGTCTCCGGCGGGGTGTGAAATATTCCTTTCAATAAAATTGGATGAGAAATCTTACGAAATATTTCGTACGACAAAAATGTACCGTGTACGGCGGCCTTAATTTGTTGTTTATACTTTTCAATGGGGCTATCCAGAATATAGTTCAACCTCTCGATAATAGGGGTCTCTGCTGTACTATAAGTTTTACTATCCACTTTCTGTTCATTGAGTTTCATTGTTTATCAGTTCTTTTGGAAGTTTGACGTTGACCTCTGACCTTGACTTTGACCTATGATCATCAGGGTTATTACATAATCGAAATTGGCATCCTAAATAACCTAAATATAGGTGTTATCAAACCTCTACTGCTACCACAGACGGAGACATGATATCTCAATCACCCGGACACATGAGGCTGAGAATTTTAACGCAGTCCTGTCCTTGGATAAGCAGGCATTAAGACTTGTTTTATGTTGATCAGTTGACAATGTGGCAAGTTATCTCAGAATATCAAATTTCGTGATATTGAACGTCGATATTATCATTACCCAAACATCTCAGATCAAAAATAATCAGTTCATTTGATTTCTAGGGTATAAAAACCTAAGGGTAGAACTTGTTTCTATTGCTCCAGGTGTTAACTGGTTATAGGAGCCGATTTGTGCCATCAGATAAGAGTGTGGTGGACAAAATATCAAGTCTGATATTATGATTACGTCAATGATGGAGGCATCTGAGGTTGAAAATGATTATATCACTTTTTCTGCCTGTAAGTGACGCTCCTCTGTTTGATAACTCTATAAGTTTTTGAACAGTCCACTTTCCATACTCTGCCATGTTGCAAACAGTGACACTAGGACTTATAGTGCAGAAGAGCCACCTGGTGGTGTAGTTTTCCCTGGATAGCCCCATTGCGAAAGCCTGATGTGTAAAGAGTAACAAATATTACATGTACTTTAGGCTGTTGTCTGTGATTCTTTATGAAGTTAATGAGATGATATGTGACTTTGAATATAACATGTCTTCTGCTTATTTAGCAGACCATTGTGTGGATTAATGTATGTTTTTCAGTTTGTGTGTACTAACATTATTATATGCCACCCGATCTAGCAAAAGTAGGCGCAAGTCGCAGGTGATCATCACTGGTCATCAGTTAAATCAACTATTACCACTGCTGTCCACTACTACTGTCAACCCGCAGAGACGCACATTTTAGCTCTTGTGTTATCCCTTTCCTCATTTGTGAGACTTGCGCCTACTTTTGCTGACTCGGGTCATTTTGCTTTAAGCAATATGACCCGATCTAGCAAAAGTAATGTATAATTGCGATAATATGTCCTATAGAGTGTCTTTACAGTGCCTTGATATGGTAAAGTGTCTTGACATGATTTTGTTTTTTTACCCTTTTCAGTGGAGAAAGCCTGAGATGGATTAAGCTTTGCTGTAGAGTGACTCTCAGAATTATCGTATACTCGTCTACAAGCATTGTTTTGGGTTAAGTCATGGCAGCAAAAAGTAAGAATTTACTATTTAAAAAGACGTACACTATTGGTGTGTGTTGATAGGAAATGGCATTAAACTGATCCCAACAACTCCTGATTCGGTTCTGGTGTTTTGATTCCAGCGCCATTTTCGTGAACTGAAGTCAGGGGGTCTATAATTGGGTTATCAAAAATAGTCAGCTAAAGGATTATCCGAGCGAGGCGTACTCTCAGAATCTGCTCATTAAAGACTAGGGGTCACATAAATAAAGACTAGCAAATGCTTTTACTTCAGATTTGTATGGTATTGCCCTGTGCATTTGTATTGCAAAATTCAAGTAAAAGCATTTACTAGTCTTTATTCATATGACCCAATAATTGATCGCGCCAGTCAAGGTGTCTAAATAGAGAATCAAAAGCCGCCATCTTCTGTAAATATTACAGTACTGATATCAGTATGGAGTTTGTTCCCTACTATGCATGTTTGCACAGCCGCTGTGGCTTTGCTGCTTTCGATTACCATTTGTGACCTCGTTTGGCAAAACCGCGCCAGAGTTGCTGAACACCACTGGGTTAATAGGTTATGTAGGGAGTCTGATAACAATGAAAGAGCGATGGTCTGTTTGTTCCAAAAAATGCTTTATCGATTATGCAGCAAAGGGCAGGTATGATCAAGGTCTATGTCACTGCCCAGCGACTTTGGCTGGGTTATCAGACACAGGGTCACATTTAGCACGTTTAGAATCCGGTCAACTGTTAATCTAGGCGAACCTAAGTGTGTAATCTCTGCAAAATACATGTACAACAATTCGTAATAATTTTGAAATTGTGAATTTCGTGGCCGGGAAATTCTTCATAGTGCCTTTTTGACTGCCACGACCTAATCCTTTTGGCTGGGGACTTTCTAAGAATTCTTTCAAATTTCTATCTGCTTGCATACTGCAGAGCGGGATAAAGTGCCGCGTTAGTTAGTTGTTGTTCATGTTTTCAAGACTTTTGATCTCCAAGAGATAAACCATCATGTCCACTTGTTCAAGCATTGTAAAATATTACCGTCTCCAGGCTAATAATATTGAGACACTCTCGTGTATTACGTGTACGACCGGTGTGACAGGAATCAACGTCCTAGGAATGCAAGTCCGCGAAACAATAGCCCGCTATTGTGAGGTTATATTCGAATGGTCATGATCTCCATATATCGGGTATGTGCAGTATCAAAGATGCAGGCTCAGCGGTATTATCCAAAAAAGGAATTAAACTGTAATATCTCCTGTTATAGCACACAAAATATCACAGAATTGTACCCGAATTAAGCTGATGCTTAGAGTCGTGGCGTAAATTTCATACCAATATCTTTATTGGTCGTGGAATGATGTCCGGTGCAAAGGCGCAAGTCAAAATATGAAATAACGAGCATGAGAAGTTCTAACTTGTCTAACAATCATACTTGAAACAATGACCAATCTCTCCACTGTCATCTGGGCTTTCGAAACGAATTCTGGCCAAATCTTACAAAATTGCAGAGTCCTCGAACGCATCTTTCCATGGATAAAAAAAATATTGTGCCAGAACACAACGTTACTGTCTGGGAATTGCATTTTGACTGGTGAGGACCCTTTTTCATCGGGTGGTGCATCTTTGATACTGCACTTTTAGACTTGCACTTTTGTACCGGACGTTATTCCATACTCAAGAGGGTTATTCCAAGATACAGAAAAGCACAAAATTGACACACAAAATGATAATAAACAAGAAGTCAATCTCCAGAATTCACGAATTTTCGACCCCAACCGGGGTCTTTTTCAAGTGGAACTTTACAATCTGAAACTCTAGAAAAGACTGAGCTGAAACCTGAATGTGGAACTAACCTGTGTAGACAGGACGAGCAAGCAATTAAGGAAAGAATAGTGTACAAACACAACGGATGGCCGCTGGACCTAATTAAGAGAGTGGATGTAATTAAGGAAAGAAAAAGTGTCCAAGCCCCACGGATGGTTGCTGGACCTAATAAAGAGAGTGGGTGTAATTAAGGAGAAACTGATTTAGCTGAAAGAAAAGGGTTTAATTATGACATGTGTAATACATAACAAGCACAAAGCGAAAAGATGCACAAAGGTCAACACAAAGTAAAGGAATATAAAGGAAGTCAACTTCCAGATTTGTAGGAAAAAAAACAGAATGGATAA
>NMRB01000862.1:197531-251278 GCA_002633025.1 Notospermus geniculatus
AAGTAGGCCTAGTCATGGTAGTGTGTATCAGTGCAGTGTGCAAGGGTCAATCATAGGAAGCCAAAATGTTTCACTTTTTTTCAGGAAAAAGAAGTGATGATGCCCTTCACCCTGACTACATTCCATCTCTTGCCTTACCGGGTGCAGACACATCCCGCCAGAGAATGACACTGTCATCACGACAGAAGTTGCCACGGTATGAAAGGGTGGTGAAGCGAGATTTACATAAACATTTTCAAGAAGGTAAATGTGAAAATTTAGGTTTACAACAATGTGAATGAATTGCACAAAATCAATAATAGATGATGCAGCAGTGGCATTCTCTGATTAACTTGAATGGTTTGCATAAAATGATGAGAGAAGTAGTAATTATCCAGATTCATTTATATATTTAGATACCGAAATGTACATCACTGCAAATGACAAGTTATTAGTATTCATTGAATTCATGGAACACATATGGTGCCCTGGGTGTTATCCATACCTTCTCAATCTATACTTCTGCATTCATTTTCAGCACAAGAATCTGAAATAAGTGAATCTGACATAACCCTTTCCTGCACATCTCAGAAACATTTTCAACAAGGTAAAAATGAATATTTAGGTCAATAACTGTGAACGGCACCAAAATCAATCAATCAATCAATAATGCAGCAGTGCCATTCTCTGTTTAATTAGAATGTTTGGAGAAAATAATGCTACAGTAATGAGCAGTAATTATCTACATTCATTTAACATATTTATACACCGAAATGTACATCTCTGCAAATAACACGTTATTATAGTGTTTTTCATATCGTTCTGGCCAAATGAACTTAGTTGAACTCAGGAATGTGGCGAGATCACATTTCTGAAATATAGTAGTATTGCAGAACACTAGATTATTCGACTTGCTGGCAGCTGTTTCACGGTGTCAGCTGAAGCCAGTCAGGCATGACACTGGCTGCCGAGGTTGTACAACATTCTTCTATATGTACTGTGATCACTTCATTTCAGTTTTAGTGTCAAGAGGTCAGCCAAGTACCTTTGGCCAGATGTATCTGAAAAACACTGAACAGGAATTCATTTTCATTCAGGAAATACATACATGAACATTGTTCCTGATGATATCCACAAACATTTGCCTTATATTACGAGTATACATTCTTACTCTCTTTTTTCTGCATTCATTTTCATTCAGGAAATACATACATGAACATGGTTCCTGACAATATCCACAAACATTTACCTTATATACATTCTTAATATCTTCTTTCTATTCATTTTCATTCAGGAAATATATGAACATGGTTCCTGATGATATCCACAAACATTTACCGGTAGCTTGTATACATTCTTAACATCTACTTTCTGCATTCTTCTTCATACATGAACATGAACATGGTTCCTGATGATATCCACATACACATTCTTAACATCTAATTTCTGCATTCATTTTCATTCAGGAAATACATACATGAACATGATTCCTGATGATATCCACAAACATATACTTTCTGCATTCATTTTCAGCACAAGAATATGAAGCTGACCGAACCCTTTCCAGCACATCTCATCATTCGAGTAACGCCAGTGTTCACTGTCAAACCGAGAGTGTTGCCAAGAATGAAGATACCATCGTAACCCTGAGAGAGGAAATAGTGAAACTCAAACAAGAACTTTTTATGGCCAAGTGCAGAGAACAAAGTGACCATGAAAGTATCAATACATTATTATCAAATTTACAGCAGAAAGAATCAGAGAACTTGAAACTGAAAACTAGTATTACCGATTTGCAGTCCCAAATCTCTCATCTCAACAGTACACTTACCTCTCTGAAAGAGAAAGTAACATCTTTAAAGAACACTTCATTTGGTATTCATTTTTTAGAAAACAATGATGAGCGTGTAAGATTTTACACTGGTTTACAGAGTTGGAGTTCTTTACAGTGTATCGTCAGTTATCTTATAGAAAAAAAGAAGCAATCTGCTCCACAGAACACCCGTAACGTACACATTCTTAAAATCTACTTTCTGCATTCATTTTCATTCAGGAAATACATGAACATGAACATGGTTCCTGATGATACCCACAAACATTTAGTTTATATACATTCTTAACATCTACTTTCTGCATTCTTTTTCATTCAGGAAATACATGAACATGAACATGATTCCTGATGATATCCACGTACACATTCTTAACATCTACTTTCAGCATTCATTTTCATTCAGGAAATACATGAACATGAACATGGTTCCTTATGATATTCACAAACATATACTTTCTGGTTTCATTTTCAGCACAAGAATGTGAAGCTGACCGAACCCTTACCAGCACATCTCATCATTTGAGTAACGCCAGTGTTCACTGTCAAACCGAGAGTGTTTCCAAGAATGAAGATACCATCGTAACCCTGAGAGAGGAAATAGTGAAACTCAAACAAGAACTTTATATGGCCAAGTGCAGAGAACAAAGTGACCATGAAAGTATCAATACATTATTATCAAATTTACAGCAGAAAGAATCAGAGAACTTGAAACTGAAAACTAGTATTACCAATTTACATTCCCAAATCTCTCATCTTAACAGTACACTTACCTCTCTGAAAGAGAAAGTAACATCTTTAAAGAACACTTCATTTGGTATTCATTTTTTAGAAAACAATGATGAGCGTGTGAGATTTTACACTGGTTTACAGAGTTGGAGTTCTTTACAGTGTATCGTCAGTTATCTTATAGAGAAAAAGAAGCAATCTGCTCCACAGAACACCCGTGACTCCCATAAATTGTCTCTTGAAGATGAAGTCTTAATTGCACTCATTAAGTTTCGGTTGCACCTTCTGAACAAGGACATTGCCTATAGGTTTGGTGTTTCACCAACACTGGTGAGTAGAAAATTCCATGAGTGGTTGGACATTATGTATATTTACTTGGGGGGTGCTGTTATGTGGCCACATGCTGATCAACAGATGCAACTTCCACCAGTCTTTCAAAATAGGCTACTCAGAAATGTTCGTATTATATTAGATTGTTTTGAAATATTCATTGAAAGAGCTACGTCACTAAAAACAAGGGCCCAAACCTATAGCTTTTACAAAAGTCATAATACTGCCAAAGTTCTTGTTGGGATAAGTCCAAGCTGTGCGATTACCTATGTTTCTCCATGTTGGGGTGGTAGGGCCTCTGATAAAACAATTGTATTGCAAAGTGGCCTTCTGGACAAAATTGACTGTGGTGAATCTATACTTGCTGACAGAGGCTTCCTCATAACAGAAGAATGTCGCATCCGTGGCATTAAGTTACTGATGCCGTCATTTACCAAAGGTAAACAACAGTTAAGTCGAAGAGATGTAGAAGTATCACGTTTGCTCTCACGAGCAAGAATTCATGTGGAAAGAGTCATTAATAGAATTAGAGACTACCGGATATTGAAGGATATTGAAGGGGCCATTACCTATATCACTCCTGAACAACAAATGTGACAACTTTGAAACAATCGATAAAATTGTCAAGGTAGTCTGTGCTCTAACTAACATCAATCCCCCAGTATTGGATAGTTAGGCATGAATTTAGACTGTGGCAACGTTAGGGTTTGTCTCTACAAGGGGAAAGAATGGGCTGGAAGGTGAAAAATCAAAAAGTTCAGTTCTGCACCTGTATGAGTAATGGTTGGAATATCCATTACAAAAATGAATAGAAAAACACTCCAGTGACCCGGGCTTATCCATTTCTGACTTGACCTTATGATGACAAGTTCAATAATTAAGGAATAGGGATTTATTGACTATCCATCGGGTGGGTTGCATAATCTTTGCCAGCCATTTCCTTTCAGACTAGGTGAGACCAGGCTAGTGAATCAATGAATAAAAAGATGACAATAGCCCTGACTGTCAACACCTCTGGTCACAGGCTTCAACTGCCTACTCGTTCTTGCTAAAATATGACATCATTTTCAATGATTTTTCTGCAGCTGAAAAATCCAATATTTAATTTTATTAGGTCATAACCATGCAATTATTCCATGTTACTCAAAAGTGATATCTCTACCCTATGATGTATCATCCCTGCAAGTTTGAAGTCTGTATGACTTACGGGCGCAGAACTGAACTTTTTGAATTTTCATCTTCCAGCCCCTTTCCTTTCAATTCAAGCACCAGGTAGGTCAGCCGCCCATCCAAGATGGTGGCTATGGTGACCATATTGAAATTGGTCCTTGTCGATCAACTTGAGAATCATTAATGCTATGGGTTTATCTCTTTGAGGGGGAAGGGCTGTTCACTTTCGGAGCAATTTTCACAACTAAATTTTCATTATGTTGCAGTTGTTTGATTTTCATGATAACTTCAGATATGATATTTTATTCGCATCTGTTGGTAGCAATGGTGCGAATGCGCTCAGCGCTTCTCTCTTCGACTGACTCGGTATGTAGGCCTAGATTCAATTTTGGTCATCTGTTACCGTTTTATTAATGCAGAGAAAACATTGTTGAAAACATTGCAGAGAAAACATTGTTGACCTCGGCCGAAGCGGCCTCGGTCAACAATGTTTTCTCGGGGTGATATTTCGGTTTGTCCCCCACCATGGCGTGCACCATTTTCTTAATGTGAAGTAGATAATCATGAATGAAAGAAAAATGTGACATTAGTTTCATTAATTTGGAAAACAAAGAGCAGTGAAATTATTCCCTGAAGTTTGTTGTACTGGGAAAGTAATGTAATTATTTGTCATTCATCGAAAAATCATCAGTAAACATTTTGGTTTTGCTGAAATATTTGCAAAAAAATATGTGATTTTCTTCATTTCTGGACCCCTATTTATGTGGGGGATACCAGAACAGCACATAAATAGGGGTCCAGAAATGAAGAAAATCACACATTTTTTTGCAAATATTTCAGCAAAACCAATATGTTAGTAATGATTTAATGATGAATGATAAATAATATCATTACTATCCCAGTACAGCAAACATTAGAGAATAAATTTCACTGTTTTCATGCAGATTTCGGACATTTTGCAAATGTACTTTGTTTTCCTAATTACCATAATGAAGCTGATGTTACATGTTTCTTTCATGATTATCTAGTTCACATTGTACCTGAAGTCATCATGAAAATCAAACAACTGCAACATACTGAAAAATTAGTTAGGAAAATTGTTCCGAAAGTGAACAGCCCCTTTCCTTTCAAAGACCAGTATCACTGACCATCAGTACCAGCATCAGCACCACTGTAATTGTTTACATCGATGAACATGCCAGGATAATGCCCACCTCTCTGAAAACCGAACACAAATATTAATTTCTAGGAAGGAAAACTACTTGATTCAGTGCCCTGCTAACAGACGACGACAACGGACAATGCATGATTAATAGTCCAGTCAATCTACAAAAAAAATAGCCAAACCCTAAACAAACTGCAATAAGAGGTTTTTTGGTCTTTTCTGGTACAGTTCCATGTGCTGTACTACATACTAAAAGTCCCAAGAAATCCCATCCCCGCAACAGCCGCCAGGATATTTTGAATATTGGGAACTGACTTCATCATTGAACGTCAGTCAGACGCACGACTGTGCTTTGTACAGGAGAATGGTTGACAATGTACAGTTAACTTTTGAACGGTTGCATGCCCACCAACAGATAGGTGTCTGTCTCGGAATCAAACAAACATATTTTTACCGGCAACTGTTTTCAGTTGTCATGTAATAAGAGATAGGGCGTTTTTATATAAATTAACACAAAAATGTGCCCAAATTCATAAAAAGCCATTTCCAGTTAGGTAATTGCTTAAATTAAAAACTCCAAAAAAACTCTTGTTGTAATTTGTTTGGGGTTTGGCCATTTTTTTTCGTAGATTGACTGGACCAGATGACAGAAACTCACAGGTGAGCTAAAAGTGGAACTTTCGCAAAGTGTAGGCTGTGCATACAGGCCTTAGACTTTAGGTCACAAACAATGGAGTAGGCAGTTACTTACCTACATTTTGGGCAGAACCATTTACCATTTGGCGCAGACTCTTTGGTCAATCCAACACACCTAAAATGGTACCACTGAACAGTACACTTTGTACCATCACAACCTACCATGTCATCATATGTCTCAGGTTTCCCACACGTACAGTATACTCTCCTTGTTCCTGAAGATGATGCCTCTAGTGTTTTCTGCAGGGCGTGTGTTGTCAGCTCTGGCAATAGAACAGATTTGAAGTAAGAGGTTAATTTTGGAAGCATTACACTGTTAAAAAAACATGGATCGGCACTGATCTTCTCAATGTGCACTCCCACAGGAGTCCAAACAAGAAAGTATGCATAAGATGCATTGCATATTGAAATTTGACCCTGAACTTGATAATAATAGTTGTGGTGGGTTTTCAGAGAGGGTGGGCATTCTCCTGGCATGGTGTTAGTATTTGTACACAAGTGGTGAGAGAGGTAGGCAACATTACTGGGATGGGCGTTGTTGACAGAAAAGGGGCATTTCACCTCGAGCACACCTGTTCCATGGCAGGAACACAATAATACCGCATCTGGGGTGGCACCTAGGTAAGGATATTCCTCATGGATATACAAACCACATTTCACAACTTTGGCGTCAGTGTGCGACTCTGTAAAAAAACTTTCAAAAACTTGAATAGCAATGGATTCATGCTCATTGCCCCACTTAATGCTAGGGATGCTGGAACTGATGGTAGAATACTGACAGATTCTACTCAAAAGACTGGATGATATTTTCTCAGTCGATGTTCTCATGACATCACCAAACGAAGATGCTGTGATCCTGCCGCGCCGGTACTCCAACCATCTCCCTCTATCATTCCTGGTGGCCTCCTCGATCCGCATCACTTCCTCTCTGGTCATATTCATGAAAGCTTCTTGCACCTTACCTTCCTCCATTCCATCAAAGTCATCAAAATTGAGTACCGGTAATTGGGATTTGGGCAGCAACTTTGTGTTGGGGTTCAACACTGTAAAAACTGCAGCATTTGGCTGGATGGTCTTCAGTCGATCTAATAATGGGGTCACATCAGCACATTCCAAACATGGTCGCCTATTTTCCTTTGAGATGGTAGTTGTTGGATCACTTGTCTTCATTCGTTTGGGTTTTTGGTAATTAAGATGCTTCAGTGGTGCTGGTTCAACCTGGAAAAAGACAATTGTTATTATCAATAAATCAATCGTCATTCGAACTTCACAATGTACCTGGTACAAAATATTTCATGAACTACATATAATAAATAATTGTACATGCATACATTGAAAAATGGATATGAATGTTGACAACTACATGTAATGTGAAATAAAATTAATATACTTTTTCTGTAAATTGCAATTCTTTTAGTTAAATGAATTATTATATTTCTTGCTTACCTTTTTACATGACACTTTGTTCCAGGTGCACGGTAGCGAAGTGGGAGCCTTCTCTGCGACTGCAAGTCTCACTATCGCTTCAACCTTGAACATGATTGCAGCCGCATGAGAACATACCTCACCCAACCTGACAAAGGAAAGATGTTTTAAAGATAATATATCACGGATATTTTCGCGGGCCACGAAATTCATTGTTTATTTACATTTTGTTTGTTTATGTCCAGGGTTTCTTTGTTTTATGAGCAAATTGTTGGTGGCATGCCCCTCTAGAAATTCTGTTGATTCCAAAAGTATTCATTTTGGTGGGTTGGCATGTCCCAAAAGTCCAAAATAACATAATGTAAACATTCATGTTTACAAACATTGAATGTAAACAATGAAGTCGTGATATATTATCTTTAAGATGCTAACTTCTACATTTCATAAGAATGGCATATGGGTGCAATGTGCCGCTCAGACCTACATGTAGTAACAATACGAAGGTGTACAATGGTCATGTGGTAAATATGACAAAAGACCAAAAATACCATTTAGTGCAAGCCAACTGTTGAGACATAGCATGTCAACGTGATCCCATTTCACCACAGAGATATGCAAATTGATCTCCGGCGGGATTTGAACCCGCAACCTTTGACTCAGTGTCTCTGACAGGCACTACTGGTGGTATATGACTTTGGACAATGAAATGCCAATGGGCATGTGGCACTCACTGTCAAGGCTAACTCATAGGGAAATTTCAATATCATTATTATTGTGATATAAATAAAATAATACTTGCCGAAGAATTGATAAAATGCACTAGGGAAAAATAAGAATACATGTACATGTACTTGTAGGATAATAGATTCTCACTGTCAACGTTCGCACATAGAAAAATTAATGGAAGTTTCAATATGATTATAATATAATGCACAAGAGAAAAGTAGAATACTTGCCGATGAGTTGATAAAATAAAATGCACTATGGAAAAATTAATGGAAGTTTCAATATGATTAAAATGCACGAGAGAAAAGTAGAATACTTGCCGAACAGTTGATACAATAACAATGCACTGGTGTCTAGGCAAAAATAAGAATACATGTAGGGGAACAACAGATTTGAACAATGAAATGCCAATGGGAATGTGGCACTCACTGTCAACGTTCTCACATAGAAAAATTAATGGAAGTTTCAATATGATTATAATGCACGAGAGAAAAGTAGGCCTGTAATAATACTTGCAATCCCTAAATTTGATTCGATGTAAGATTTAAAAAATATGAAAAAAACTGGAGCAAAGTTAGATTTACCGTCCTTGCACTGTACCCAATAAGTAATAAAAATAGTGCCAATGGCACTGTGCCCGCTTGGCTTGGAGCAGTATTATGTTATGTATCCTATTTACCCTTGATAGAAATTTGACGAAGATCCATCACTTCGTTAGGGAGAAACAACACTTTATGTTTGGGGTTTTGGCCCAAAGTGGCAAAGTCAAGAATCAGATTTTGCCGAAAATTCCTCTGAGATGTTACAGCCCAGAGGTAGATACATGTATGTGCGAAGTTTCAAAGCAATCGGTCAAGCCATTACAAAAAGAGCCAATTTCGTAATTTCAGACAAACTTTGACCCCTGTGACCTTCCAAAGTAGGTCAAATTTAAAAACTCAAGTATTATCTTATGTATTCTCATTAGATATACCCATGATAAAAATTTGAAAAAGATCCATCTCTTGGTGAGGGAGAAATAGCACTTTTAGTGATTTTGGTTTTGGCCCCCTAGTGGCAAAGTCAAGAATCAGATTTCACTAAAATTCTGTCTGTAAGTTGCTATAACCTAGAGGTGAATGTGTACAAAGTTTCAACACAATAGCTTAAACCATTATCAAATTATAGCCCTTTGAAATTTTTCACAAAACGCCCCCTGGAGGCCAAAGTAGGAATCCAACCGCATTCAAAATCGAACTCGACCTAGATCTTAGGCCCATATATATACCCACCAAGGGCCAAAAAGATTCCTCGAAAAATAAAGGCGCTAGAGCGCTAACAAACCAAAGTTTACGGACGTACCGCCGTACCGCCGTACGGACTAACGCACGACAGACCACCACTCAATGACCCCAACCACAGCATAAGCCCTGCTGGGCCTTGCGGCCAAGCGGGCTAAAAAGGGTGGCTGCAATTTGTAAAATTATGAAATGCCATAGGCCTATATGCCGCATAAGAACACACCTCTCCCACCCTGACAAAGAAAATATCACTTAATAGCCTACCGGTACGCTATTGACAACCATTTTCCTCAGAAGACAATGCTAAGACTAGACTAAGAGTAGGGCCTAGGCCCTTTAATTAAATGCCTACCCAACTCAAACTCAGCAGATAATTATTGATTAGGCTACCGGCCTGCAGAGAACACAACACAGGTCCAAGGGCAAGGCTGCCCAAGCTTTAGCATAGACCTAGGCTAGGGCCTAGGCTAGGGGAGGTCATGACCATGATGATGACTGTAGGCCTAGGCCTACTCTACTGTGTGACATCACACACTGACGACACACAGCACAGGCCTAGGGGGTAGGCCTAGCCACCCGGTAACTTACCCCGCCATGCAAGAGCAGTGTGCACACAAGATGGTACCGTCTGCCTTGGTGCCAATCCAAGCTCGGTGAGGCTTATCATTGGTCGCCTGCGACCGTAGTACTTTGGCTGCGATGATGTGATTCTTGGATGCAGTCCGGAAGTGCCAACATGTCTGCACCCAACCGCAGGCATAGAAGTTGAACGCATCCAACGACTTGTACGCTTTTAAGGTGTCGCTCGTATACACACCAGGACTGTCAATTAAGTAGGAATAGACATGTCCGAACTCAATAAGCGGCCATTCATCAGTGGAATCTGTCCATGCATTAGGCCTATGTACATGATTGGAACGATGGGTGTCATGTGCATCATGATGTGCATGGTGATCAAGAAACATGAAAGGATCGTCAGTGATGGGGCACCCTAAAACATCAAGTTTTTCGCGATATCTGACTTGATCTTCCTGATTTAATGAATCAAAATAGTTACTCATGATTAGAGAAAACGAATCCGGTCCAAAAATAGAAATTTACAATGATGACTAATATATAAATGCAAAAATACAGCGCAGCTGAAAATTCCGCAGAATTTTCATTGACTTCAACGTTGGCAGACAACTCACATCCGGGTTCTTTTCCCCCAGTGGGGGCCGCATGCGCGATATCCCCATGACGATGACCTAATTTTGGCAAGATGGCCGCTAGCGAAACTCATGTATATTAGTCTAAGGCGATTTCTGTAATAAACTCAAACTCCTCCGAAACGGCTCGACGACTTTCCTTCATTTTTCACAGTAGGCACGTGTTCACCGTGAAGTTGTGTTTGGCAGCATTCAAATTGCGTGAGGAGCGATAACATCCGCATAAATGGCACTTTTGTTCGCCTTTTTCCACCGAAAACAAGACGACCGTGTCTGACGTCACAGTCGAAACACGTCACCGCCGTTGCCTTGCAGCGTCACGGTAACGCAACGGTCCGTGCATCATGTGCAGGACGAATACGCTGACGTCAACAATGCATTTGGCCAGCAGGCTTTGCGTCATGATCGCGACGTCAGCGCAGTGGCAAGTTACGTCGTGGATGGAAACGGGGGACCGAGTAGGCCTACTTCGCAAGTTCCCATCACACGGGCGGATGCTTGACACGCTTTCAACCTCAGGCATGTCATGTCACTACCTTTGCACAAAGTAGACATATGTCAAGTTAAACCACCATCCACAAGATTATGAATAGGCCTCAAGGAGCTAGCCTAATGCACGCATGTCCCTGTCCCTGGCACTGAAAAACGTTACACCGGTCATGCCGGTAACTGGTAACAACTGACCGAAGGGAGGGTAGCGGACCACCGTTAACGGGACTGACAATAGTGAGTTTAAGAAACCATACGTTAACGCTAACGCTAATTACGTCAAAATGACGTCACACCCCCGAAGAAATAATTCGATGTGACGTCAAAATGATGTCAATAACGTTAGCGTTAGCGTTAACGTATGGTTTCTTAAACTAGGGAGGTTTCGAAATCAAACGATAAACGTAAACGCTTACGACAACTTTATTTTTGTACCGAAAATGCAATGCAAAATCTGGTTAATGTGTAGTATGAAAAATAACGTTGTCGTAAAAGTTTGGTTTATCGTTTGATTTCGAAACCTCCCCAATGACTTATAGGGAGTTTACGCAAAGCATCCGAAACGCCAACGCGCCGACAAACCCATTGTTCGCTGCCACGAAAAAGAGAAGGCCTACCCAACAAAATAACAGACGTTCGCGTTGGCGTTTCTAGAGCGACCCCGCATTTCAGGACCCGTCATTTGACGGGCATTTTGCTAGTTATTCTTGATTGTTAAACAGTACTTACGTGGAAATTGCGATTTAATCGGCGCATCTTTGCTCGCGCACTCAACATGATCCGCCATTATTATTCGGCGTTTGATTGACAGATCGCGGTATGCGGAGCTACTCGGGAAAACGTTCAGCGCATGCGCGCCCGATTCGCAATTGAGAAAATGCCAATTCCAATCGTTAGAAAATTGAATCCTCTAAATTTTGATACCTTATTTGAGGGGTCTATTTTCTTACTGGAGTGGGTAAAATTTGTCTGAAAGTTAGGTTTTGTCGAAACTTCAGTTTATTTCATAAATTACGGTGAAAAATAAAACAGAAACACCCAGAACATTTGGTACGGATGGAAAGCTTAGAATCTCCACTACGTGATGATCAAATTAGATTTTGCCTGGCTCTTCCAAGAAATGAGCAGCGGGGTTGCGCATGGAGCAGGCACGCTGGTCAAGCGAGGCGAGACCGGCGTGACATTGAAATTTGATACCAGAACTTTATTCAGAGATATATTTTGTAAATAAATGCTGCAAAATTTGCTCATTTGCCCATTTTCTAACGTTATAACAGCGTCCCCTGGCATACCTAGTAAAAGTGAAATCGACTGCAAAATGTCCTGAAAATGGAAGCTACGGGAAGGAATTTGGTAAATACTTTGTATATACATAAATGTACAGGAAAATGTACACGAATTCGAAAAACGCATATTTCTCAAAAATTTTCCAACATATTTTTTTCGTTTCTTCATGTGTGTATTCTCCATGGTATTCGGTAACACCTGGTACAAGTTTTATCGCATTATCTTTTTTTTGCTCTTTCGTACCGTTAAAACCCACTGTGTGATGGTAGCAGCTTCTTTGGTCATTGCGCGCTAATAAATTACACCACATAAACGGAAGTAACATCGAACATACCGGAAGTAACATCAAACATATAAATTCGTCTGCATCGCACATAAATATGTGCAATATTTTTTAAACGTTTTATAAAATCAAACATGAATATACTCATCAAGTATGTGTAAATATGATAAGATAAAATGTATTCAAAGATTGCAAATGTATTTGGAATTGAACAAAAATATTCTCATTATCGAATACAAATATTTTGATATTGCACAAAAATTTTGAAATCAAATACAAATATTTTCAGTATTGAATAATGCAACGAATGGCTTGCCATAATCGCCACAGTGTGACAGGGGCTATTGTCGTGATTGGTCGTGATCATTCTTGCTCCCGCGCCTCACTACGACCCCCTGCGAATGTTCAAGAATATATGCGAATCGCCACGACCGGCTCCAAGAATGCAGTAGGAAAATGCACTACGATGAAAAATAAATCGCGCTTGGACCGAGAATGTTTTGAACATTTGAACAGTCGCAGCCCTCTGAGACTGGCCAAGAATGTCGGCGAATGAGGGAGAATCCACCACGAGCCCACGATTTTATCACTTTTTCTAGTTCGTGGGAATTCGCCCTCCTAAGTCGCCACAGTGTAACCTAGGCTTTAGTTGGGGTGTTGATATTTTTGGTGACTGGGAGGGGAATGTCGATGGAGTTCAGCTGCCCCTGCATTCAGAGAGACCGGTGAAAAGTCTCTCTGAATGCAGGACAGCTGACAGGGAGCTTTGGTTATAAGTATTTATTAGCAAATGCAGATTTGTAGGGAAATGGAAGGGCTGGGGAGATATTCGTCTCCATTTCGCCTATTCCCCATTTCGCCTATTCCCCATTTCGCCTATTCGCCATTTCGCCTATTTTCCATTTCGCCTACTCGCCATTTCGCCTACCCCCATTTTGCCTATTCACCATTTCGCCTACAACCGTTTCATCAATTCACCATTAAAATGTCATATTATATGTATTTTCGAACCCAGTAATTCTTTTGGCAACTATAAAGTGTGGTGAAAATATCAGGTGGTCTCCCCCTTTGCTAGTCGGTACAAATGTTACTGCCTGATCCTCCATCTTGCAAAGTCCTTAATGAAAATGAAGAGACCAGGAGCCTTTTTATACTTTAGTAGGGAAACCCTCAGACTAGGGATCCCTTGAGATCCCAGGCCTGACTCTACACCATGGCCTTGGGCTCACAAACTGATTCAGCAGTATTACTTCCCATGAATTTTTAAATTGATTTTCACCAAACTTTTGTTGTCAAAGGAATTACTGGGTTTGTTCAGTGCTTTGAAAATACATAAAATACGACATTTTAATGGTGAAATGGTGAGNAAATGGAGAATAGGCGAAGTTGGTGTAGGCGAAATGGATGTAGGCAAAATGGTGAATAGGCGAAATGGGTGTAGGCGAAATGGATGTAGGCGAAATGGGGAGAAACCGTTTATGAATATGGCCGGGTTTATTTGGCAAGCATGCTTGCCAAGCAGTTCCCTTTTTCGTCCTTATTTAGCAAGCATGCTTGCCATCTAATGCTGAAAAATGTCCCTATTTGGCAAGCATGTCAGGCCCCCTAATGAATATTAATCAGGATATGTGCTTGTTCAGCACGTTTGGCAATTGGGCAAGCAAATATGCCAATTGTTTGTAATGTTATAACCTTGGAGGAAGTTATAACCCATCCAGGTGCAAGCAAGGGCCAAGGGAGATCGGGCGGGGGGCACAGTTACACAAAGTAAAAAACCTGATGTTCATGTTGTTTTGGACGGAAAATTTGAGAGGCATGGCGCTGATTTTAGGCACGGGCGGGAGCAATAAATATGAGTATTTCTTTATCTTGAACCATGGAGGTATAAATTTTATACCTCCATGCTTGAACTTACTTACGGAACCCAAACAACAATATAATGTCAATGGCACCCTCACGTAGGCCTAGTTGCTGAGATTGACTACTGTGGCCAGTGAGACCACCATCCGGCCCTCGTTTGTTGGCACCTTCCACTGTTCGGATCTATTTTTGTACGAAAACACAAAACGTTTCTTCTTGATGTGCCTTTTCGGAAAAAAAACAAGAAAAACGAAAAAAAAAATGAAAAAAAGAAAAAATCGCGAGTGATACCACCCAGGTTTCGAACCCGCAACCTTGGGGTTGCTCTCCCATCACTCTTTACACTAAATCGACTGACTGCAGACATGCGGGGGGGGGGAATTTATTACCTGGTTCAGGACAATGCGGGTAACTCGTCGTTTAAGGCAAACTTGGCGTATATTGTTTGGCAAACCAGGCTCGATAAATAGCCACTTTCTTGTGAAAATCGCTTGTAGGTGGCTCCTTTCCGCAAGGCCCCCTCCACTGCACGATATTTTCTGCCCTGCTAGCTGCTCTGGGAGCGCTGCATAATTAATGAGCTAGACGTGCATCCAAGACTATACGCTTACTGCATACACAGCAGTTAACTGTGCAAATAAAAAGTTTGATGCCTTTAACGCCGTCTTAAAGCTAAACTTAATAGATATAAACCCCAAGCGGCAGAGGTAGAAATTACGAACAGCCACAAGGCACTTCCAAACTTCCTCTGAAAACGATACACCCTCTCGGACGGTCACAGTTGGTTTCACTTGCCACCACGCTCTTGAACAGTAAAGATCTCAGCACAGCTGCCAAATGAGAAAAAACGAAAAATAATCTGTGATGGCAGCGAGATTCGAACCCACAACCCTCTGATCGATTCGCCAACCTCTTTCTGTACGGGCCACGAAGACTGCTTGCATACAACGACGCCGATCTACAATAAAGGCGCTGTGGTTTTGAAGATCTCCATGAGGAAATAAAGTGATCGCAATTGTCGTCATGCAAGCAAGCAGTCTTCGTGGCCCGTACAGAAAGAGGTTGGCGAATCGATCAGCAGATTATTTTTCGCTTTTTCTCATTTGGCAGCTGTGCTGAGATGTTTACTGTTCAAGAGCGTGGTGGCAAGTGAACCAACTGTGACCGTCCGAGAGGGTGTATCGTTTTCAGAGGTAGTTTGGAAGTGCTTTGTGGCTGTTCGTAATTTCTACCTCTGCCGCTTGGGGTTTATATCTAGATATTAAGTTCAGCTTTAAAATCATCGTTGGAGGCATAGCCGACTCCCAATCGCAACCCTTCGATGCCTTTTGGCGAGGGCTGCGAAGGCGAGTCGGAGGACTCCATCTTAATCTTCTGTTTGCATAATTAATGGAGTCTAATTAACGATGATTAGATCTTATTTTTCATTGGCCCATACTGATCGGTAGTAATAATATTCATTACTGTTTGCTTGCCATCTAAGTCCAAATTTCTGTAATTCGGCAAGCATTTGCTTGCCAAATAACCACTTCCTATAAATATATCACAGCTACTCAACATATTTTTATGATTAGAAATGACGCACAAATCAGAATAATCTTACTAAAATCGCATTTGACAACATCCACAGAGCAAGTCGCCAGCAAATCTGTCAGAATATCGCTACATAATGTACCCATCTACGTTCACAGCTACTAAAAACGTGAACCAACCGTTCGGTATATTCCATCTGAACGTTAGGCGCATTTCACCTATGAGTCCAATTCTATTGACTGACCCGTGACAAGTCTTTGGCTGGCTTCGCTGTTGGCCGCTACGCGGCGCGTTGGGCCTTTGCGTCTAGTTGGCAACTGATAATCGGCGCGTAGTTGGAACTAATCAGTCACAAATACTAGGTGACATAAGCTCTCGGGCGTCAGCGAGTAACTAGTTTCAAACATCCAGATCCTGAAAATCGGACGTGTTCAACTTCAGCGACTAGTTGACAACTGTATCTGCTTATCATAATTGACATAAGCGCGCCCACGATAGCGAGGAACCGGTATACTGAGAAGACAGCCAATGAAAGTCGCTTTGCATTCCACGTGACCTAACGTGACCACGTGACCTAATCACCACGTTGCTTAAAATCAAAAGAAATCTGTGTCGACATGTGTTTATTTGCACAGCTAACTGCTGTGTATGCAGTGCGAATATTTTCTTGCATGCACGTTCAGCTGATTAATATTCATGCCCACCGATAAGCATGTCCCGATGTAACGCACTTGCTGTCAGATATCTCGGTAATTCAGTCAGCTAGAGCGTTCGCCTTGAACACCGTAGGTCCCCTGTTCGACCCCCGGCTGGGGCGAATTTTTTTCGCCCCTTTTCCTGTCTTTTTCTTTTGGCTTTTTTGTTATTGAAAGTACTCGGAATCCACCGAACGGCCCAGGAAAAAAATTAGCGGACGGGACGTGGTCATTGTAGACAATTTTAGTGGGCAATGTCCAGGGTGTTGGTTATCCAGGAAAATTAGGAAATTAGAATGAATAATCTACTTGGCAAACATGTTTGCTTGCCATCGTGCTGTACATGGGGGGGGGACTTTGGATGTCTTTTTCAGTGACTGGTTCCTGGTTCCCCTCGTGTTCAAATTTATGCTGGAGATACTGCCGTAGCCATTTCTTTTGGTATTTTTCATCAGGGTATAGATCATAGTTCACCTCATCAATACCTGCCACAGAGGAAATGGAATGAAAGACAGCACAATGAAAAGAAATGATCAGCAGTAAGCTTATTAACTAGAACCAGGAAATTCACTTAACCTATATCCTTACGTTTTGCCAAGGTCACAGTAAAAATGATCGACTATAGACATTTCCAATAAAGAAGGTGACCTATTAGTTCTCCCACATGACGTCATGGCCATTCATAGTCCGAGCATGATATAACACTGCCAAACACATCGTCTCAGACAATTATTTTACCTAAACTTTTGTGCCCATGGCCGCTTGACTAGTTCAGCGTGCCAGCAGCCATTGAATATTAAGCCTCCGACATCATATGGTAAGAACTTTTACCGCCATCTTTGTTGGAAAGGTCCATATCCACAAAGTTAGGTCAAACGTGATCAAAATAAGATTACTAAGTGGAAGAACTACCTGCATATTCACAGAAATGATTCCCTATATCATAAGCCTCTGGGTTCACACCACTGTATTCATAATCAATGAAATAGGTTCGGTCTGAAAAAAATGAGACACTTGGTCATTAGAAATGATAGCTTAGCAAAAGGGTAGGCGTGAAAGCAACTGTTCCTGCTGTTAAATCATCATTCAAGAAGACAAGTTCTTAGTACATGTATCTGTGAATGTGATGTTCTCTTGACAAGAGTTTGGTAAGGTTTGAAATGCAAACTTGTATAGTAAGTTTATCCCTAACTTTTACAGTGCCCATTTCAACATTATGTTCATTGGCCCTTTACAAAAAAAAGAATCTAGTCTTCTGGTTGAAAAAGGTGCATTTCGAGACAATTTTTTATTACGCAGAATGACTGGAGGTCGTTCCGATGGCTCCTGGAAGTTTATTCCAGAGCACAAGGGCAGAATAACTGAAACCACATTTACTGAATTTGGGGTATACTGATATCTGAAAGAGTGTTAGTTACCATTGTCTTCAGTGATGACAATATTCTTTAGTAAGGTATCATTGTGGCTGAAGACCATTGGAGATTTCAAATATTCAGCCGCCTTTTCGAGAAGTGCCAACTCTGCCGCAAGTTTGTGCTTGTCTGGAACTTCCGTCTTCAACCTGAAAAGATACGTCTTGTGTGTAACTACATTGTAATAAGGAATCATCTTCAAAATCAATGCAAAAAAGGCTTGTGTGATTGGACTTTCTTAATCCTCACTTCTTTGAGAAAAAGAACAGATCAGGGGCCTGATTCACGAAACTCTCCTAGCGTATGTATGATCTTAGTACTGCCCGTATCTATTGTTCGTCGACTTGCTGACAATAGATATGGGAGTGCTAAGATCATACTTACGCTAAGAGGGCTTTGTGAATCAGGCCCCTGGTCTTGCCATCGACTCATGCCTTACTAACCTTTCATTTCTCTTCTGTTCTGAAAATTCTGTAGGTAAAACATTTAGCCATTTCCTCATCATTGTGAATGCAGATGGCTTTATGTAAGGATCATCTAACTCCGGAACCTTCAGGGAGTGGAACCTCACCATTTCCTTTGCAACCAAACTGTAAGAATAAAGAAATGAAAAGTAAAGCATGGTCATTAAGTAGAGTACATCTCTCTCAACTGAAAGAACAATCTTCAATCAAATTAATAAAAGATTTATATAGGTCAGCTTTTTACCTGGCAATGTGGTCTTCTCTCACAGTTTTATCATCCAGGGTATGTCCATGTACAAAGCCGTAACAAAGCCCATTTGAAAATGAGCAGTAAAGTGGTTTTGCACAGCCGTGTGCCTCAAGGAGTTGCATGTTGCGTTTCTCCACATCTCTGTCTATGATCATCTCAGTTTTTTCCCCGTATATTCGAATCAGGATCACATCTTTGAAATCGCCAAGATGGCATCCAACAAGGACATTTGTGATGCCTTCATTAAATATCTGCAGTTAAGAAATGTGAAGACAAATCATAATCAAATCATAATTAATATATTGTAATCTGCTCTGCTCATCTCAGAAAATCTGCTCATGAACCAGGCCCACGGCAGGCCTGATATTAGTGATGCTGATGAAGCCCAGGGGCCATATGCATAAAAGTACTTAATATGAAAATCTCAAGGGTTTCCCTCAAACCACCACTAAAGTGGAAACCTTAACTTGAGCTTGAGGGAGATGCAGAAAGCTAGCCTACTTTGGAACAGTGAAAGCCTCAAAATCACCCTAGGCCTAGGCCTAACTCTAAGTGTGGTCACAGTTCCCTTCACAGTTGTGGCAGGCACACTGGTTGGAATATGCTATCTAGGCCTAGGCCTGCCTAGGGCCTATGCTGTTTTTTAATGGGTATACGGTAAAAAAGGTACAGGTAAAAAAGGTATAGGTAAAAAAGGTATGGTAAAAAAGGTACTGGTAAAAAAGGTACTAGGTAATAAAGGTACTGGGTAAAAAAGGTACAGGTAAAAAAGGTACTAGGCAAAAAAGGTACTAGGTAATAAAGGTGCTAGGTAAAAAAGGTACAGGTAAAAAGGATACTAGGTAAAAAAGGTACAATGTTAAATTTTGTATTGAATTTGCAAGCATGCTACATTGGATCATACAGAACTTTGCAAATTGGACCTTAAACCTTTGACGTCATACCCGTATCCGATACCTCGTCCGATATGGGCATTTTTTCTACAGCCCAAGTCACGGCGCCTGACTCTCATACCCCCTTATTCCTGTTGCCTTCCAAATATTCAACCTTCGAATTGCTTTNGTGCCGAAGCAATTCGGCACTCGGCGTGACGAACCGAGACTCGTACGAAATCCCAAGCCCCTGTGCATGAGTCCTAAAATAAAAGGGTTAAAAAATTGAGAGTCACCATCATCTTCTTCTTGGGAGAGTGAGTGTCCTCACCTTCTCAATTTATTAACACAGTGTGCATCAGAAAAGCCTCAACACACGGACGGTAGGCCTAGGCCTATCAATGACCTCGAATTGTGAACTGAACATGGTGATGCTCTGATGCTGTCAGACATGTCAGCATGGTCAGATGGATGGATCTGGGATCTGTCATGCTGTGGATGAAAAATTTGTCAAATGTCATCATCAGTCTACACCGGTATACGGTAAAAAAGGTACAGGTAAAAAAGGTATAGGTAAAAAAGGTATGGTAAAAAAGGTACCGGTAAAAAAGGTACTAGGTAATAAAGGTACTGGGTAAAAAAGGTACAGGTAAAAAAGGTACTAGGTAAAAAAGGTAATAGGTAATAAAGGTACTAGGTAAAAAAGGTACAGGTAAAAAGGATACTAGGTAAAAAAGGTACAATGTTAAATTTTGTATTGAATTTGCAAGCATGCTACATTGGATCATCCAGAACTTTGCAAATTGGACCTTAAACCTTTGACGTCATACCCGTATCCGATACCTCGTCCGATACGGGCATTTTTTCTACAGCCCAAGTCACGGCGCCTGACTCTCATACCCCCTTATTCCTGTTGCCTTCCAAATATTCAACCTTCGAATTGCTTTTTATTTTGATAACTAATGATATAATGAAAACTAAGAAAGAAAACGTTATATGGAGGATATGGATTGTAAGGTGTTCAGACGGCTGGGGGTGATGAGTATGACTCTGAAGGTTGGTCAGAATAGGAGAGGAGAGTCAAGAGGAGGGGAAGGGTCTGACTACAAAACACAGAATAGTTATGTGAAACTTGTAAAATGACTTTATTTATTACTGTATAACAATAAAACTACTAATAAAAACATTGATACGCCTTAAATTTGCAACATTCTGGATAATCCAATGCATCTAGCAAATTCAATACAAAATTTAACCGTGTACCTTTTTTACCTAGTATCCTTTTTACCTGTACCTTTTTTACCTAGTACCTTTATTACCTATTACCTTCTTTACCTAGTACCTTTTTTACCTGGACCTTTTTTACCTAGTACCTTTATTACCTAGTACCTTTTTTACCAGTACCTTTTTTACCGTACCTTTTTTACCTATACCTTTTTTACCTGTACCTTTTTTACCTACATTCGTCTACACCATCACGGTATACCGTGATTCTGTACTGTTGAACTGTGAGCATGGTGAGACCACAGCGACATACATTTTTTCCAGAATTGTGTACAAATTCAGCATTGAAAAAAAACTCAAAATTCTTCCTGAATATATCGAGTTATGTGTGTTGAACATGAATATGGCCGATTTTTTTCAATTAAAAGTTTTTTAAAGAAGTTAAAAGTTTTTGAAAATTGGGCCACATTTTGTACAGCACAGGCGAATGTACACTACAGTCACGCATTACCCGTGATGGTGTAGACTGATCATGGACGAACATGATGCAGATTGAGACCTACACGACGAAAACTGCTGACCAACAGAATGATATCCATGAATAAATCGTATTTCCCGCTTCAGCTGGATCTTCGCCACGTTCCTGGCTATTCACAAGTTCAAGATGTTTAATGATGTTGTATGATTTTCATGGATAAAAATGATAAAATTGTCTGCTTGTCAAAAATATTATACACCCATTTAGTTTTCGTTGTTGTTGTTTTTCTCCTGTCTTCTCCCACTCAATCCTGAGTGACCGCGGCTATCGCCGAAGACAGTGGCCGTGGCGGGGCGCGATTTTCCCCCTGAACCTTTCAATATTATAGTAGTGTTAGGACTTTCAGTATTTTCAGTAAAAAGAGAATCACGAGAGGAGAAGCAGTGGAGCTGGAGCTGGAAAAGATCCGTGCGAGATACGGTATGTGAAAAGGCTGATGGCATGGGTTACCAGACTGCAAGCAGATATCAGTCGGCTAATACTGGACCCTTCGCACTATATACAGGACCCAGGGGAGCTACAAGAGTGTGAGGAAGTGACCAGGAGGTTATGCTACTCTCTGCATAGGGGGCGCTCCTTGAAGCTGGAAACGAACTGGGCTGGGCAAAGGGCAAGGGCTAGTTAAATTGCTCAATCCATTTACGGTACTTATAGACTCTCTATTTACGTATAAACTATGTTGGTAACTATCAGTGTGGGCCGTGGGTCATTATAGGATACGTATGTGAACAATGGACTATACATAAATATACGGATTAATATTCTACCCCGAACGGGGGTTCTCCTATCGACAGCTACGCTGGATCAGAGGAGGAATATTTTTACTTATCAAGATCAAGATCAAGATCAAGGAAAAAATCCGGCCCTAGCTGAGACTCGATCTCGGGATCTGCGGATTGGTTGTGTAGGCCTACGGTAAAAAAGCGCTGGTAAAAAGACACCAGTAAAAAGGCACGGCGTAAAAATCATGGGGTAGGTAAAAAGGCACCTTTTGGTTTTTAAGCCAAGTACATGTTTTTATTTCCAAGGTCCCTGAAATGAAAAAAGAGAAAAACTGATTTGGACTGAAGTCTTTTTTGCAATTTAAATTTGGACTTAAATTTTTGCAAGTCTTGCTTTTTTGCAATGCTTATACTAAGGAAATTTTGGCAACAAAATTGGTGAACTTTAGGTAGGCTAATTTTTCCGAATTCACCATTTTCTTTAATTTCCACTAGGCTTATTTGTGCGTAGTATTGATTACGTCTGGGAGCTATATAATACATTGTTCTGAAATTATGAACTTTAACTCTATTGCCAAGTTTTTTTACCCACTGGCAGTCATAGACGCAGTATTTGTATTTCAATAGCGAGGTTTCGAAAGCGCCCGGTTAGGCCATACGAAAACGTTTAAACGTCGTCGTAGGGCGGAGAGCTAATTCTTCCTTGCTTGAAAGATGGAGACGTACAACCTCAAGGTACTGAATGCCATTGATTTGCGACAAAAATGGACTAAGGCCCAACTTACAGTGCTACATAGGAGTCTTTTTAAAATTTCAGACCCCTTACCATTACTTAACTATTGGGTGGATAAAAACCTGCGCCAAACAATGAACATTGATAACGCTAAATGTAGATGCGGATTCTTTCATTCACCCGGTAAATGTAGGCCTATATGTACGGTAAGGAAAAGGCTGTGGAAAATTAAAGCACCCACTGAGGGAATAAAACTGAAAAGGCCTACAAAAAGAGAGCAGAAAAAAATGCAACCTCACCATCCCTTCCGACTCGGGTCAATTGGGATTTAATCAATGGGAAATGGACAGTGAATAGTGCCATAAATGAAAACCATATCCCGCCCGGGCCCCGGGCCCACCCCATGCAATTTCCTGGCAACTGTGCCTTTTTACCTACCCCGTAAATTTCCTGTGCCTTTTACCGGTGCCTTTTTTACCAATGCCTTTTAACTTGGATTCAGTAAAAGACGCACTGGCAGCAGGGACATTTCTGGTACTAATGTTAAGGCGGATTCATACTTCGGCGACAACTTGTCGCGCGACAGTCGTACGACATTGACGCGCAAGCGAACGTCACGAGACGACTCGTCGCGCGACATTGTTGGTGACGCTGAAGTATGAACAACGTGCGACAAAATTTTTGACGCAAGCGCTGTCACGTATAGAAATGGCGGATCTCAATGATATCGGTCGCTGCGTTGCACCTCCTCCAAATACAAGCAGTAGCTGTTTCCCTGCATGAGAACAGGAAAAAGCGCAAATATATGCGTCCTATATGCGCCCGAAGAAAGGAATATGGCGATTATTACCATCATGACCCATAACCTCGCCAACGGCTTTCCACGCATTTTCCTTTTTTTCCCGCATCTTTAAAGTCGCTCCGATCCAAGGCGTAGAGCACCGGCCTTTTCTGAACTTCAGAAATCAGCTTTTCTTCATCATAATCATTCGCCATCCTGATCAATCAGATGATCTGACGCGCGACAGGCCGGCGAGTTGAAATCTGCTCAACTAGCCGCGACATGACGCACGACACCTTTCCGACACTGCGACAAAATGACGCGCGACATGCTGATTCGTCGTGCGCCAAGTCGTACTGTCGCGCGACGTGTCGTGACGTCGCGCGACAAGTTGTCGCCGAAGTATGAATCCGCCTTTATGCGCCATCAATGGATCTGCGCCATCGAGCGATAGCGCTGCGCTTTTTACGATAGATCGCGCAAGCATCGATCGATGGTGCTGCGCTGACGATGGATCCGAATGTTTGATACAATGACGGATGACCATCCTATATTAGTAATTGCGCGGCAATCTTATGATTGCGCAAGGCAATTAAGGGCCTTGTTTTGGCATTAATAGGCCTATGTAAGTTGCGCTTCCACTACAAAAAAAGCCGGTATTTGTCCGCTCTTATTCTGCTTCCATTACAGAATAGCCGTGTTTAATAAGTCCGGTTCTATTAAACTGTGCGGATCTATTTAGTTCGAGTTGCGCTTCCACTACAAAAAAGCCGGTATTTGTCCGCTCTTATTCTGCTTCCAGAATTGCCGGGTTTAAAAAATCCGGTTCTATTAAGTGCGGATCTATTTAGTTCGGATAGCATATAGCCGATCATACTCCGAATCTAGATGCGGATAAATTTTGTAGTGGAATGGCAATAACACCGGATCTATTTGTAGTATTATGCTCGGCTACAGGTGGCTCCACGGTCGCTTGCGACTGTGCATGACCTATCCAAACTAAATAGATCCGCAATAGACTCTATCACTCCAAAAGAGCGCAGCACCTGACGGGGTCAGCGTCATCACGTCCCGCACGTCGTTGCTCAACGCAGTGACGTGACTCGAAAAAAAATCCGGTTGTTTCAGCGGTCATGACGTCGTGAAACAATCCGATTTTTTTTCGTCTCGCCTCGAGACATCATGAAATGACATGCGGGACGTCATGACGCTGACCCCGTCAGGTGCTGCGCTCTTTTGGAGTGATATCGTCTATTAATAGAACCGGACTTATTAAACCCGGCAATTCTGTAATGGAAGCAGAACAAGAGCGGCTTTTTTTGTAGTGGAAGCGCAACTTATGTGTGATGAAGGAAATCAGATTCCTTGTGTTGTGCAATCCTTTGTTTTTGGGAAGAGGACGGGCGATGTGGACTGGCGTCGCCCATGTCAATTGTTTCTTGGCACCCCGCCAACATTCCCATGGAAAGCCAATTCATCCAAAAAATCATTGCAAAAGAAGTAAGTTAATAGGAACTTTGAATGACATTACAAAATTACCATTTTTCAGTAGGCCTATCAAAGTTGACAAATTCAGTTCAGTTAACCCCACCACCACCATTTACATCATCCATTTAACACCATCCCTGACCTGCCATCCTTTTCAAACGATAGTGGTACTCATAATGCGAGTGGACCTGACTTCCCATCCATACAAATCTTCTAATGCTTTTCATTCCATTCCAGTCCAGGAAGGATTTGCCAGCAAGAATGCAAGCAATCTCCAGAAAAATGATGTTCTGGAAATGATGTTAAATTTCGTATTATGCATGTTTCGTCAGATTTGCGAAAACATACCAATATCCCGTGTTGGCGAGCCGAAGTTAAAGATAATGTATCACGGGTATTTTCGCGGGCCACGAAAATCATTGTTTATTTACATTTTGTTTGTTATGTCCAGTGTTTTATTGTCTTATGGGTAATTTGTTGGTGGCATGCCCCTCTATAAATTCTTTTGACACCAAAAGTATCAATTTGGTGGGATGGCATAGTCCTAAAAAGTCCAAAAAACATAATGTAAACACATCCGTGTTCACAAACATTGAATGTAAACAATGAAGTCGCTTTTCTTACGGGTGCACAAGAGTAAATGGCATTTGGATGGATAGGTACTGTGGGGCGATTGACTTTAGACTGATTGGTAACTAGTTTCTCGTTTTTCTTATAGATGGCAGCTGTGTCATAGACAGACTTTCGCGGGTCAGCAGTCGAGGCACAGGGACTTGAGGCATGCATTGCAGGGGTGGTGGGTGTGATACAGAGGTCCAATAACACACCCCCGAGTAATGCCACGGTATACTGACGTATACCTAGTAGAAAAATAACGTTATTTTCTACTAGGTATACGTCAGTATACCGTGGCATTACTCGGGGGTGTGTTATTGGACCTCTGTATCACACCCACCACCCCTGCAATGCATGCCTCAAGTCCCTGTGAGTCGAGGGGCTAAATAAATAATACACTGTCTATGCATTTCGTGTACATGTGAAGTCGAAGCACCCCGCGAAATCTACTAGACAGGTGTGAAGGGAAAGAATGTCCTAGGAAAAACTGTCCGGGGAACAAAAATCCTATTGTTACATTCTAATCTCTGACAATTGGTTTCTATATGCATGCCGCTTAATCCGTCATTCAACAATAGAAGTGGACACTTTTTACAGGGGGACACTATTTACTGCTACACCGGAAATGGTGAATTTTGATGAAATTTCACACAATTCCAGGATAACTAAACCTTGTTAGACAGGCTTTTAAAAATAATTTCGGCCGTATTCAATAAGGGTGATCATCTACTGCGTGCATTTGACGAAGTTACACGCGTCTAAGTCTTAAACATCCTTTTTGAATACGGCCAGTCTCGAGAAATCGCGGAGACGTGAAGGACGTGAAAATTGTCTCTGCCCCCACCCCCACTTGAAGTCGCACGAAAAAAAACCTTCGAATCCTGATTTCTCAGGATGGAACCAAAGGTCAGGGGCTTGCCTTCTCTGGACTTGGAAGAGGCAAGAGGAAGGACAAGTGGCGGATTTGGATATGGATCCGGTGGTTCCGCCTGAAAAAAACCCCAAAAAACCCAAAAATTCGCGGGAAGGATCCGCACCAATGAATCAATCTCGTACCCAGAGATTAGTTACGCTCGGCCGAGGTTGATGGTCGCCACATTAGTGGAGTGTACAACCTCGGCCCGAGCGGAACGAATCTCTGGGTGCGAGATTGACCAATGAATTTGTACCGCCGTCGTTAAATTTCATTTCATTTCAAACTTCATTTCTGACCCATCAGCTCCCTTTTTCTTTCAAAAAATCCCTACATTGCCGTATCAAGGGCATTTTATCTGGTGGACAACATTCCTTTTACACTTCCCCGGGCACTTTGTGAATGAAAAAAAAATCTTGATTCTCTTCAGGGTACCTCCCGGCTATAAGTGGTCTTGCTAAAAAACAATAAATTACTTCTTATCATTTTTTGGCATTTAACGGTTTGTTGCAAAATGTCGTAAAGTGGGTGGGAATTTTACGACAATAATATTTGTCGTCTGCTGGTGGCCGACGGCGTTTCACTCCAACAAGGCCACAAATTGACGCGCAGTTTACTGTACATATACGCATGATATTTGGTAAAGTCCAAGTGAAATATTTTATAATTTATGATAGCGAACAGGCGACGGTAAGTGTCGGAAAAGAAATAACTAAAACCACAAAAATTACAATAAATCTAATTCATTTCTATGGTGGCTCATTAGGGGCATCTTTTTATACTTTATTTTTCTGCAGGCAAAACCCGCCTAAGACAAAAGTTCCCGGGAGATCTTAAAACCAAACTTTCCATGAAAACTTGACTAAGTTTTCTGCTGCGTGTAAACTCGTCTTTAAATTTAGAACAAAAATCTGCGATCGCCACTCTCAACCTTTGAAACAGTCTGAAATTTATTAAAGAGCCACGATATTTCCACTTTTCATATCTATATATTACACTATATACACGGTACAAACGTTTTCGGCAGCATCCTGCTAGCCCTCATCAGGTAAAATGAGAAATATTACAAATTGAAGAAAGACTGGAGCATTAACATAACAATGTTATGTTAATGCTCCAGTCTTTCTTCAATTTGTAATATTTCTCATTTTACCTGATGAGGGCTCGCAGGATGCTGCCGAAAACGTTTGTACCGTGTATATAGTGTAATATATAGATATGAATATCACATTTTGGATTTGCTCGTTTCTTTGGTTCTATAAATGTACCTCGCTACCAAAACTCTATTTCCATTTTTTGTCGAAAGCCGGCGCCACTGGTGGTGATTGCGTGTTTTTCCAATACCGTAGTCCTTTTACCTTTCGCCCACCCAGTGTTGGAGAATGCATACAATACAATGCATACTTGGATACCACAGGAACGAGAGTTACGGGGCGAAGTTGATAAACGGTTGTCAATAGAGGTCGCCCTTAAGGAGCCCAGTATTGCCACTTTTTCTCGACAACCGGCGCCACCATCGCGGTGCGTGCCCACTCCAACCCCTGGACTAACTACGTTGTCGGCGATGGACCCGATGCTCTACGTACATTTTTAAAAATGTTTTGTTTTTGTAGTTGGTATTCAGCCTTCATTTATTGCTGCCGCTAGGTGGCTCCTCAACGTCGGCAGTCAAATACCGGTAAGAGATCGTATACCGTGCTCCTGTAATATAGTGCCTCTTTAATAGCGGAAGAAACACACGAAACAAAAGAATTTTTCCGGTTTGGTCGTCTGCTTAAAAATGAAAAAAGTGGCGCGCGCGCCAAAACAAACTGAACGTTTTTTCCCTTCCTGTTCTGAGGAGGTCTAAATAGGTTTTGATGCTCTCTGACAATTTTCCCGATAAGAGATTATTTTCAACTTGTCACCGACCCGGCGTCCGCACTCGACTGAGAAGTTATTTTCTGATTAATTTCTGTGACTTTTACATAAACATTTCGTTTCCTCTTCAGATAGGCCAACAGGCCATCTTGAAAAGTGTACAAACATTCTTTACGAAGCTTGGTGGTTTTTTCCTCTGTCTACGGCTGTGCTTGTGCACGCCGCGCCAGGTCCATGGTGTCTATGGTTTCATGCTGTACTATACAATCATCGATGGGGATCAGCTTATTTTTCGAGGCTGTTTTTTTTCCTATAGTATCAACCGACTCAATTCTTCGCTGACTGACATGTCCGGTGACAACCTCTATTTTGACACCGCGTCATAACCTTACACAGATATTTCAAGTATTTATAATATTCCACCGCTAAAGTGTGACAGGTATATCCAATTTTCACGTGTATGTTCAGAAAAGCCCCAAAACATAGTTCTTGTAAATGAAAATTATCAATATTCGTAATTCGTTGCGGATCGTCCAAAAATAAACACTACCAAACGTATGTATCCTCTCAGACAATTGTTTTACCTAAACTTTTGTGCCCACGGCCCGCTGGTCCAGCTTACACCGGCCATTGAATGGTACTATTAGCTTCTGACGTCACATGGTGAGAACTGGTAGCCCGCCATCTTTGTTGGAAAAGTCTATACGTATTTATCAAAAACTCGTAGAATAAACTTGCAGAAGTCAAAACTGCCTTCAATCACTGCAACGTACAATTTATCAGAGGCAATGATATATTTTTCGATATTTTTGTAGGAGCGTATAGCACTCTTTGAGCTAACAATCACCTAACTCTTCACAAAGATTAGATTACCATATATTAAATGACTTCTTGTTGGGGTGCGTATAAGTTGCAGATTGCGAACTTTTGTGGATAGTCTGAACTAGACAGAGACCGTCTGTTTTCATAGTTCATATTCGTGTTAAAATTCTCAAAATTGGAGTATTTTACAATCGCACAGAGGTTAGTAAGATATTTTTCGATATTTTGACATTTGAAAATTACATGTACCCGAGCGCCGAAACATGGCATTACGAACTTCATCGACAATAGTTGGTGACCTTATTTTGCCGGAGAGCCAAAAAATTTGAACACCGCCCTGTCCCCTCATCAAAAATATTTCGTCGGCAAATCTCCACTGTGCGATTTTTGCTGGCGTTGGAGTTGCGATACGTTTGCGGTGATTGCGCGTGCGGGTCAAGGTGCGGGTCGTAAAATTGGAAACATTCACCGAAAGCTGACATCGCTCAGAATTAAGTTAAGGACGGATTTGGCCGCAATTTCCTGTTTTCAGTATTTTAGTATTTTTTTTCCTGCAAGCGGGGGAGGGGAAGTTGCGACGGAGAATTCCAGGTACACCCTTTAAGAAGTGTGTGAAAATTTAGGGTGAAATAGCCGCGGCTAAAGTCATGATATAAACATCGGGAAAATTATTAGGAACATTTATTATTTCTTTCATTTCGAACTGGAAAACCTCTCAAAATGTGTGCAATTTTTTGTCTCGCTAAATTCAATGGCGCAGTGGTTGAGCGGCGGACTACTGTCCAGAAGGTCACGGGTTCGATTCCCGAGCGAGTCAACATGTATATCTTATTCTCAACTGGTCTGAAAGGATCAAGTGATGTGCTGAATGAGCTGCTCCTTGAGTTCCCCAGAAAGGTTTCTGGAGAGACTTGGGTAATAATGTGAAGCGCTTTGAGACTGTTTTACAGTTGAAAGTGCTATTTAAAAAGTTTTAAAAGCTTCATCTCAACAAAAGAAATTCAAGCCCTTCAAAAATTTTGCCCAGTGCATGCGGTTCATCTGTGGACAACGAAAGTCATCTTATACGATCTCATCGAATCGGCAGAAAATCCCCAATCCGACGGTTCCCTGCTTATAATTGCAAAAATGCTTGAAAATACTGAGAAAGAAATAAAATGCCAAAAAAGAGCGAAGGTAATTTCAGCGTTAAAAAATTTTAAATAAAAGATTAGGTCATGAAAATTTTCAGGACAGAAAAAATAAGATTCCCGCGTTTTTTGTCTTGGGCGCTGACTACGTCACGCTGCCCGTTTCGTCGCCATTTTGACTCGCGCCGCTCAATTAACTTTACAAAAAGCAATCAAAAACCGTATCGTAAACATGACAGATCGACGGGTGGAGATAAAATGTGGCCGAGAATAGCCGAAACGGCACGTCGTGCGTTTCTACGCCATTAACCCGCGACATTTAGTTCAGCAAATGCTATTAAGCCATTTTGTAAAACCAAGATATCACCCTGAATGTGTCAGAAATAAATTTGCTCGCAATCAATTCGCCAGATGCTTGTTCGAACGTTTATTGGTCCTAGATTTGTTCGTTTGGCGCACTATAGCGGGTTTATCTAATCAAGGGATCGGGAAAGTGGAACGGTATCTCGAGTTGGTCATAGGGTATCATCAAAGCGTGTGCTGGAAAGCCTCAGTCAAAAGTACCTCTAGGATTTGGCTCATGAATCGGTTCTGGTATGCGTTTCTTTTAAATTTAGGTAGTAAATTTTCCGAGTTTGCTTCGAATAAATTTTACAGAACTGAAAGTTAGATTTTTGCTGGCGAACATGGCAATCGTCAGTCGCCACGCCAAATGATTTCTGCGGAATGACTTGAATTATAAAGCATACTCTCTCTTTTTATTTCACTTCGAAATCTTCAAGATTTTTGTAAAGTTAGACATTTTTACTATTCATCGAAGGAGGGACATTTATCAATTGGACCACCACTACGTCCACACTTGTTAAAGCCGCACTGTATTGAATTCAGGAAGTGCTTACGTCCTCCGACGTTAGAGTAGTGTAAATGTACTACATGTATCCCCTATCTGAATACCGGTACATTAGAGCTCTGCCTGCAGTTTTTTCAATGTGTGCTGAAAACTAGGTCTTGATTCTTTGAAGTAAATATCACGCAAACATTAGGGAGGTTTAGAAATCAAACGATAAACGCAAAATTTACGACAGCGTTATTTTTCGTACTACACATTAACCAGATTTTATATTGCATTTTCTGTACAAAAATAACATGTTGTTTTTGTTAACTTTTAGGTTTATCGTTTGATTTCTAAACCTCCGTATTGGGGGCTTCACGAGGCTACGAGACCTCTGCAATGGCCTCTTCCATACTTATCAGGGCCAATAATGCCGAGATGGAAAAATCTAAGAGCGGCTTTCCATTGGAGCGTTTCCGTGGGCGGAAATGCTCCAAAGCATTGCTTTTTTCCGCGCCGTGACCAACGACGCGGAAACAAACAATGCTTTCGAGCGTTTCAATGGACGGCCGCCCAAAGGCCTGCTTTCCATTGACGCGATTCCGTGCGCGGAAACGCGCCAATGGAAAGCAGGCCTAATACAATTCCAGTTGAGGCTCATTTGTCGTTTGTAGCAAAGAGATCAAGGAAATTACTATTTTTTTTATTTTTCGTACCTGCAATTTTCAGGGTTGGTAGGCCTGTGAACGTGAGGGGAAACACGAACATCCCATAGTACCGTAATCCCCAAAATAACCAACGTTGAAATTCCGTTATTTTTTGATACCCGACAGCATCTACATTTAAAAAAACTTGCAGGAAGAATTATAGTACAGGTGAGCAGTTAAAAATAAAGAGATTGAGAGAACTTAATATTTTACTGTTGAATGTGAAGAGGTTTTGCTGACAGACCAATGATCTGCTTGATAAATTCCAGATTGTGATGAGATATCGTGAGTTTTTTAGGATACGTTATCGTCACAGGTTTTAGGAATGGTGCTCCGTGCAGGATCTGGTGCCTGGACCGGGCCCAAGTGAAGGGCCTTTGACCTTAATAATCAGGTACAGTTATGGGAGATTAGACACCCTGGTAGGTCAGGGGTGCATTTGGTTCCCGATATAATCGGTAGGTGATATTGTCATAGTATATCTGATTTTTCCGTCAGGGCCGAAGCCTAAGCATTATTGTCCCTGGTAAGTACGGAAGAGGCCATCTCAAGCTACTCATGTTCCTCACTTGGATGGGGTCTTTTACTTGCCCTTGCAAAGGCACAAGGTANGAGCGTTTCCGCGCACGGAAACGCGCCAATGGAAAGCAGGCCTAATACAAATTATACTTCCATTTGAGGCTCATTTGTCGTTTGTAGCAAAGAGATCAAGGAAAATACTATTTTTTTTATTTTTCTTACCTGCAATTTTCAGGGTTGGTATAGGCCTGTGAACGTGAGGGGAAACACGAACATCCCATAGTACCGTAATCCCCAAAATAACCAACGTTGAAATTCCGTTATTTTTTGATACCCGACAGCATCTACATTTAAAAAAACTTGCAGGAAGAATTATAGTACAGGTGAGCAGTTAAAAATAAAGAGATTGAGAGAACTTAATATTTTACTGTTGAATGTGAAGAGGTTTTGCTGACAGACCAATGATCTGCTTGATAAATTCCAGATTGTGATGAGATATCGGGAGTTTTTTAGGATACGTTATCGTCACAGGTTTTAGGAATGGTGCTCCGTGCAGGATCTGGTGCCTGGACCGGGCCCAAGTGAAGGGCCTTTGACCTTAATAATCAGGTACACTTGGGGGATATTAGACACCCTGGTAGTGTTACTGGTAGGTCAGGGGTACATTTGGTTCCCGATCTAATCGGTAGGTGATATTGTCATAGTAGGGAGTTTAAGAAATCAAACGATAAACGTTAACTTTACGACAACGTTATTTTTTGTACCGAAAATGCAATACATAATCTGGTGAATTCGCAGTACGAAAAATAACGTTGTCGTAAAGTTAACGTTTATCGTTTGATTTCTTAAACTCCCTAGTATCAGATTTTTCCGTCAGGGCCGAAGATCAAGCATTATTGACCCTGATAAGTATGGAAGAGGCCACCTCAAGCTACTCATGTTCCTCACTTGGATGGGGTCTTTTACTTGCCCTTGTAAAGGTACAAGGTACAAGGCACCATGGCTTACTGTCCCATGCGACGGACGTGAAGAGCCGGGAATGAAACCCATAAACACTGGCATGATTGGTGCCAAAAGTGAAGGATCATCAATAGACGGCGCTGTTTGACGAGGGACCCAATCACAAGCCATCATCACAGGTTTAACCGACGCCGCCGTAACACACTTTCTGATTGGCTGAGATACGTGTACAATATATCGGGTGTCCCAAAAAAAGTGAACCGCTTTTTGACAAGTATTTTCTCAGCGATAGATAAACCGAATTCATTGGAATTTTTCACAGAGTAACATCTGGGTACCAACAACAAGTCTGCAAAATATCTAAGAGATCGGTCACACATTGTGCGAGTATTGTCAAATTCAAAACAGCATGTCAAAAAAATCCAATATCAGAGCTAATGCAATGTGACCTTCATCATGTTCACGCAGGTGTTGACCTGCTGTTTTGAATTTGACAATGCTCGCATAATTTGCGACCGATCTCCTAGATATTTTGCAGACTTGTTGATGATACCCTAAGGTTTACTCTGCGAAAAATTCCAATGAATTCGGTTCATCTGTCGCTGAGAAAATACTTGTCCAAAAAAGCGGTTCACTTTTTTGGGACACCCGATATACAGTGTCTGTGTCTGTACATTCTTTGCCCACTCGCGGCCGATTCTCAAAGGGGATTACCCGATTCGGACAAGTAACGCCCTCTATTAGTGATACTTTGAGGATCGCATCAAAAGAAGCAGTTTCGGAGTGCGGGTGACATAGTAGCGGTTTGAAACAGGGGGAGGAGTTTAATGGCCTACCCCCCCCCCCCNGTTTAATGGCCTACCCCCCCCCCCCCAACAAAAATCCGTGGCTCCATCCTTGAGCGGTGACATGATATTTATGCCGCCACTCTGCAGGTTCACCCAGACTTCAGCTAAATATTCACCTGTCGTGTTGTACATTTCACAGTACACAAAACAAAGGTAAAATACACAAGGTAACACCAAGAACATGTTAAGTATCTTTTTCATCTGTGCTGAGGTCGGTAGGATGATGGCGGAGGTACTTTTGAAGTGACCTGGACTGCGTCAAGACGTTTCTGGTTGTTTTTACCCTGTTGATGCTCGCGGGTAGTCCGAGCTTGTTAATTTCATTTGTATCTAACGAACGGCGATTTCAAAGTGAAAATTGTGCAGATGTGGCACTAGGCTACAATATACAGGGTGGTTCAAACAAAACCGCTTAGGCGTGAACGTACTTCCACTACCCACAGCCCAAAACTACTGATAGCAATGGATGGAGAATCTTTCTAGAAGAAAAAAGACACCAAGATATCCAGATTCGGTCACGTGGTTTGAGCTGCAGACCCTATTTTGTAAAGCCAAGTCGAGGCCCTAATCATGCTGAATTTGCAGTTCGCCGAAGAGAGCACCGAACAAAAAGATAGATGTTCGCGTTGGCTTTTCGGGGGCTTTGCGAAAACTCTTTATAAGACAGAAGACCTTCGACTTTGCTTCACAAAAATGGCTCTGTAGGTAAAACTACTGGACCGAATCGAGATGTTGGTGTTACTTTTCTCCTAGAAAGATTCTCTATCCATTCATACCAGTGGTTTGGGACTGAGGGTGGTGGAAAAATTCCTGTCCCGTTTTTGCGCCACCTGATTTGATAACCTATTGTCTGCCAATCAAGTCGGCGAACTCTCGAAAATCACCAAATATTTGCGGTTCGATGTCACATCCTCGCGATTTCGTCGACATTCCCGTCGCTTATCATTTGATTGTATGTTTATATATACCGTCCCTTCGTCTAATAATACAAACAATAACAAACAATTCGACGCAGACGACTTCGGCACCAAAACAAGAAACGCGCAGACGACAGGCCATTCTCGTCCCCATGGGTGATTTCGTCTCGGCGAACGAAACAGTGAACGAAGCAATGCAGTTTAAAAATAGCCAAATACGGCATTACTGGTTCTTGGCACCCTTCGGAACGAAATAATGTACAACAGGAGGAAACCGACGTGCCCGGAAAAAACCTGTGCTGTCAAGAAGAATGGGTCCGACTGGGGTCGAACTCGGACCCTCAGAAGTGACAGGCGATGATGTTTGCACTGCGTCACCCTAACGCGCAATTTTTGGTTATAGACATGAACCGTAATTCGCCATGGAACAATGGAAACGATAATAAACAAGAAGTCAATCTCCAGAATTCACGAATTTTCGACCCCAACCGGGGTCTTTTTCAAGTGGAACTTTACAATCTGAAACTCTAGAAAAGACTTCTCCAGAGTCTTTTCTAGAGTTTCAGATTGTAAAGTTCCACTTGAAAAAGACCCCAGTTGGGGTCGAAAATTCGTGAATTCTGGAGATTGACTTCTTGTTTATTATCATTTTGTGTGTCAATTTTGTGCCTTTTGTACCTTGAACAATGGAAACGGACATTTTGTCAAAAGGCCATGTAAAAAAATAGTTGGTTAGCATCCTTCGACTCTCAATTTCCTGAGGAGGGCGGGAGGTTTTAAAAAAATTTTCATTGAGTTTGAGATGCATGTTACCATGGTAACCATGGCAACCTGAGGGAAATTCCAAAAAGGTCTAGGTATGAATTGAAACAAAAACTACTTTCAATCCTTTAAAACTGGTTGTTTTATTTAAGCATCCCAGCCTACAATTTTATCACCATTTTGGCGGGTTTAAAGGATTTTTGAAAAAAAAATAAAAAAATAGAGGGGGGGGGGGTGATTTCAATGGCGGGAGGGGTGCTAATCAACAATTTTTTACATGGCGTATTTTAACTGTTACACGAGGATCACCACAAGTTGTACTCTTGAAATAATGAAATAATTTGGAAAAAAACAAAAATAGACATTTTTGAAAAAACCCAACATCATGAACACATTCAAACGGTTGTATATTTCAACAACAGCATAAGATGTCTCTTCACTTTCAGCTGCAAAAAACAACTAAACGTAAAAAAAGGTGACACATTGAAAATACAAGTGTACATTTCTAGTCGGGTCAATTTACAAAAAAGCTGGAACAAATTGCAACANTGCGTCGGTCACGAGCGAAATCATGCGTCGGTCACCGCGGAAAGTCGTGCGCAGTCGCTAGCAGAATCACGCGTCGGGCGCTGGCGAAATCATGCGTCGTTCGTTGCATGATTTGGCGCCGACAAAATCGTTCTTCGAGCTTGGCGTCGGACGCCGCCTCCTAAAAATTTGATCGCGCGTCGGACGCAGACGCAGGCGGCGGATGTATGAATCCGGTTTTTCTCTCACGCTTTACAATTTAAACACAGATGAAAAATGCGATGTTTTAAAGTCATTTTTTAAAAAAATTCACAGAAATTCAATTAATTTCTTGTTTTAATGGTGTTCTGTAGCTTTAATATTTACCGCCGACCCCACACTTGGGCCTCCCGGCATAGACCAGCACAGGCCAACATCCCCGTAAATCACCTCAGAGCAGGAGTCACCTAGAACAATATGTTATCAATTATGCCTTCCATTAAACTCACAAAGGTGTAAATAACCAAAACACAAACATCCCATCAACAAAGATAACTTAACGACAGCCCTGGTAATTAAAAAGTGCAACTTTGTCAAAATGTTGACAAACTGGGTAGTGAGACCAATACGCCCGCCTTGGTGACAGCGCAAACGAGCCGTGACGGCGCCTGACGTCTGCGCGCCCCACGGAGGCCTAGTTCTGAGACGGCGCAGACGGCACGTTTGGTACTCAGCCGTTAAATATCCCAGTGACCCCGTGGCCTCTCCAGAGGGGCCTGGAACTCACTTCAAAATAACAGGTTGCTAAAAAGTGAGCTTTGACATTCTGGGTGTTTTACGACATGTCGCTGTGCCGAAAATCAGGACGTTCAGGCCGTGTGGTTGCAACCTCGTCCCCAGGGCGTTACTTCTGCGATTGGGCCTTGCATGCCTTGTTCTCCGACGGTTAGAGGAACGAGGTTGAGGGAGGAAGGAGACGAGGGAACGAGGTTGGTCTCTGATTGAGTTTAATGCTTTGTTAAAAAAATTATATTCGAGCAATTTCCCTCGGGTCTAAAAAATTCTTGCTTTACGTGCGGGGATCTAGGCCTGTTACAAAGCCCCTGATTTGTAAAGGATTTATTAAAAAAAAAAACGTTTGGCCTATTCGGTCATTATGACCCCTGAATGTTTAGCACTTTGGCGGAACATTTATTAGCGGAAGCGCATTTGGCGGAGCGGCTCGAGGACAGGAGACCAGTCTAGGAAGACTGCGCATATTCCCATCGAAACTAGGATGGGTAGTGCCCTAAAACACCGGGGGCCTGGTCCGTTTTAAGTTTTATGATAAAGAAATTAGGCCTGATTGTCTCGTCCAATCATATTGAATTTTATCAAAAATAGAGACAGTATTTTTGATTATATTTGATGTAAAAATGCAAAAATGGAAATTTTCATCCACGAAATTTCAAATACTGGAGTACCGGTAATATCTTTCGTTGCCCCGTTTGAAAAATGCCTCCCAACAAAAGATTGACGGTGTACCAGAAGAGATAGTCCTAGGAATGCAAGGTCCGCCAAACAATGCCCTGCTATTAAGGTTATTCGAATGGTCTCTCGTTGAACAGTAAAACCGGACTTTGATTCCAGGGGGACTGAGATCCCTGCCACAACGGGATAAGCCGCGACGTGACAAGTGTCCGCCAAACAATAATGCGGGCACTGGCGTACGAAAGGCATTCTCATTCATTACACCATGTGTGATAGATTTTTGTCAAGAATATGTAATGGGTGGTATCAAAAATAGATAAGCTTAATCTATTTTTGGCGGTATTCATAAAAGTTAGCAAGTGCTTTTACTTAAAATTTGTGCAGCAATGTCCAATGTAAATGTCCTGCAAAATTTGAAGTAAAAGCATTTGCTACCTTTTATGAATATCGTTAAGGTAACGTACTGTACACTAAGTCTAACGGGATCACACCCAAACCCCAAGGTCATCCGGGCACTACAGCCGCCATTGTTGTTGTCTCTAAAACCCAGACGCAGGAACTTCGCGGCGGCACGGCGGGGCGCCATAAATTAGCAACGCGAATCAATTCATTAGATTTCTAAATCATATCATATTATCTCGGAACTCCCGAGGTCAGATATGAAAAGATAACGAAGTTCTTCGTCTCCTGTTGAGATCCGCGCTCAGTTTTAAAGACTTGGACTTTTCGGCAGAACAATAGCGTACATGTAATTAGGAGATGAAAGTCAGTTTATCAAATTTCAGATTCCGTTCTTTAGAGAGACACATTTCTGACGGGAGGGGAGGGTGCGCTCACTGGGGGAGGGGCGGGGGAGGGCCTACCATGCATTGTCCGCATGGGACAGTAAGCCGTGGTGCGTTGTACCTTGTACCTTTGCAAGGGCAAGTAAAAGACCCCATCCAAGTGAGGAACATGAGTAGCTTGAGATGGCCTCTTCTAGTTCCTCTGACTGAGAATCGAACCCTCAATCTCAGCGATTAATCTGATGTTCCACTATGCCAATTTGACAATGGACATAGAATATGGTGGGATTGGCAGGCAATTTTGGCCCCCAGGTTAGAACCGGGAGGAGGGGGGGGGGGTACAATTCTGGAAAACGAAGTTCACGCTCCTTCGCGGCGTTTTTCCGAGACTTCAACGAGAATTAGCAAAATGTGATATCTTCATAAAACCGAGGACCAAATTATTTATTTTCGCCTCGTTATTTTCTTCCTAATTAGCCAATAGGGTTTCACCTGGGACCACCCGGAAGAGCCCGGCGTGCCACTGGTGATGACGTACCACGTACAAGTAAATCTTTACCTGTGTGGGGGTGGGGATACACCGATAAGGACACCTTCTACCTCGTATATTCTCGTCTGTGATTCGACACGAGATAGTCAAATGATTTATATACCAGTAGGCCTACTACTGCCGTTTTTTCGCACGATTGGTGGACATTTTGGGAAGCACCCGCTTTTAACCACGTAACTCAGGCCAGGCGTGCAGTCATGGCAGTACCAATGTAGTACATGTATATTGCTGATGCACCCCGTAACAGAATATACTTCACGGAATAGGCGGCGGATACAATGGGACACGCATCTAATAACAGACCCTGCCGTGACCAAATACCTCCCATAAATAGAGGGATGCATCAGAGACGGGGTGCATCTTCACTCCCCCCCCCCCAAACAAAAGATTGTCGGATTAAGCCGCGACGTGACAATGGGAGAGGCACTGATAGACATGTCTCTCTGTTTTTGAGTGTCCGCCACACAATAAAGCGGGCACTGCGATACGTAGGACATTCTCAGTTATTACACTTGTCAACAAGGGTATAATGTCCCTTGATGTAGGACCCCCCCCCCCCAACAATAGATTTACGGATTAATAAGTACGGAGGAGGCCATCTCAAGCTACTCATGTTCCTCACTTGGATGGGGTCTTTTACTTGCCCTTGTAAAGACACAAGGTACAAGGTACAAGGCACCACGGCAACGCGAACACCAATCCCATTGTTCGATACCACGAAGAGAGTAGCGAACAAAAGGATAGACGTTCTCGTCGGCGTCGGCGTTTGTGGGGCTTCGCGAAATCTCTCTAATGTCCCAATTATACATGTAGTACCCGGACCAAGGAACTAAGGGACAACCATCACTACCACGCTATATTTCGGTAGTCACAGACTGCGAGAGCTCTCATATAAACGATAATTTCTTTTCGTGACCTCCTCCTGAGTTTATCAATGACCCGTCTGAAGTCAATTGTTTTAATATCACCACCAAGCAAGATTCCTCCTATCTATCGCCGTTTGGGTTGTCAGCGCTAATTTAGGAAATTATGATAAGGAAAGATAAAGACAATATGAACGAGAACGATTTGGAGTGAATAGAACCAGAAATAATCAGACGAAGACAAAAATAGCCATGCAAAATGGGCAACACCCCTCAGCCTATGCATAAATCAGCGGTAAACAATTTCAAGATGGTGGCCGTGGCGGCCATATTGGAAATCGTAACGATGATTTTCGAAAAGATACTCCACGACTCGGCCCAACACGCACACTGACAATTGATTCGATGCGACATGCTGTTCTGCTCGAATTGGACGGAAACAAATTACTGGACGGACAGACGGACGCGCCGACGGACAGACAGACGGCGTCGCCCGTGACTACAATACGGTGCTTGACCAATTGGTAACATCTGCCAGTGTTACCATGTGTCAGTGTTTCCCCATACTGTTTGGGAAACGCTGGCAGATAGATCGACATGTTTCTCTGTGTGTCCCCTATTGTCAAGTCGCAGCTTATTCCGTCAAGGCAATAGGAGGGGAACACGCTAGAGAACAATCAAAAACGTTACACCGCTGTAAAGATTGGAAAATGAGTTGAAGCATGTTTACGTTACCTGATGAAAAGGATGGCGGCCATTTTTGTCAGGTAAGGTTTCGGCATGCAGTGGTATCAGTCCACCCTAGATGTCACCACTGGCTGTGTATGGGTTGGACAGGACACCAGTTTTATCACGTTGGGGAGGGGTACTGAAGTGATACCTCACATACGCGGCCTACACAAAGGTTGTCTACAAAAACATCCCCAGTACAAATTAACAACCAGGCCTAAAAAAATCTTGTTTACCCAAAGCTTTATTTATAGAGACACGTCTACAGCACTGATGATTTTTAATTTCTTCATGCTCTTTACGGTTTATGTTAATTACATACGAATATGTAAATATTTACCCAGTAATAGGTCAAAGGTCACCAGAAGTCGCGTTAGAAGGTGGATATCGTGTCTGTGATATAAAACAAAGCATTTGATCTGTTTAGTAGCAAATTTTCACGATTTTGAAAGATATGGAACGCAGACGCCGTCATTTGTTTATCCAAACTTTTTTTCTTGCCTGGCCTTTGCTTCCAATACAACCTGCTAGAATCTGCAACTGTTTTTGCTCCGAACTGAGCGTAGAATTAAATTCGTACTATATACCGTACTTCCATATTCATAAGGTCAGTTCATTTGCGTAAGGCAAGTCGCCACTGACATTGGAATCAGGCCAGCTAGAATCTGACAATTCTTTTTCCTGCAAACAATCACTCCCAATTAAATTCGTATCATATACTATACTGTACTTCCACGTTTATAAGGTCAGTTCAATAGCGTAACATAAGAAGGCCTACGTCACTGAAATCGGACCTGCATTAAAGTTTTATTGCGACCGACTGGTTGCCGCTTTATTGAGTGATAATGACCTGTAGCGTACTAATCAGTTTAAACCTCTCCTGATGTAAAAATGGTGGCTGTCAAAATCTTTCGAACCCACCGACCCCCACCTACGCCCCTGGGCCTCTCCATGTCCCTTCCGTGTAAGTTTTATACTGTTCGTCGATTGCACTATACTTCGTGACCTTTGCCCTGTCCTCTTAAAGTTCAGGTAGGATGACGTCACTGCCGCGAAATATCGCCAGACGTTCAATCGGATCAATAAAATGGTGCGTAAAGTGGGATTGATCGGGCTGACAATCTGGTGGCTAATTTCGACCTCGTGTTCAGGAGATAGGGCGCCAAGACCGTCTGTCAACTATCCTGATAGCGCAATGGAGTAAAACTGCCAGCAGTACCAATGATCTTGGATTTACGGAGTATGCACTGGACAGCAAGTGTGGTAGGATGAAATACCCCAGGAGAAAATGTCCGTACAACAATATCGAATCGAGAGCGCCGAAAAGGAATTATTTGCTCTATGAACAACATTTGGCGAATTTAGCAGGAGGAAACCGGAGTGCGGAGAAAGCTAGGCTTCAAGAGAGTCACCCTCTCTGTCAGAGCGAGTCGAAGCATGAGTCGAACCCGCAACTTCAGAGGTAACAGGCGCCGATGTTGCGCCACTCTGACAGACCAACTGAGGTCAAATTTAGAAAGTGCGAAACGGGAAATCTGGGCAGTGAATTCGTAGGATTTTGAATCCTTTAAATTTCCGACTGCCTGAACCGACTGTCATTCCTCGCATCAATCAAAAACTCGGAACTAAACCATTCCTATCACGGTATCACTGTTTTCTTATCGTCAAACGACCTGAACTGACCGAAGTATACTTAAACCAGCCATTTGACTAATTCTAACGATAACTTATCATCACTCACCCTAAACTACTCGCCCGTCCGCCTAGCAGCGCCAGACGGTTCGCGTTTTACAGAAACCCGCCGACAGAAANAGTTTTATTAGACGGGGTTACAACTTTCATTGTGGTAACGTGAGTCTGATGACGTAGACCCCACACAACAGGTTTTGATGACGTAGCGCGCAACACGACAGCCTTCGATGACGTAGACCTCACCGCGGCAGATTTTGATGACGTAGACCACAATGCGACAGTTTCTGATAACGTAGACCTCAACACGACAGGCTTTGAGGACGTAGACCGCAACACGGCAGCTCTTGATGACGTAGACCTCAACACGTTGACTTCACGACGTAATCAACAAGTACTTATCTCGTCGTTGTTGTCGTCTTGAACTAATAAATTCTATATTCTGCACGTGCCGCGACGAACCTCTGGACTTGTCGCAGAAATAAAATTCAAACCAGCGTTGAACTCGACCCCCTAAGAAGAAAGTGTTGATGAAGTTTGGAGAGGAAGAAATAATTCAAAAACTTCATGAAAAATCACCGCGGTAAAGTCAACAAAAATTACAAAAAACCCCAAACGGAACTTAGGTGGTTTGTGTCGCGCGGGCGGCAGTAATCCAGATGAATTAGCGAAGTCATTTTTCACTGTGCGTTTATAGACCACCACGGACGGGGCACGAGTCACTCCGAGCATGCGAGGGGGGGGGGGTAGGTTTTCCAAAAAGTCGGCGGTGGGCCTGCCGGTGTTTGGACTTTTTTTACAAAATAAACGGGACTGATTTATTATTCTCATCGACTGAGAGCAGTACATTAGATTTGTTTTCAATGAAAAGTAGCTGTTGAATATTTTCCGTTTGGATTATTAATTAGAGGCGATTATTTTCGGAGTGCTGTTTTTCCGGCGGTGGAGGTTTTCTCCTACCATGTGCTACAGTGAAGCGATCGAGACTGCGTGTTGTTCCTGGTTGAAAAACGGAAAATATGCACATGTAATCATACTGCGCTTTTCTGAAAAAAGTGCTTTTTATTAAGCACATCGTCGTAAAGCGCTTCACATTATTCCCCCAGTCTCTCCAGAAACATTTCTGGGGAACTCAAGGAGCAGCTCATTCAGCGCATCACTTGATCCTTTCAGACCAGTTGAGAATGCAGAGAGGCGATCAAGTAAAGATTCGAACCCGTTATTTCTAGGTTACAAATCCGACGCAACTGTCACTTCGCCGCAACATAGGCCTAGTTTGCATCTTCCCACCTACAAAGGCATTCCTATCCGTAAAAAATCCTCCATCAAATAAAATATAATGAAATAAATTACAATCAGCGGTCGTGTAACATCATACCTAAGTTTCTCGGCCGCCCAGGATGGTGAAGTCGGACTCTTTTAGTGGCTGGCGCCAGTGAGGCGGTCGCTAAGCGATCATTGCTAGGCCGAGGATTTCCAGCCAATGGCGAAATGGCCTGACGCCAAATAGGGCATGTGCATTTCAACCCTGGTCCCAGGTTAACCCACAGAGATTGAAATAGAGGGAGGGCATAGTCTAGGGAGGTTTAGACCGCTTACGATGACGCTTACGCTAACTCTAATGACGTACTGCCCAATGGAGACCTAAATCGAATCCCCTATATGTGTGGCGGTCTAGCAAAACCCGTCGGATGTCACGTTTGAGGAAAGTGTTAATGGTGAACCCGCACATTTCAATAGCCTAAACGTAACACGTAACAGGTGAACAATAGCAGTTCAATGCACAGGCAATCTAACAACCCTTGTTGATCACTCAGCGACTTCCGACGGGTTATCACAGACCGTCACACATATATGGCTGACCCAACCATAACATTCGAGGGCTGATCTAATCGTACTGCCAGACCCCCACCGAACCCTTCCCGCACACTTTTTTGGCCTATGCCCCCTGAAAACCCTTTAACTGCGAGGCCTAGGCTGTCAGGCGCAGATCCGGGGGGGGGGGACGCACAGGGATGCGCGCCCCCTTTTGGCCACCAAATCTGTAAAATCGAGCGTGAAATACATGTACTGGATCAGGAGCAAATCCACCGCGGATTTCAATGTTTCTAGCACAGTGCGCCCCTTTTCCCTACTCCTGGACCCGCCCCCCCCCCCCAGTGGTACTGTAGGGATCCAATTTAAGGATTTCCAATGCATTGGGACGGCTCAATTGTCATTTTTTTTTCATTTCATGATCTGGTACAGACCAATTCTGCTCAGGCCGTGCGACGCCATCTTTGTTAGCATCCCTCATCTTAGTTTCGAATTATTCTTTTTTTTCTAGGAGAGTCTTGCTTCTATCCGAGGCGTCTGATCGATTCGCGCTTTCACATGTCGCATTGCGCAAGACGCGTGAACGCCCTGAGTTATCAGAAAGACGCGTATTTATATTGTGACAGGTGAAATCAACACCCGTAAATGCCTGGTGTCGAGGTTGACAACACACGAAGGTTGATTTGCCGTCTGCTCTTTATTACTAAAGAGTAAGAAAACAACAATTAATTAACATTGTTTTAGTTAAAACAATAGTTCGACTTCAAAGACAGCCGAATCGAGGGACGTGCGACGCTGATAAGGGCCAAACAGGGTGTGTAGTCGCCCTTTTTTGGTAAAAAGCGTCGTGTATAAAAAAAGCGAAATTATTCAAGTCAACCTCTGAGAAAGATTTTTTTGTAAAAACGAATTTATGGGGTGATTGCTGGGGTAAATCCTCCGAAAAGATGAGAACTGCAATCCAACAGTAAGGGTCACATGTAAACACCGTTTTGCGCGCTGTCGTGGTCCTAGTTTTTGGGCAACATTTAAAGATCTGTCATTGTCTGTGACAGGCGATGTTGACCGTGCCTTTATCCACGTTGGTCGGTTCTAAAAGCGTCTGTGGCGCGTAAAATTCAAGCGTTTTGGCAAACATATCACATGTGACCTGTACTGTATCCACCTCAGTTAACATGCCGAGGACAGAAACGGCTCTTCACGATATAATTATTCTAAACTCATTCCTGATGTCACTGCAACATCCCAAATTTAAACCTGCCGTTGATTCAACGCACGAAGCAAAAGGTAAAAATCTACTTGTTCAATTTCAGCCAACTTCATGTCAATTTCAGTTTGTGAAAAAACTTTTAAAGTCGTGCTTTCTAATTGAGCGTGTGGTGTGCGGTACGTCACTCAACGGGCGGCGCCCCGCCATGCCCCCAGGGGAAACTCACCGACAGGAATTTCAGTAGCCGAGGACAACACAGGTTGAATTTCCGCGTCGTTGCTCGGACGGACATAGTGAATTTCAACTTGATTCTGACTGGCCATACGGGTATACTTCAGCAGGATACGACCTGGTGATATTATCAGTCGGATCTTAGATCTCGTACGTAGTAGGTCGTTGAAAATCGCTCCATTCAGAAGTAGGGATATCTTGCGATGCGCACGGACGTACACATTAGACAGCAATATCTCAAAGCGATTACATCAAGGGTACACACTCTATCGATACTTTGGAAAAGTTTAGGCCGACTTTGGTAAGTACCGGTATCAGTTTAACAAAATTATGACAATGATAAATGCATAAAGTCTAGTTAAAGAGATTTTCTCGTCCTAAGAAGTCTGAGTCCAATAAACATGTAACACTTTTAAAAGTGTGATTGTTCATGGGTTGCAGGAGTTTAAAAATACAAAAATAGTTTTTTACTTTTTACATACTTCTTCACCAAGGCCGTATTTAGCTTTTTGGTCGAGGGGGGGGGGCAGAAGACCTTTTTTGCCGTTTTTCCCAAAATCCGCATGAAAATCACGTTTTTTGGTTGGTTCTGGGGGGCAGTTGCCCCTGCCCCCCCCCCCCGCTAAATACGGCCCTGTTCACCAAGCCTATTAAAAGTTGCATATGTAAAGGAATAGGCCCTAATTAATGGGATGTTGTTTATCCAACACTTTCTTTGATCAAAAGTGTTACATCTTTATACAACATCCAGGTTTTTAGAGGGACGTTTTAAATTATACTTAGCGTCTTTAGACTTTTTTAAATGCTTTTACTACATAATCACTTACACTGGCCTTGCAGGAATTATACTTGAATAATATACTTGGAATTATACTGGCCATATCTCTGTGCAAAACCATAGTTAAGGCATTTTACTGATATTATTTATGAAATACTAGCCAAAATGGTATTTATTCAAAAATTCTTGAGATAATTGAGCAGGATACGTAATACTCTGTCCAACTGTGTAAGAATTCGTTTCCCCTAGATTGGCGTGTCCGGACTCAGAAGAGTCTTAAAACTTTGTAGGCCTGGAACATTGGAATGAATTTATCCATTCCCTAAAACGTCACACTTTTTTATCAATTTTGGCAAATTTAAAACAGAAGAAACGAAAAATTTTCCTACCATTATTTGCTCAAACGGCCAAAGTTGTCAAAGAAGGGGCTAATAGAAATAGCCGGTCATGGTCTAACTATTGATGACACAGATGTTGGCAATACATGTAGATGATGAGTTATCTTTGCCTTTATCTGATTATTTCATGTCTTTTTAGGATAAATTGAAAATAAGATGTACCTAAAATCAAAAACAGATTATTTTTGTTATGACGCCAACACTTGTCGAAATATCTGCAACAACTGAAATTTTATTATATAGTAACAGCTACACTACATGTACTTATTGAATAAACTTGGTATTAAAATTGGGCCCGTTGGGGCCCTGGGACGCTCTAATGAGATACTGTTTAGAGGGTCCATGGTCCATTCTTAGAACCTTCCTTAACTCTAAAGTTTACCTTTAGCTATTGTTTACAGGGCAGAAAAGCTTAAAGTGGACCTTAGAGTTAAGGAGGCTTCTAGAATACGTGCCTATATGACTTTAACAAACATGCGACATGAGCATTGTGCTTTTCAGCTCCATCCACGGTGCAAAAATTCTAATTTACCAAAATCCTCAAAGCATGAATTTCCTCACAACATACCATCATTTCATTTATTCGTTAAATGTTATTAGTGGCTACCATCTTCATAGTTGATAGTTTACTAAACATTGCATATTATCCTCTGTTAATTTCAGAATTTGTACCTGCATGAATTTCTACGACGTGTTCTATGAAATCTCAAAATAACTTCATTAATTTCTTGTTGATATTTATAGCACAAGGTGACATAATACAGGAGTCTGGGTAAAAATAGTTTGAGACCGCCGACCCCCTTTTTACAGCGTCGAATGAGGGCCTGACAAGTAGCCCTGCTCTGTGTCATTAAGACCCGTGTGCACCAAGGCAGATTAACCCTAACTTCAGCTTAAGCCCAACAGGAACAATGCAAGTACAATAGAAGATGTGTGGGTTAAGCCCAAGTCAGGCTTAAACTCTGTTGGTGCATATGGGCCTTTATTTACCCATAAAAACCGACTTTTTAGACCCTAATGTCAGTCTACTGCCAAGGCCTGAATATAAGAAGGATGTCGAAAATTCAGACGATACGAGATGTCTTGTAAAATACAGGTTCTCGACCCAAATGTTGCCTTGACTATACATACATGTCCATAAAAACATAAATAGTCAACAGGTCCGGAAACTGTATATTCAAGTCATTAAATTATCTACACCGCTGAACAATTTTTGTAAAGTCTGATGTGATTGGTCGATTTTTAGTAGTTACACTGATAAAGAACACGTTAGGAACTGGATACACTTGAAAAATGGCAAAATTATCATTTTCTTCATTTTCAATAATTTTTTTCTGAAATACTCTGTGCAGTAGGCCTAATTACGCGTAGGAGATCATTGACGATGACCTAGCATTATTATTTCTAACCCCCAAGAATGGCATTAAAAGGGTGGCATATTTTGCCGCCCGTTGCTGGGGTACGATCTTCAAAGACTTGAAGCAGACGTCAATGTTTTGATAAACGCTTCCAGTCGTGAATTATGTGACCTTAGCAGACGACACTGGCTGCGGAATTGAAATAAAATACTTCCTTCATAGTCATACCATGACATCATTTCTCTTCTACAGGGTGGGCCAGAAAAGTACCCCTCGAAATATACTGTATCTACTCACACATAAGATCCTAAACCGGACAATACAGCAGTTACAAAACAGCCGTACACAATGGTAGGCCTTTCGCAGCGATAAACCGGTTGAGGTACAGGTGTAATAGAATCTAATGTCCCCTGATATGTGATGTCCCCCAACAATACATTTACGGATTAAGCGGCACCATTGAATTGGACTCTAGAGAGACCAAGACCCTTAATCCTGTGACAAACAGAAAGTAGAAATTATGTACTGGTAAATTTTACCAACTTCAGCTTCTTCTATGAGTGTCGGACATTCTTGCACAAGGACATCCTCACCTTTTACACCAATGGAACATACTAAAAAACATACGGTTGTTCAAAAACCAAAAATACACAAAAATCATTGAAAACTCATCAAAATATCACGTCGATTTCAACACTTTTAGCTTGTTCATTTCAAGAATCAGCGTAGCAGAAAACGTACAAAAGTGAATGTTTTATTTGTTAACAATGCACACCACTTGAACAGAAAGAAAAGTACAGCTCTCAAACTTATTAAATTGGTACCAGTCCATCTTGACCAAAATATGACACACTTTTATAAGTTACTCCACTGTTTTTTCTGTCTTCTTCAGTTGGAACAGTTTGCAGGTGTAAAGCTACGGCCGTATTACCGACGATGGAACGAGTACGGATTTGTCACGTGCTGTTAAACTGCTTCAAAACTTGTCTAAAATTTCACTAAAGATTAAACTAAATCCCCGTCTCGTGGTCCTAACTGATAAGCTAACTTGGTGAAATGTACACACGACGGCAGACTACGTGTTTTACTTCAAAGTAGCTCTTCTTCGCTATAATTTGTTTTAGTAAGGCCACACTTTTTTGTTCACTGTTTCACGGGAGGGCCTACACAGGAAAAAATGGAGTTGAGATTGTTTGGGATTATGTATAGTGTCAAATCAAAAATTCATAAGCGAGTCTTATAAATTTTTGGTCAAATGTATTTGGCGAATTGTGACCGTCTTTGAGAAAACCCGGCCAAAGTCGCTGAACACCACATGGTTAAAACCAGCCGGGTTTTATAACGTAACCTATTAAACTAGGTTACGTTGAGGGTGTCACCACAATAAAATTAACCACAATAAACCTATGATTATTATAAGTTAAAAGTGAACTCGAAAAAGCCCTCATACAAATTTAATCCATTTTAATTGGTTCTGTTTATTCCAACTCTTGCAAGATGGGCGGTGCCTCACGTCAATCAAACTGGAACAACCAATGAAAAAACTCCGTTCATATCATCACATTTGTAACAGAGCAGTTGATTGGTTATGAGTGAAATTCCGTTTATTATTCGTGGAACTGTAGTATGTGACCATTTTTGTCATATTATTTTGTTGATCAACAATGGGGACCCTAGCCCACTGCCTCAATAGGTGTCACTAGTGGTTAAAACTATTGAAATGAAACTGACATCCGGTCCTGATCAATTTCCACACAAAAGGCGTCCATTTTGTAGGACTTGGTTCTGGTGCTGCCCTCTATCGTAGATATCGTAGCTAGGATCAAGCAAAAACTTATTTGACATAAAGGCGTTTTTAGGCTTTAGCATTTTTTTATGATCCCTTCATCATTAATTTTTCAGGAGATATTTTTCCGTCGATGCACCGGGTGATGACGTCATCGTCTCCCAGTGATTACGTCATCCATCTTTACAGAAACGAATGTAAACAAGTAAATCTCATCAACGAAAGCCCAGCCAACAATTTCCGTTAAATTTTCTACGGACACAACTTTGTTGACGCCAGAATTTGGCTACAGTCATACTAACTCCGCTGACAGTAAATAGTTGGCTACATGACTCTATGACGCTTATGGCTACAGTGTTTTGCTGGCGCTAACAATTTCGCCATAGAACTTCATTGTTGACGCAAGAAATTTGGCTACAACGCTTCGTTGACGCTGGCAATTTGGCTACAATTCGTTGACGCTAAGAATTTGGCTATAAAACTTCGCTGACGAAGACATTTGGCTACAAACTTTTTTGACGCTGACAGTTTGGCTACAATTCGTTGACGCTAAAAATTTGGCAATAGAACTTTGCTGACGAAGACAATTGGCTACAAACATTGCTGACGAAGACATTTGGCTACAAACTTTGCTGACGAAGACATTTGGCTACAAATCGATTATCGATCGAAATTAAGTGAAAGACAGGAACAGTATACCCCGAGGGAGAATAATTCAGGTTAAAGACAAAAGGAAGACAAGAAAGACAAAAAGAAGTTCCTTTACCTTCCTGCCGTTGTTTGTACATTACACAGAATATTTCGCTCCTGGTTTTTGTCGGTGGAGCACAAGGCTGTCGGAAAACGCGGAAAAATTGCGGGTTATCTTCTGAAGCAAGTCGGAACGAAGGGAGAACACGGTTCCATTGCTAAGGACAAGATAACTAGAGATAAGAAGAGGAATTCCGAGGCTGGTTCATGATTTAGTTGCCTTTATCCTGATCATTGGTGAGTACTGTGTTGTTTATAAGCCTGGTAGCCTATATACCGTAGTTCTACACCAAAGAAGCCGGTGTAACATCTGCCAGTGTTCCCCATCTGTGAGTGTTTCCCTTCTATTGTCTGACGGAATAAGCTGCGACTTGACAATAGGGGACACACAGAGAAACATGTCGATCTATCTGCCAGCGTTTCCCAAACAATAAGGGGACACACTCACCCACAGAAACACTGGCAGATATAACACCGGTGTAATATCTGCCAGTGTTTCCATGTATCGGTGTTTCCCTAAGTGTTTGGGAAACGCTGGCAGATAGATCGACACGTTTCTCTGTGTGTACCCTATTGTCAACTCGCAGCTTATTCCGCCAGTAAATAGTAGGGGAACACTCATAGATGGGGAACATTCAAAGACGTTACACCGGTGTGATAGAAAATAACGCCCTGTCTTCCTGATGTCCCCCTGTATTGTTTGTCACAGGATTAAAGGTATTGGTCTCTCTGGAGTTCTATTCAATGGTTCTGCTTAATCCGTAAAGGTATTGTTGGGGGACATCCTATATCGGGGGACATTATATGCTGTTACACCGGTGTGATAGTCCGTTGCATGGGACAGTTAGCCGTGGTGCCTTGCACCTTGTGCCTTTGCAAGGGCAAGTAAAAGACCCCATCCAAGTGAGGAACATGAGTAGGTTGAGATGGCCTCCTCCGTACTTACCAGGGCCAATAATGCTATGGCTTCGGCCCTGATGGAAAAACCTAACGCAAATACATGCAATCCGGGCGTAAAACGTAGTAATCATTAGGCATGTCCAAAACTCGGCATATCATTGGTCGATACGGAGCAATGCTCATCTGCATATTCATTACGAGTGGGGCTGAGCCTGAATTTGCTTTTGACCTCTTAGTGTGGAATTATGGTATGTTTTTACTGCATGCTGGTTTTACTGGTGAATTGCACGCAGAAATGTAGTTAGGACCTTGTTATGCCATGTAGGCCAAATTTACATCAGACTACGGACGTGAAAAATACAAAATATTATAAAATAGATTGATATTGGAAACAATGTAAACGTGTCCGCATCTCGACTAAATGTAGTTCATTACCGGAACCCAATGACCCTGGTTTGTTTATGGGTAGGCAAAGTGCATGTGTATTTTAACATAAACATTGTTTTAATGAAATCATGGAACTTATATAGGTACACATTGAGGAAATTTACTTGGTCTAGATGGAGGGCATCTGAGGCTGTTTTCCAATGGCAGAAAGAAGTTTCGTCATAAGGATAAGTAGGAGGGTGTTTGAATGCAGTAAGAACCATACTCTACACCACAGTGTACTTGATTTTACACAGTAGAGCTGTTACTGTATTCAACCAACACCCCACTGATCGAAGGACGTTTATTGCGGGTGGGTTCCATTCTGAACTAAAACCTAGTTTTGGATCATAAACTTCCGTTTACGCAACATAAGTACATTTTCTGAAAATCAACCGCGGTCTTTACGAACTCGCTTGGAGGTGGACACCCTGCTTGCCGAAGATTGGGTACCTTTGCATTTCCGACCGCCAGAGGGCAGTTTAGAGAAGAAAAATCAACTTAGCAAGTGATTTGAACGTTTCTTGTAGGTCCTATAGCAAAACAGATGTCAACTACAAACATTTGTTTGTCGGCAGGGAAAGTTTGGTGTCTGTGTACGTTTAGGTAAGGATGAACTCAGTTCACCTTTAAGCTAATGACCTATTACCTTTTGCGTCGGTGCTAGCCGGGTAGGCCATGTGGGGGTCAATCAGGTCCTGCCGGTGATTTCTTCACCGCTTGGCTAACAGAGGGGCGCAGTTGAAAAACGGCGCCTAAATCACCTCTGCTGAGGCCGCCCTGTCTTCCTGATGTCCCCCTGTATTGTTTGTCACAGGATTAAGGGTCTTGGTCTCTATAGAGTCCAATTCATGGTGCCGCTTAAAGGTGCTCTAGCTCCAATTGTAAACATTATGGTGTGCCACCTATTGTCAACTTTTGGTACTAACAAATCAGATAAAATCGAATTAAATCTCCCCTTTCACAACTTTTTGCTTGTTTTTTTTGCGTAAAATCATAAATATATTTCAGTTACAAGAATATTTATCAAGATAGATATAAAAATAGATAACATTAATGTTTTGGTATAAACGGTGCTGCCACCTGTCCGAGGAAAAATAACTATTATAATCAACCATGTAAATAAACAAACCGTAATGTTTACAATTCGAACTAGAGCACCTTTAATCCGTAAATGTATTGTTGGGGGGACATCACATATCGGGGGACATTAGATTCTATTACATCGGGTTCGATCCCCAATCTGACAGCGCAGGTTTTCTCCCGGCACTCCGGTTTTCTCCTGCTGTACATAAAATTCGACCAAAATTTTATACTGTAAAAGAAGCAATAATGCGGTATTTGCGATCAGCGCTCGAATAAATGTCTTAAAAAGCCTCGTGGTAACGGGTTCGAACCATGGATCCACACGGCTACTATGCAGGACCGTAGCTAGCTTTTTCACGGGGGG
>NMRB01000862.1:252276-263463 GCA_002633025.1 Notospermus geniculatus
AAAAGTGCAATAACTCCTGAACTAATGACTGGATCACCTCCAAATTTTTATCATAGGTGTATCTAATGAGGGTACATTACATATGTAACGGGTTTTTGATTTGACCTACTTTTCAAGGTCACAGAGGTCAAAGTTCAAAATTTTGCCTTCAAGTGGCACGTTTCGTAACTGCAGGTGGTATTGACCTGAAATTTGGTACATATATACCCCTAGGTCAGATGACCTATGACACCAAGTTTCGGCCCGATTTGACTCTTAGCTTGGCCACCAGGTGGCGGAAACCAAAAACACAAAAAGTGCAATAACTCATGAACTAATGACTGGATCCTCTCCAAATTTTTATCATTGATGCTTCTAATGAGGATGCATGACGTAAGTAAGGAGTTTTTGATTTGACCGACTTTTCAAGGTCACAGAGGTCAAAGTTCAAAATGTAGTCATTTGGTGGCACGTTTTGGGAACTGCTTGGGCTATTGACGTGAAACTTGGTACATATACATCCCTATGTCAGGTGACCTATGACACCACTTTTCAGTCCGATTTGATTCTTTGCTTGGCCACCAGGTGGCCAAAACCAAAGCTCAAAGTCCAGTAACTCCTGAACTGTAACTGGATTGTCTCCGACTTTTTATCAGGTGCATCTACATGACCCTGGAACATTTCAATTTAACATTTGTCATTTGTTTTTTCTGGTACGTTCACCCAGGTGAGCACATGGTCCATGGACCATTTCATTTCTAATGTGTGCTGAAAACTAGACCTTGATTCTCTGAAGTACGTATTAGACAAGCATTTTGGGGACCTTCACAAGGCTATGAGACCTCTTTGTGCTCTCTCCTAACATTTTGAAAATATCGTAAAATTCAATACTGTGGGGCTTTAAAGACCGGGTACCAGTCTAGTCACGGGTTCGGTTCCCGGCCCAGTCACCATGTTGCACTCTCAACTGATCTGAAAGGATCAAGTGATGTGCTGAATGAGCTGCTCCTTGAGTTCACCAGAAAGGTTTCTGGAGAGACTGGAGTTATAATTTGAAACGCCTTTTAACTGAATTAAAGCTTCATATTATTATTATTATTATTATTATTGTCATCCACTATGTAGATGATTTTTTTCACCACCTGACGACCTTATAAAATCGGGCGCTGAGGAACAAAGAGTAGGCTGTATAGGATGTCCCACTCCCCAAAAACATCATATATCAAGTACACGTACACGTACTTCCACTACCCAGAGCCCAAAATTGTTGACGGCAATGGATGGAGAATCTTCCCAGAAGAAAGAAGACACCAAGATATCCCGATTCGGTCCAGTGATTCGAGCTACATTACAGACCCTATTTTGTAAAGCAAAGTCGAGGCCCTAATTATGCTGACTTTGCTTCCAAACAAGAGGCCCATGGGCCTCGCGCTCAGCTGACATTTGATGCCTCAGTTTGATAGGCTAAGGCATAAGAGGTACTGCAGTCTTAGGACAAATTGTACTCCTTCTGGGTGCCATCAGCTGAGTTTATGTCATTGACTGATCATACTGATCAGATCATAAAATACTTCTTGGTGTGTTCAGCTTTATCTTATCTGTACTGATCCTCAACATTGACCATGAGAGTCACAGTTTCACACTTAACCATGGAGACTTATCACAGAGGTGAGCACAATGGCCCTGGCCATTTCATTTATCATAAACTTCCGTTTAAAAAGTTAAAGTTAAAGTTTGGGGTTTATAGTCTGATATCAACAACGGTAGAGGTGTCATCCGACATCACACTTTAACCCCAGTCTATCCTGAAACCTTTCAGAAGAACTCAGATGAGCTGCTCATTCAGCGCTACAATCTGAGCATTTCCGACCGGTACCCATTTATACACCTGGGTGGAGAGAGGCCAGTAAGGCAAAGAGACTTGCCCAAAGTCTCACGCCAGCGGCGGGATTCGAACCGCTAGTCGGAGGCCCGAACCACTCCACCACCGTGGCACCCCAAACGCAACATAAGTACAGTATTTCTGAAAATCAACCGCGGTCTTTACGAACTTGCTCGGAGGTGGACACCCTGATTGCGAAGATTGGGTACCTTTGCATTTCCGACCGCCAGAGGGCAGTTTAGAGAAGAAAAATCAACTTAGCAAGTGATTTGAACGTTTCATGTAGGTCCTATAGCAAAACAGATGTCAACTACAAACATTTGTTTGTCGGCATGGAAAGTTTGGCGTTTGTGTACGTTTAGGTAAGGATGAACTCAGTTCACCTTTAAGCTAATGACCTAACCTTTTGCGTCGGTGCTAGCCGGGTAGGCCATGTGGGGGTCAATCAGGTCCTGCCGGTGATTTCTTCACCGCTTGGCTAACAGAGTGGCGCAGTTGAAAAACGGCGCCTATCACCTCTGCTGAGGTATGCCCCTGTCTTCCTGATGTCCCCCTGCATTGTTTGTCACAGGATTAAGGGTCTTGGTCTCTATAGAGTCCAATTCATGGTGCCGCTTAAAGGTGCTCTAGTTCCAATTGTAAACATTATGGTGTGCCACCTATTGTCAACTTCTGGTACTAACAAATCAGATAAAATCGAATTAAATCTCGCCTTTCACAACGTTTTGTTTGTTTTTTGCGTAAAATCATAAATATATTTCAGTTACAAGAATATTTATCAAGATAGATATAAAAATAGATAACATTGTTTTGGTATACACGGTGCTGCCACCTGTCCGAGGAAAAATAACTATTATAATCAACCATGTAAATAAACAAACCGTAATGTTTACAATTCGAACTAGAGCAACTTTAATCCGTAAATGTATTGTTGGGGGGACATCACATATCGGGGGACATTAGATTCTATTACATCGGGTTCGATCCCCAGTCGCACCTATGTGATAGAAAGGGCGACACCGACAGTGAAGGTTTTCTCCGGGCACTCCGGTTTTCTCCTGCTGTACATAAAATTCGACCAAAGTTTTATACTGTATAGAAGCAATAATGCGGTATTTGCGATCAGCGCTCGAATAAATGTCTTAAAAGCCTCGTGGTAACGGGTTCGAACCATGGATCCATACGGCTACTATGCAGGACCGTAGCTAGCTTTTTCACGGGGGGGGGGGCATTTTAAGCAGGTGAGCTCAACGGACATGGGCTTGGCCGTCGGCGCCGAAGGGGCCGGTTTTGCTGGGGTCTGGGGTACCTCCACCAGAAAAATTTTGATAGGCCTAATCAGAAGCTCGGAGATACGATTGAGGTCAAGTTCCTACACTCTGAGTCATGAACAATAATGATCTTTTATCCCATTTGATTTTGCTGAAATTGTTTTGGCACATTTTGCCGGGGGGGGGGGGGGGCATTTGCCCCCTGTCCCTATGCTAGCTAAGGGCCTGAGACAGCCCGTATTCTCAATAACAAAAGGATATACTCTTACCAAATAACTTGTTACATGCCTACCATCACTTATAACCAAACTTATGCAACACTTTAAAACCTAATTGTCCTGAANGCGCAAAGTACCCTAACCCCATGAACCAGCTACAACCCGTCGAGTTTGTCTCCAGGAAATTAGATGTGGAAATAATTGTTTATAAGTCAGAAAAATATTTATCGGAACCACGCGGTGTTTACTAGAAAAGGTCATTTTTACGTTTTGGGTTCGCGGATGGAGAAAGCGGACATTACGGATTGTCGTTACTACGGTGGCCTATGAGGAATATCAAATATTTTCTATCATTTGCATTACATGTACATGTAATTTCTTTTTAAAGAATTCGAACTGTTGAAACCTCTTTAGGATTTAAATGGTTTGCAATGTGGTTTTAAACATTTTATTCAACGGTTTAAATTCATGAAAAAGAAACTTGATGTAAAAATTATAGAAATAACTTTGGATGTTCCTTACCGGCCATCGTACTTCACGGTTCGTATTTACGGATGCTGTTTAGTTCATCTGTGAACAAAATTGAAGATTTCTAAAAATTATAGAAAATATTCGATGTTCCTTATCGGCCACCGTATTTCACGGTTCGTGTTTACGGATGCTGTTTTAAAATACCGGTAGTTCATCCGAGAGCAAAATTGACAATTTGTAAAAATTATAGAAAATATTCGATGTTCCTCATCGGCCACCGTACCTCACAGTTCGTGTTTACGGATGCTGTTTAGTTCATCCGAGAGCAAAATTGACGATTTTCGCAGCGTGGTATGGGGATTTGTTTTTATACCACGTACATTGCTCATGAAATTAGAAGTCGTATCATTCAGAGTCTTGAGTCATAACGGAGGTTAGAGATTATTGAACTCAGTGGCGTAGCTGGGAAAATCAGTGTCGGATTCGTCACCGAGAGGTCACGGGTTAGATTGGTACCCGATCCTCCGCTAGTGGCGCTGGCGGGCTGGCTGTCGCGAAATATTTTATATTTATAGACTGGGTACCAGTCTAGTCACGGGTTCGGTTCCCGGCCTAGTCACCATGTTGTATTCTCAACTGGTCTGAAAGGATCAAGTGATGTGCTGAATGAACTGCTCCTTGAGTTCCCCCAGAAAGGTTTCTGGAGAGACTGAGGTAATATTAGAAGCGCTCTGAGAGGCCGCTGGTTCGGTTCCCGGCCCAGTCACCATGTTGTATTCTCAACTGGTCTGAAAGGATCAAGTGATGCGCTGAATGAGCTGCTCCTTGAGTTCACCAGAAAGGTTTCTGGAGAGACTGGGGTTATAATTTGAAACGCCTTTTAACTGAATTAAAGCTTCATATTATTATTATTATTATTGTCATCCACTATGTAGATGATTTTTTTCACCACCTTACGACCTTAACCTAAAATCGGGCGCTGAGGAACAAAGAGTAGGCTGTATAGGATGTCCCACTACCCGAAAACATCATACTATCAAGTACACGTACATGTACACGTACTTCCACTACCCAGAGCCCAAAATTGTTGACAGCAATGGATGGAGAATCTTGTCCAGTGGTTCGAGCTACATTACAGACCCTATTTTGTAAAGCAAAGTCGAGGCCCTAATTATGCTGAATTTGCAGTTCGCCGATGTGATTACTTCAGGACCTCAGACTTTGCTTCCAAAAAATGGCTCTGGAGGTAAAACTACTGGACCGAATCAAGGTACATGTATCTTGGTCTTATTTTTCTCCTTGAAAGATTCTCTATCTGTTACCGGTGGTACCCTGTATGAAACAATCTTATACTTTATTCAGTAGATCATAACACTAACAGCGTTCAGAAACTACATGTAATTCGTTTACACATACAATCTAGAACGATGAGTAAATCTGGATCTGGTAGAATAGGCCTATTTGCTGCGGTCTACATCAAAGGATATGATAGGCCTAAGAAAGGGAGTCAGGGCCAGTACGTAAGCCCTGATAAAACTTAGCAAAGGGTTTGATAAGAACTCATCATATATTTTCATAGCAAAATGAACCTTGATACAGTTGTATGACTTAGAAAGAGTAGGCCTAGGTTAGAATCAGGCAGCCATTTTGGATTAGCGCGGAAATTCCCGGAAATCACGAGCGCCTATTCGGTCTGGTCGGTAGTGACCGAATCTTCCCGAACATTTCCGAAGTGATTCCGAGTGGAATATAACGAACGTTTGCTTGATTTTCTGATTACTAAAGCAGTAATCCTGGATTTTGGCTTGGCAGTTCTAGAATTTACGCATACTCAGTCAGTCTGATTGAAAATTAGGTCGGCATGAAGAGTTGGCCGAGTCATCCCGAACATTGCCGAAGGCTCCCGAGTGAAATATAAAGAACGGTTCACAAACAAAACACTGTAGAGGTCAAAATTAATGATTAATACTAAATAATGTATTGAAAAACCAAATTTCCCCAGAAAAATAAATAGCAAACAAATATTTTATACTGAGGTATTATTTTTTCGTCCCAACCACACAAGTATTGCTCTGAAATCGTGTAAATGAGGTGTGTTTCGTTTTGGTCGGGTTCGGTGTCGGCCATGTTGGAACATGAAACAGACATGTTGCTGTCCAAAATGATGGATTAATGATGAGAAACCAGGTGATGGGGTCGAGAAAACTCTTCATCTATAGGATAAATATCATAGCAAATGTACGAGGTGCAATATAATGTACATGTACATGTACGTAGGCCTACATACTGTCTTTTCCGATTTGTTAGTGCCCCGGGTTTTTACCCTTTGGCTCCCTAATTCAACTAGGCCTACTCTATATTGCACTTCAATATGACGCGTGGTTTTCGGCCAGTATCTCCGCAACTGCTGGTCGAAAGTATGGAGGTAACGTCCTGTCATGGGGGGGGGGGTCTCTGTGTTTGGGACATTACTTTCAAGACAAACTTTGACGGGGTGCGTCATGACAGCCGTACCCGGTCATGACGTACCGCTAATGAAAATCTGCACGGCGGACCACAAAAGTGGGCTAAGTACAGTAATACACCGCCTGTACATTTCGTGTACATTTGAGGCAGAACCGCCACGCAATATCTACCCGAAGGAAATAATCAATTTTAATGAAATTTCACCCAGCTCTAGGAAGGACACTAAACCTTTGTTGGAGAGGTTTAAAAAAAATTCTAATGTTTGTGTCTCGAGAAATCTCGCGAGACGTGAAAGATGCGAAATTTGCCTCTGCCTCCACTTGAAGTCGCACGAAAAATAGGCCTCTGTACCAATGCTCCCAGAATAGCCAGATTCATGCAAATCGATGAAATGACGCATACATCCTGATATCTGCCCCTAATACACTTGCAAATGACACTCACTTCATTAATAATATCAACGGCGCCCTCACAATCCACCCCAAACCATAGACACCACGATTTTATTAAGAACTCCTTGTGAGTCCCATCTGACCTTGGCGCATGATTAATTACTTGACCTAGCCCAAGTAGTCTTTCGATAACTTAAAACCCCTCTGTATTGAATTTTACGGTATTTTCAAAGTGTTAGGAGAATGCTGGTAGAGGTCTCATAACCTCGTGAAGGTCCCCAAAATACTTGTCTGATACGTACTTCAAAGAATCAAGACCTAGTTTTCAGCACACATTGAAAAAACTGCAGGGAGAGCTCTAATGTATTCAGATAGAACATATTATTTTACCAAAAATACATCTATTTTATTATTATCTATTTTTGATTTTAGACTACGCTAACGTCGGAGGACGTAAGCACGTTCTGAATTAAATACAGTGTGGCTTTAAGAGAGCAAAATTGATGGACGAAAAAATGATTGGATTTTGTGAAACTGTTTAGAAATATCGTGCACAGGGAGTATTTAGACGTCGGGTCGGTTCCCGCCTGAGGGGCCCACTGTTCACCGACACCAGAGATATTCAAGAAAAACAAACAAAAACAAATAATTTACGGAAAAATAAGACTTGTTCAACCGTGTTTGTGGTTTTAGAAATTTTGTCTGAAAAAGTGAGCCTAAGTTCAAAGGCTTGGATTGCGGGCCACCCTGATTTGTTGTCGAGAACTTTGTTCATGTGTTGTTTTCTTGGTTTGAGTAAATAACTCAAGGTTTGGGTGCCACGATGGCGAAGTGGCAACACCGGAGATGAACACCAATGAGGTTCTCGGTTCGATCACTGGGCGGACGCAGTGAGGACTCTAACCATGGAGGTAATATTGAGAAGGAGCGAGCACGGACCCCACATCAAACAGTACAATCATCGTTCCGCTGTTTGCTAAAGTGATTAGGGGGACAATAGGCTAATAACGCCGCACGATGGTCGGAAAAAGCCGATCTAATCTTCGGTAATTTCCGTGTGCAGTCAGCACTTCCCTTGTACAATGGTCAGAGTCCAAACAATAGAAGGGAACAATGGCAGTGGACGTTGCCTACGCACGAAAACTGAAAAATTCATCGTTTTCATCGCGTCAAAAACAGCACCTCGCAGCATCTCGCACTGAAACGACCACCCGTATATGTTACCTGAACTAATCATCTTTTAAACTATCATAACGCAATCCTCTTCAAACTTTTCAGATGCGAAGAATCTCATTATCATTATCATTATCATGTTTACCTTAAAACGTAGATATCTTTATTGGAAATTGGTCTTTTTCGATGATTTTTTCACTAAAATACAGCGGAGAGTTTACCAAATTGAGTTGTCTTCGAAATAGCCGGTTATCTAATTCCCAACGTGGAGAAANCACTTGAGAAGTTCAACCTGCTGCTATAGCGTGAGTGACCCTTCATCAGGTAAGGTAACATGCTTCAACTCATTTTTCTATGTGTAGCAACACTCACAATCCCTAATTGGTAACTTTGATCATTCAGATCGATATATTTGAACAGTCTTGTCGAGCATGACCGAAGAAGTAGATCCCGGAGCAATATGGCGCTGTCCGATATACATCAGAGATACGATGTTGGCACGAATCGTTCTCTGACGTTCAGATTGCCTCAATAGGTGTCGCTAGTGGTAAAAACTATTGAATAGGAGCAGTCAGCCGCGCAAATTGCTAACAGATGGCAGCACAGTCTTAGCGGACCAAATGTACAGGAAATCTATTATGATCGCTGCTCGATCGATAATGACTGGGTCCGCTAGATGCATTGAATTGGGCCCTAGTGACACCTAGTGGTCAACTCGCTGACAGCTCCTATTGAAAGGGACATCCCGGTCCTGATCAATTTCCCACACAAAAGGCGTCCATTGTGTAGGACCTGGTTTCGGTGTGCTGTCCTCTATTGTAGCTATGATCCCCATTTCTCAGGTAACTTGTATTTTATATCACACCTTTCCAACAAAGATGGAGGCCTACTAGTTCTCCCACATGACACCCTGGCCATTCATTGTCCAAGCATGATATAACACCACTAAACGCATCTTCTCAGACAGTTGAGCCAGCGGCCAGTGCATGGTATTAAGCTTCTGACGTCATATGGTGAGAACTGTTGGACGGCCATCTTTTAGAAAGGTCTGTTGTTGGTCTAATACCAGAACTGAAGCCAAAGCATTGGGGATGTTGAGATCAGGAACTTCACGGATCCTTATACGGATAGAATTCTGTACAACGAGGACAGATTTTGTGTACATTTCGATCCGTATACGAACATGACGAAGGATCCGTGAAAAGGCCATCTCAAGCTACTCATGTTTCTCACTTGGATGGGGTCTTTTACTTGCTCTTGCAAAGGTACAAGGTACAAGGCAACATGGCTACTAGGCCTACTGCCCAATGCGACGTAGTGAAGAGCGAGGGGGGAAGGGGGATGCTGAATCCCACTGGCCAGGCTGGATTCGAACTGGGGACCTGTCGCTTGGCTTGCTAAAGCGGACGTGATAACTACTAGGCTTTCATGAGATGTCGACTCTTTTTGACAGAGCAGGCTTCCACCGGGTACTCCGGTTTCCTCCTGCTGTGCCGTATTTCGCCTTTAAGTAGGGAGGTTTTGAAACCAAACGATAAACGTAAACGTTAACGACAACGTTATTTTTGTGCCGAAAATGCAATATAACATCTGGTGAATGTCTAGTATGAAAAATAACGTTGTCGTAAAGTTTACGTTTATCGTTTGATTTCTAAACCTCCGTAATGAATCGTCCGTCCTATATATTGCGCAGAGAATCGAACCGACCAGATTCGAACCCCGTAACCTGGGGGTGTTGGAAGTAGATTTCGAGAAAAGCCGCCCCGGCATACAGAGACTGACGCATCTGCCAACAAACTGATGTATTGTTTTTATTTTAAAGTACTTAATAACCGGGGTAAAAACGAAAAACTTCTGCCATGTTGAATTCCCACCACCCCACATTCTGGGCGCAGGTTTTTAAATACTTCCATTCTCAAATATCAAAGGCAAGTCGATTTCAACTTGGGTGAAATCGCTTTATAAATTCCAATAAACCGCATTCTTGCTCTGTGCCTCTGAACCAGAAAGGTTAACTGCAGACCAAGTTGACGCCAGGCGTAAGCTGAACGGGCCGACTGTTTGGTAAGTTACACCGCGGGCTTTGAAAACGTGTGGGATAGCCGGATCAAATCGTTCACAAAATACCCACGGGCGTTCAATCCTGTCAAGTTTTCACACAACTTGAGGAGCGAATTTCTAGTTTTAATTGGTTGTTCTTTACGAGTTGCCGACGCCCGTGGCGCTGTAAGAATAACGCGCGAGTTTAGCTAACAAAACAAAACGCGGGAAATTCCTCCCGGGTTGGTATAAATTGCAGAAGATGAAAGCGGCGGCGCCACGCCGAATATCGTCAGATCGTGCAAGTTCTGAATAATTTCTGGTCTGTAGAGCACCCATTTTCAGTTGACTAAATTCGCGATCCGGCGTTGACAGGTATTATTGCCAATAAAAACTGAATCTTTGAATGATTCCAAATTCCATATGGGATTAATCATCCCTGGTTCTTCAGTCAGTCACATTGGACAGTAAGCCGTGGTGCCTTGTACCTTGTGCCTTTACAAGAGCAAGTAAAAGACCCCATCCAAGTGAGGAACATAAGTAGCTTGAGATGGCCTCTTCCGTACTTACCAGGGCCAATAATGCTATGGCTTCGGCCGTGATGAAAAATTACGGAAGCAGGTGTGACAGGGATCAAAGTCCCCTGGAATCAAAGTCCGGTCTTATTGTTCAGCGAGGGATTAGAATATATGGCTATGTAGACCATGACCATTCGAATATAACCTTACAATAGCGGGCTACTGTTTGGCGGACCTGCCGCTTGCTAAGCGGACGTAATAACCAGTATCAAAGAGCCTCGCACGGTCCGACTGGGGTGCGAACCCACAACCTCAGAGGTGACAGGCGCAAATGTTTCCACTGCGCCATTCTGACAGCTCAAATATTTCTCAACGAAAATTTTGTTCGTCAAAACCCGATTTCCCGTTTCGGAGCTATGCTGTTTTTTTAAACATCCTGTAAAATGAAATTCACTTCGTCTTCAGTCTCAATGACAAGTCACGTGCACGCATTGTCACCCGCTAAGAACTGCCTCGTGTTAAATTAGCGTTAAACCATCGCGAGGCCATGCCAACAGTAGCACGATCCTTGTTTTAGATAAACCCGAACGGAATCAGCGCATTATTATTGGTGTAAAATCATGGGTGTTATCACTAAAACGTGGCAGCCGACACGTGCAATTCGCACTTTCACGGCATGATAAGACAGCGAAACGGCCGCCATTATCTTGTCGTGATATTTTCTCTGTTATGATAGCGAAAAACCACCGCGCTGCCATGCGACACGAAATGCGACTG
>NMRB01000863.1:0-12345 GCA_002633025.1 Notospermus geniculatus
ACTTCCAAAGGCAACTGCTCGGCAATTTCCGTGACAACTGGCGCTGCCCAGTGGACAGATGAGCAGTTCGCCTCAGGTCGTTCCGAATGGGAGGATCAGTGAGAAGGTATGGAGTGGGATGACAGTAAAAACGTCTGCATTGGCCTCCACTTATTTAAGGAGCATGCGTGACCAAGAAGGATTGACGATTCATCTTCTTCATTCTGGCGGGTCAGATTTGCATAAATTACTGACCAGGCATGCAATGAAGGGGCAACAGAGGCCACAATGTCTAACATACTAGTAAAATGCAAAAAATCATATTTTTCTAACTTTGGTAGGCCTGCGGCACGCAATGTCGAGTTTGGAGCGAGTCCCGGCCACCTGCGCCACACACTTTTAGGGAACAACTAGTGCCCCACGCATACTATTTTACCCTGAAGTGAATCCCCACCTGATACATTTTATAGTACTGGCGTATCCATGTTGAGTCCCCCACTTCCAAAATACTGCAGACTGGCGAGTTAGTGCCGAGTGCCTGAGGAGGGGGGGGGGGTCCTATAAGTTAGCATACTTCCGATTGTCACTGATGGAAGGACATGCAATTTGAATACGCTGGCAGCTTTTGAGCTTAAGGAATTAAAAGATAGGCTACACACAGTAACAGCATAGGAGCATGGGAGTAGACTGCCACTTGGGTATTCAGGGCAATGTATGTGTTCAAGAAAGGAACACAATACACGAAAATTCGTTACAACGTTTATTACTGGACATCTCATCTTACAAGGACACGGTGGTGTAGTGGTTTGGGCCTCCGACTAGGGGCCAGAGGGTCCCGGGTTCAAATCCCACTGGGCGTGAGACTTTGGGCAAGTCTCTTTGCCTCACTGGCCTCTCTCCACCCTAGAATCGAAAGTGCTCACCGCTGTAATAGATTCGTCAATTCTAATTCTGAACAGTGTGCATCATTTTGTTTGTCCCAATTTTTCAGAACCTTCCACCCCTGATAGAAAGGTTTATCAGAGTCCAGTGGTTGAGGATCACAGTCCCCAACAGCAACAAGGGGGTACGGCCAGTTCATTATTCAGCTCCCTGAGAGGTGGCGCTGGTAATCTAATGAAGAATATAAAAGATGCCTCGAACAAGGTGATGGAGACAGTGTCTGCGTAAGTTGATACTTGCCATACGCAATGCAAATTTTGTTCCCCGCTAAATCGTACATCGATGAATCATCAGCACCTGTTGACCAATGGAACATGGGGATTCCCATTGTGATGTCATTCCCGGAGTCTCACTTGTACCCGATACGAGTGTATACACATAAGGAGAGTTGCGGTATGCAGCTGGTTACTGTAAACCGTGAAATTTTCGCAAGCATTTTATTTTCGTGATGAGGGGTCAAAACGCGAACTTAAATCGCACGAAAATCGCTGGGTCTTAAACATTTCTGAAGCCCAAGGGCCATTATCACAAAATTTATTCTTGGCGAATTTGCGAAGTACGAAAATCGCAAACAATTAGCACCGCAAAAATTTCACGGTTTACAGTAGTACAGATTGTGCCAGGATGCAGCGTCCTGGGGTAAATTCCATAAAAGCATTCTTACTTAGAATGATAATAGGCCTTAGTTTCCAAATGCTTAGTTGATTTCTTGTTAGCAAAGAACTAAATCTTATTCCATAAAACCATTCTAAAGGCCTCCGTACATTGCATGAAAAGTGTCGAAATGAGTCACTACAATAGTCCGATCGACAATATTTGATCTAGCGAAGTGTCGCACCGTTCTCGAAAAACATCAGAGAACTTCGACATGTTGTGGAATGTTGTCGCATGAAGTATTTTCGAACGGACTATTGTTCTGACTCATTTCGACAGTTGTCATGCAGTGTATGAAGGACCGTTCTTACTAGCTGCTTGCTAAGAGCTTCCTAGAATGGTGTGTTCATTGAAAAACCACAAGGTCAATTTCACTTCACAATAGAGGAAGGGTTCATAGTTGTTTTTGGCCTAAGCATTCCTGTGTGTTATATATTGAGGCTGCGGAGCATATGCTCATAAAGGAATCAACCATAAAGGTTCAACTGACAAATTTAGCATTTTATAAATGTGGACAATATCCCTTTAAAACCCAACAGATTCACATTCTGACGTTTCCATGTGATAGGCAAGACCCTTCTGCACATTCGCTGCAAATTTTGTTGAATTCCGACTAGTTGATCTTATGATACAAAAGGTCTGAATTAATGAGAACCCCACGAACGATGTGTGTTCAGGGTCATCGGTGTACATTTGAATAGGCTGACGTACATTTGTACATGGAACACTAATTGTGCTGAAAATAGCTCAGTTATCGTCAGAAATGGAATTCAAAGCATCATGTTGGCAGGTTCATGCACCTCTTCACCACAAAAAAGGTTGAAGCTCGTGCCTATTACGTAAAGCCAAAATTCAGGCAGTGAGAGACATCTGGTGGCAACACAGGAAGTGTATCCCTCAGTAAGCTCATCGTTCGCAGTTAAACCTTTATGGTTGATTCCTTTATGATATGCTGTAGTCATATGCAACAATGCAAGGTTATATCTAGGATTTCAGAAGGGCACGGTGCAAACTTTTTGAAAAGGGCACTTCAGCCTAGAAAAGGGCACTTTTTATTCGCGACATTTCTACAAATGGAATTTGAGAGGCTTGTCAGCTAAAAATGTCTTTATAACTCCAGTCAACAGCCAATTTAAGGCAGTTTCTAAGGTGATACGACCAAAAGGGACCATGGCAGAGGGTCTGGGAGGTACAAAAACCTTTAAAATTTTTTTTTTTTTTAGGGGGGCACAGCGGCGCCCTAGGGTGTTAAAAAAGGGCACAACAGCGCCCCCTTTCGGCAGCACGACATACCGCCGCTCTAAAATGGCCTAGATATAACCCTGCAATGTCCATGACAGTCATTATCCCCTCCCTTGAGAATCGATACCTCTTGACAAGTTCGGCATCATCACTTCTCGCGAATTTATTACCCTGCAGAAAACATTTATAAGGCCCTTTACCTCGAATATTTCTCCCTGCGAATGTAGGCTTTTTCGGCCATTTGCGAACATTCAGGATGCGAAAATATTTCGCTTTATGGTACCTTAAATACTAACTCAAAACATTTTCTGTCTTTAGGACTATAAATAAAGGAGATCTGGATATCAATTATGTGACATCGAGAATATTAGGTAAGTGCATTGTTTTCCTCTTTTTTGGTCAGCACACCTGAGTGTGCTGACCTTTGAAAATAGCTTTGGCCCATACTTCATAAATTACTGCAGCTAGAGTGTTTTGACATTGAAATTGTATGTTCTATTGCAATTTGCACTTCAAATGTGGCCGCCAGTCATCCATCTTGAAAAATGTACTTTGGCTTTCCCTGGAACAAATGTACTTTGGCTTTCCCTGGAACACATTGACTTGACACTTGTCGTTCGCTCTTCTGGTACATTCACCCAGGTGAGCACATGGTCCATGGACCATTTGATTCCATGATTGTCCAAATTTACTTCTGTTTTTTTTCAGTAATGTCCTATCCTGCTGAGGGTATAGAGACAGCATATCGCAATCATATCGACGACGTCAAAAACTACTTAGATGCCCGTCACCCTAGTTCATATGCAGTCTATAATTTATCACAAAGACAATACAAAAATATCAAGTTTCAGAACAGGGTTTGTATCATTTTGTCATCTGCTTGTCGGTTCATGTTTTCTGTATGCTTATTATCCGTTTTCAGGAATATCTTTGTGTTTAGGTCTTTGTTTTGACATGATCTGACTGAAGACTTCTGAATAACTTAAATAGCCCTGGTTACATCTGTCTAAAATCTCCGTGCTTTTTGAGACACAGGTTTTTTCTGAACCAGAAAAAACATGGCGTTAAAATGTGATTGGTAATAAGTTCCGTAACCCGGCGATAGGGGCACTGCGTGTGGGCAACTCTCCATAATCAAGTGGCTACTGGAGGCATGAAATAGCCTATACGCATGTGCATGACTCACCGATTTGCATCGCTGTCTGTCAGGGTGCTCGGAACTCCAGGTAGACACGGGGATTTTGTGGTTACACTACATAACCCTTTAGCACTCAAGCTTACGTCATTTTTTATCCATTTGTTCCTCAAGAGGGTTTGGAAAAAATGAGTGTTTTCAACAAGAAAAAAATGTACTAAACATCAGTAAACGGGCGAAACAATGTCAAGAGGTGCAGTTCGGCTCAGAAAATCAGCTAAGGCAGAAAAATATTTTAGTTCATTATTTTCCCCTCAGATGGCAGCACAAGTCTCTGGGCGTCCAAGGGCGTTTTGAGGAAATCTGAAGCGGGCATCCACGGGCGTTTTGAGTGTTAAAGGGTTCTACATAAAATACCCATGTCTAAAATAGCCCCGGCGTAGCCCTTTCGAGCTTGCTGTGGCTAATAAGCACGGGGATTTCAGACACTGGTCAATTTAGACTCGGCAATTTGTAGGGGTAACCACAAAATCCCCGGGGTAAGCATGTGGATTTGTGTAACCACAGCTAATATTGCTTTGTCAAACAAACTGTCTGTGTTGGGGAAGACCCTGGTTGGGTCGAAAATCTGCAAATATCGGAGACAACTTTACTTATACTGTCATTCTGTGTGTCTCTTTTGTGCTCTATTTTGAATAGTAGGCAATACCCGTTTGGTGGCGGAACTGCTAAATTCATGTGTCATTATAGGAGCGCTTGGTGGAAGTAATGCGAGGTTGAGATCTGCTCCGACTCCCACTCCTGCTCCGACTCCGAGGTGCTACTTTCGGATTTTTCAAATTGGAGATAAATTTACCACCCAGGCGGGTTCTATTCGTTCTCCTAGAATGAGTAAACACCATTGCTGTGGAAAACCCCGTTGTATTTCATAACGTAGTTTCCAAAAATGAATCCACTGGACATGCTGGAGTGCGAGTCGAGACTCGGAACATAATCTGAACACCCTAATGACGTCATACCCGTTCGAGTGGCGTAATGACGTCATTCCGTCGCACATGACGTTGCCGACGTCACGGACGACGCGACGGCAATCTTGGTGACGTCATGACGTCAAAAGGCCTGAACAGCATTGTTATTTCCGTTAATATCTTTATATCTCAAAAACTATAAGAGACATCAAAATTCGGGCTTCGTAAGGACACTTCCCAGGCCCGTCTGCACTTGCATACCAAGTTTGGCGGCGATCCGTTCGTTAGTCTCGGAGAAAATCGCGAACAAACAAACACACAAACAAACTCTTGTCAAATTTTAGTATGATCTGTGATGGTAATCAATACTTTTTCGATCTACTGCAGGTTTCTGAGTGTGGTTGGCCAGCTAAGAAGGCACCTACGTTACACAGCCTCTTTGCCATCTGCAAGAACATGCATCTGTGGTTACGTCAGAATCCAAAGAACGTCTGTGTCATTCATTGCATCGATGGAAAAGCTGTCTCCGCAACAGTTGTCGGTGCATTCCTTTCCTATTGTCATCTCTTCCCCGACGTCTCGTCATCGATGCACTTATTCTCGGCAAGACGGTGTAACCCTGGGCTCACTGCTTCTCAGACAAGGTGAGCTAGACATCCCCCTCATGGAAGGGGTTCCCTTCAACATGTTCAACTCAAAATCCTAGTCTGGTTCCCTGACCTGCTGTATGGTGGCGCTGACTGATGGTCCGATGCAGAGGTCAGGCAGGCGCCGTGTCAACACTGATCTAAAAATAGAACATTACTCATGGGCTGATTATTATGGGATATCGGGGTATCTTGAAACGAATTGTACATCGCGTGTGAAAACTGTCAAAATGCCCGGTGTTCTGTATGTTTTAGGTGTACCATGTATCAGCTTTGCCTCTGCATCAGCCTGTACAGGTATCGCAAGAGAGAAACTTCCGAAATTGAAGGGTCAAGACGCTGCACACCCGGCTTGATGGCCGATGTACCGATATCACGTGACCTACTGACGTCACTGCAGATTTTGTCAGGATTCTGACAATTTTACGCGGCGCCTGCCTGACCTCTGTATCGCACCATCAGTCAGCGCCACCATACAGCAGGTCATGGAACCAGACTACTCAAAATCCCTTCCCAAGATTTCTACAGCGTATCAGTTCCAATTGATGTGGATTTCCATGAATCCAAATTCCTTGAATATTTTAACTCTTTGACGCTGCGTAAAATTTTTCCATTGTTTTACAGGTATATGAGATACATATGTGATATGGTCGGCCCAGAATCTGTCTTACCACATAACAAGCCTATCATGTTGGTCACAGTCTCAATGTCTCCAGTGCCGCGGTTCAACAAAATGCAGTAAGTTTGCTTCATAGGATCTCTTAGCTAAATGCTCCATAGAGTCACTCTTTTGCAGTGGCCCTGTTAAGCCTAGCATATACTGCACTTGCGAATGGATACAACTAGTCGCCACTGAGCAACCTGGCGACTGGGAGGATTTAGCTGGAACTGGAGGCGACTGATCAGTCGCCAGAAACAGTCGGTCTACGCACCCTTGCGACTCGCTGGAACTGAGATTTTGCCAGTCGCTGGAACTGAGATTTTGCCAGTCGCCGCGATTTGCACATGTTCAACTTTCTGGCGACTAGTTGTATCCAGTTTCGTTCAGTCACTGCGATGTACGTGGGTTTGAGACTGATCAGTGCCAGTTTTCTGAAGGAAATCGAGTCTCAACGCCACAGATGTTACCCGAGTTGCTTCCAGTCGCAAGTGCAATGTATGCAGTCAGGATATGACGACTGATTGGATCCTCCTAGTTTTACCGAGTTGCTGAATTTGCGATGTGCGCACAGCGCGTACATCACCAGCGACCGATCCAATCAGTTGCTTCCAATCGCAAGTGCGATGTATGCTGGGCTTAAAGTTGCTCTAGTTCGAATTGTAAACATTACGGTGTGCCACCTATTGTCAACTTCTGGTACTAACAAATCAGATAAAATCGAATTAAATCTCGCCTTTCACAACTTTTTGTTTGTTTTTGAGCGTAAAATCATAAATATATTTCAGTTACAAGAATATTTATCAAGATAGATATAAAAATAGATAACATTAATGTTTTGGTATACACAGTGCTGCCACCTGTCCGAGGAAAAATAACTATTATAATCAACCATGTAAATAAGCAAACGGTAATGTTTACAATTCGAACTAGAGCACCTTTAAGGCCTACAACAATGTTTAGTGAGAGTTCCACCAGAATATTTTGGGGTGAATTTGACAGTGCAAAGGCAGAAATTGGAGCCCTTGGAAGAAGACTTTAAATTTTAGAATATTCCTCTTGCTGGGGTTTGAACAAGATGTTTATGATAATGGAACAAAGGGCCTTTTAATCTAGTCAACTGCATGAATGGGGTTATATCTTCTTTGAATTTCTAATTTTCAGAAATGGCTGTCGGCCATTTGCAGAGGTGTATCTTGGTGAAGACAGAATACTCAGCACATCACAGGAATATGAAAAGATGAGGTGATTATTTTGTTCCTTAGGAAAATGATGCTAATGACGCCATAGGTGGTGTAGTGGTTCGGGCCTCCGACTAGCGGTCAGAGGATCCCGGGTTCGAAGCCCACTGGGCGTGAGACTTTGGGCAAGTCTCTGCCTCACTGGCCTCTCTCCACCCACGTGTACAAATGGGTACCAGTCGGAAATGCTCGGATTTTAGCCCTGAATGAACAGCTCATCTGAGTTCTGAGTTCTACTGAAAGGTTTCAGGATAGACTGGGGTTAAAGTGTAAAGTCAGATGACGCCTCTACCGTTGTTGATATCAGACTATAAACCCAAACTTTAACTTTAACTTTTTAACTTTATATTTTGCACTGGGCTCCTGATTCAATATTTTGTATAAGAAATGTTCAGATTGTCATGTTTTTTGTCTGCAAAAGTGGCCAAGGTCTTGGATCTACTCGAGAAGCCAGTTGCCTCGGTCTGTTTCGCCCTCCCACAGCGATTTTCATGGCGTATCCCCATTACCGATTGAGTCCCTCATAAGCTGTTACTCTCAATTTTTCAGGGGCTTCACCAGTGAAGAGAGTCGTGCCTTCATTCCGCTGAACATCTCCGCAGTGGGAGATGTCACTGTTGTAGTTTACCATGCTAGGTCAACATTTGGGGGGAAAGTGCAGGGCAAAGTAAGTCAAATCTTCACATTTATTTTTCTGATTAATATCTCTTCATGTCATATACAATGTACTTCGTGTTTTCTCTTGCCAATTTTATAACACTGTTCTGCAAATTTACTGTTTGTGGTCTTCCTTCACTCCAAAATCATGGAGTTAGTGCAGTGTAACCTCTTGACTTTGGGGACTGGCAAATGGTGCCCGTAATGGGGAACCTGCCCGGCGGTTTATCCTGACAGGTCGGCGCTGCGAGCGGTTGTACCGAAACAACGTCATTGACGTCATTTTAGGTGTTGACGTTGCATCATGAAAAAATTACCTGTACATTTTTCTGCAGGAAAAATGATACAAAAGTCGTTGCTTTTATCGCCATTGCATCTCTTCATTTTAAGAAAAAAAGGAATGAGATTTAAAGAAAATTTCATCTGCTAGACGATAATGTAAGCTTTACTGTCGGACGACCAACACAAATGGTTTATTTTCACGCCAGAAATAAATGGAAATAACATTAGAAAAAAGAGACTTCGGTCACATCGCTCACAGCGCCACGTCGTGATGTTAGTGTGCGGGTTCCCCATTGAGAGGTGTCCTGATGAGAGAGTTTAGACTCAATGGAAAAGGCCATCTGAAGACTTGACTTTGGCATCCTTAAAAGAGTGGTTCTAAGAGTGATGGCATCGGTACTTATTGTGATGGATTGATTGTGAATCTCATCATTTCTGTCATCATATCGATTTTCAAAAGTAGATATGGGATGTTTCAATGTATAGGAAAACAAAACATCGTTCATAATGAGGAACCCGCTAACTAACGCCACGATGTGGCAGCCGCACTGTCAGTGTAAGACCCAGGAGTCCTATTTTCTAACAGTATTTCCATTTTCTTGTTGCCCCAAAATAAACCACTCTGTTTGGTTCGATTTTGATTAAATTACACGGCCCTGCTTCATTTTCAAAGTTCTCCGTATATCACTGCTTTGTTTCGTCAGAAATGCCACAGGATGCCAATATTGACATCTTTTGGGGAAAATCCCACAAAAAACTGTGTAGAAAAATGTACACAGATGTTTGACAGCGCGACGTCAACAGCGAAAAAAGTGACGTCGGTACGTCATTCAGGTTTTATACTCGCTGCGCCATCTATTATTCTAGTTTCTCACGCGGTTTCCCCATTTGAGATGAAACACCTGTGAGAGCATATTACACGTTTTCAATGTTATTTTGTAGCTGAGAAGGGGATCCTGTGAAACCGTAGTAAGTCATCCTGTAGGAGGGTGTTGTGGAGACAGTTTAAACTTATGTTGGTGTTAGTTTCATAGCATGTGTCCAAGGTTTCCACTGAAAGTCCTGGTATGTCAAGAGTGTGTGGATTTTGGAGTTTTTGGTGATCCTCTGAAGGGACTGTGCTATCTGTCAGCCTTAATGCCCATGTCACACTGTCCCGAAGTTGACACCCGATGGCCATATGGAGTTGCCCTCTCCATCACATGAAGAATGGATTCAACCGTGGATTGGAAATCTTACTGATAAGTGCCCGCCTGAAGAAGACCCCGGTTGGGATCGAAAATTTTGCAAGATTCTGGAAGTTGACTTCGGGGCCATCTTCACGCAAAATGAGGAGCCTGATAGCCTAGTGGTTATCACGCCCGCTTGGCAAGCGGGAGGTCCCGGGTTCAAATCCAGCCCAGGCCATATGGGATTTAATTCCCGGCTCTTCAGTCCATCGCATGGGACAGTAAGCCGTGGTGCCTTGTACCTTGTGTCTTTGCAAGGGCAAGTAAAAGACCCCATCCAAGTGAGGAACATGAGTAGCTTGTGATGGCCTCCTCCGTACGTACCAGGGCCAATAATGCTATTGCGTCGGCCCTGACAGAAAAATGAAATACAAATACAAATACAAATACGCAAAATTCAAAATTCCATATTCGTGTGGCCATCGGGTGTCTAATTTCGGGACAGTGTGACACGGGCATTACCCTAGTGCAGCCCCTGAGCCTACAAAAGAATACATACTGGAAGTGGTGTTAAGGGAAAAAAAATAAATGTTCTGTTTCTGGTTACCGCGCACATCAGCTTTAACCCCTGTGCGTCAAGAAATTTTTATTCTTCATTTTGAACGAAATTTGCGATTTCTTAGACCCCCGCGCCATCTGGTGTGAACAAAATAAGTTACAACAAGCAAGTCGCTGAAAATCATCTGTAGAATTGGGGAGCCAGCCCACTTTTATTTACACTTTTGAGAACGAAAGGTTTGATGGTCTCATTCTACCAGTAGTAACTGGGAGATGAATAAAACCCATTTCTTAAGCATGGCATTCCTGGGCTTTAGAACAACAATGATATTCACGCCAAATAACCCCCTCATATCAGTGATTAGAAATACACAACTTAAGAAAAAAATAAATCTGGGGTTTGGACTTAAGAAGGGCCCCAATAAGGGTCAAAAAAGGGTCACAATTACACTTTTGAGAGCAAAGTTGAATTTGGTATAAAAATATCCCCTTACGTTGGGTCACAATTACACTTTTGAGAACGAAGGTGAAACTGATACAAAAATATCCCCTGACGTCACTTGTCACAAAAATATAACTTAAGAAAAAATAGTCCCTGGCGTTTCAGCTTAAGAAGGGGTCAAGAAAATGATGCCAAGAGAGAAAGGCAGTTGTACGAAAGACATTACTCCACGCAAAGACGTCGCGTCATGACGTCATTGATGCAGTGACGGTCGCGTCATGACGTCATTGGTGCAGTGACGGTCGCGTGCCAAAATGAGAAAAGAGTAAACGACATAGACAAGGCGAAGGAGAAAAGCACTGATATTAACATAATTTATTAGTTAACAGTATAATGATATGGATGATGGTCGGCCAATTCAGCGGCTTTCGCCGGGTCTTGTCATTTCATAGGCATTGTATACTGTGAGCCACGCACTGAATACCTTTCTAGATCTCCTCAGTTCCCAATCACATTATATGAATATACAGGGTCCATTGTGATGTGATTAATCATCCAGGTGCATATTGACCACGAACACTATACCCTTTAGTTCCACCTATCCCAAATTGGTGGTTTTTTGAGACACCGGTCTTCCCCGTGCTTGAAAAAAACCGCCACGCCCTCTCACCTATTTTCAGTACATTTCATTGGTTACTAAACACGGCGAGAGAGGTCGCGCTTGCGGCTCAAATTTCGGCGGGTTTTGGTTTATAGCGCATGCGCAATACGCACCACACTTACTGCGCCATCAGTCGCCGGGTTTCACAACTACATGTAATAATTGCCGAGTTTATTGCGCTTACACCAACTTTTATACGGGTATTCGAAGAACATGGACTATGGATCAATGGACTCTGGATTCGGACTGTGGAAACCATGGACTGACCACTCATAAACACCTCACTGACATACGCCGCCTGCCTGTGTAGTGTATCGAAGACGTCATCGCGAATAACACACCATGGTTGAGAAAAATAATGCCTTTAATTTGCTCGGGAAGAGACGGCTGAAAGCCTAGCTAGGCTACTCTCCATGCACCTATTTTGACCCGCTCGCCCGGATTGTGATCTGGTGATACCATCACTTCCGAACATCCTATTTATTAGCTAAATGAACATTCGATGTGACCCGACAGTACACGGTGGTGACAGCTTCTCAATCTCTCAAGACTCAGCTCCTAATTTTCTGTCGGAGAGAAGGTTTCCATTCCAGGCGGTGTATGTCAATGAGGTATATTATGACTGGTCAGTCCATGGTTTCCTCAGTCCAGTAATCCAGAATCCATTGATCCATAGTCCATGTTTTTCGAATACCCCCTTTATACTGGCAGTATAATTCTTCCAAGCACCAATCTAAAATCCCGGGTGACACATTGTCTGAGAATTAGCCCCGGCGAACTCGGCGGGTCTAATAAACCGGGGGTTTTCAAACACGGGTCTTTTCGACACGGCAAAAAATAGGTGTATGCGCAAGAAACCTGGGGTTTTGGTGGGTTTGGGACAGGTAGAAGAAAAGCTATAGACTTTAGAACTTGATCACTTGCGGGTAAAATATGGAGGGCATGTGAACGGGTATTAAAGGCCATCCGCCGCACACGATTGCAATTTTGCATCCTATAGATTCCAAGTGACGCCATTCAAATAATGTTTGGTCTCCGTTGCCGCACACGAGTGCAATTTTGCTTCCAACTATGGAGATTTTTGCCTCCTCGTGCAAATGTCATCATGTG
>NMRB01000863.1:13151-37989 GCA_002633025.1 Notospermus geniculatus
CTACTGGTAGAATGAGACCATCAAACCTTTCGTTCTCAAAAGTGTAAATAAAAGTGGGCTGGCTCCCCAATTATACTTAAAATTTCCAACTGGAGCCCGTTTACAAGACATTGTTACTGGTTACGAGAACACTTGGGGGTTTCCCCAATGCGCCGGGGCCATTGATGGGGTACACATACCTATTCGAGCTCCAGTTGACCATGCTGCTGACTTCTACAATAGGAAGGGTTATCACTCAGTCGTGATGCAAGCTGTCTGTGACTACAAATGCAGATTTCTGGATGTGTTCATTGGCTTCGCTGGCCGTGCACATGACGCACGTGTTCTCGCGAACTCCACATTATTCGCCCTTGGTGAGAATGGCAATCTCCTTCCAGATCATCGAAGGCAGTTAGGAGGACACGAAATACCACTCATGATCATTGGAGATCCGGCCTACCCGTTACTACCTTGGATGATGAAGCCGTTTGCACACCGGGGCATTCTGAATGCAGCCCAAAGGAGATTTAACAAGCGATTAAGTCGTGCCAGAATGACAATTGAAAATTCTTTCGGGCGACTTAAGGGACGTTGGCGCTGTCTCCTTAAGAAAAATGACTTCCTTCTGGAGAATGTCAATCATGTTGTTCTCGCTTGTTGCATCCTCCACAACGTATGCGAGTATCATAAGGAACGCTATAACCGACACTGGGATGAGGCAGTACGTGAAATAGAGGATGGGGAGCCCTTGCGTATGGTCGAACAACAGGTCCACCAACAGGGAGATCGAAACAATGAGGCAAATGCCATCAGAAATGCTCTTGTTGACTATTTCAATCATGGACATTGATAACTGAAACTGGAACTGATGTAGGGACCATCAAATTTGCTTGACAGCAAATTTGATGGTCCTGAAAGGACAAGGAGTGGTATGACTCTGTTGCACAGCAGTCAGGTTCTTGGGGTTCCCATCCTCCTGGAATGTCTTCCTGGTGAAAGGACACATTGTAGGGTAGGCAGAGAGAGAGAGGAAGGGGAGACAAATGAGGGGGAGGGCAGAGGGAGGGCAGGGGCAGGGCCTGCCCCTGCCCTCCCCCTACCCCGGGTGGGGTGGGCGAGGCAGGGAAAGGGCCAGGCAGGAAGGAGACTGTCTTCAGAGATCAGATGAGGGGCAAATCATTTGCCCCTCATCTGATCTCTGATGACAGCTCGACCAAGTTGGTCGAGCTGGATACAGATCCATCGTAGTGATCAAGTGGTTTTCTTCGAATCGTCTGTCAATTGAGTGTGTGGAAGAAGATAGAAAGAAATAAAAAGAAATAAAAATGAAAAAAAAAAAATTTCGTACCTTCCCAGTATATCAAGATGGTCCCTACATGTACATTGATAATGTAGGGACCATAACTAGCGTGACTTGCATTATCATACGTCCACAGACACTACTTGACTGGCTACCGGTACACATGATTCGAAGTTATCAGTATCAGTCATGCGTGTTGCTGCATGAATTGCCTTGAATTTTGAAAACTCCTAAATATGAAGAGGCGTTTTCAAATTCTAGAGGTTGTTATGTTCTGGAATTTCCTACTATTGCTTTTGAGGTCTTCAAACTGTCGAGGTCTTCACAAAGTCATAAATTTCATTTTCAGTGTTGTGAGATTTTTTAACTGTTTAAAGAAAGTGTTCAGTGATTTACAGGCATAGAAAAATGCTGACAACTGTTTATAAAAATAAATTTATTGAATGCGAAAGGCTAACAGTAAAAACTTGATTCAAAATAAGTTTATTCAGTCCACTGACACCAGGCCAAAGTGCACTTGTAACCATTGGTCCTTATGCTGAAGAGTGAACATAAGTCAGAATTTTCCTTCACTGAAGCTGGCTACCCATGTAATATTCTGGCCATTTGTGGAATGTGCACATTGGCCTGATGACCTTCAAAACAACTGCTCTTGAATAAGTCCGATGTAAAGTCAGACTAATGGCTATACACACGATACAATTTTTCATCCAGTTTTTTATAGGCCATAATAGAAATTATGGAGACTTGGATGACATGTCAATTTCAACTGGAAAATTAATTCAAATTCAATTCACAACATGAATAGTTGCATAATTCCTGTTACAGGCCAAATATTTTGCAACAATGAAAACTTGAAAAAACACAATCAATGGTTACATCTACTCAAAAACCACGCAAGGGTTGAATGGAAGTGCAAGGGCTTGAGGGGGTGTGAGCAAAACCTCAGTAAGTACACAGCATTTGTAACATCTACAGATTGAGAAGATCATAGCTGTTCTTGAGACTTTCGAATATGTTATCCCGATCTTGTGTCGGAGCGCTGGCTGATGCTGATGGCTGATTGACTGAAGACTGCATCGGGATAGTCATTGGACCTGGTGGAATGGTGAGAGACTGGTTATCTTGGTAGCGAGGAGTCGGCATCAATGGATAGGGAACTGCACGAGAAAAATTACTGCAGAAATTTATGACATGAAACATGTTTTGCATGTTTATAGCAAATACCTGCAATTCAAATTATTGACTCGACAGGTTTAATGGGGTGAGTTCAGATCAGAAGATTCACCCGCTGGAAAACAGTTCATGGTCCCATTGCTGCCATCAGGAATGCCACAACAGGACACAGGCCTTGTCTTCTGAGGCGAGCAAACAAGTGCTCGCCTGAGAACGATAGAGTTTTCTATTGTTCTCAGGCGAGCAGTTTTTTGCTCGCCTCAGATGACAAGGCATGAAGACACTTAACCTAACTTGCGGTGAGAGTGAATGACAAGACTGAAATAGAATTGTCACTCTTGGCCAGTTGACTGCAAACCTTGCTACCCTGTTCAGATTGTCCACAACAATGACTTCTACACTTTGCCGCCACCTGATCCGTATCCGAAATATTTTACCGGTGCTTCGATAAGATACATTAAACATACCAGTTTGATTTCCACTTCCTTGTGGATTTGTAATGGCTGTCATCATCATTCGCATAAATATTCCATATTTTGGCGGAATTCCTGTTCTCGGGCCTGACGTTCGGCCTCAAGCTGAGCTTTAAACTGCATCTCTTCATGTTTGAGCATTTTTACCTGCGCCTCCTCTTGCTTCGCCAAGAAGTGTTGGAGGCTACCAACCACATCAACTCCCTCAGATGACTGCTTCCTTTTCCTTGATTTTTTGTTCGCAAAATCTGCAATTACAATTAGACACTAAATTATAGAAAATACTCCCGAGACCTTCCAACCCTGTAAATTTTTCTTTTCAGCTGCCTCAGTAGGCCGAAGTCACACACAGTTACTGGCTTCCGATTTTGTGAATTTTTTCTTCTCAAGTAAAATATTGGGGAGGGAGGCAGTTCACAGCTGCCCCGCTTCTATGTGGCCATGAATCCATATCATTTGCCGAAGAGGTGATTTCGTATACCAACCATTTATGACAGTCTTTCGTGAGTCATCACTGGAATGTGCAGACATACTTGTCCCTGGTCTCGGTGTCAGACTATCCAGTTCATCTTCAGTTTCTGAAAGAAATAATTCCACAAATACATGTATCACATCTTATCGAGGAACACTGAAAATTCTATATGGGCTGGCACTTCTGGACATCACTTTTGAAATGACCGATTAGTGAATAATCATCTTACCGGTACTTTAGGCCAAGTAAAAAATACTCCTTATCGTCCTGGAAGTTTCTCAAAATTGCCAAGGGGGCACCTTTTTATTTTTTATCTTTTTTAAAATTCCAGCCTGGGCATAAACAGTGCAATCCCTTTCAACTGTCATCCAGATGACTGATTGTGACTTTCAGAGTGGAACTTTCTGGATTAACAAACTACAGTTGAACCTAATTGACCTACCATATTAATGAAAAGTGAGGCTGTACCATACTTGTAATTGGAGTACTGTACTAGCCTACTAGGAACAAGACACAACCGGAGATTTTTTGCAGCCAAATTCGAAAATAAAATATAGGGCCTAATTTTTTTAGGCACGGGCGGGGATGATAAACATCAGATGAGTATTTTTTACTTGGCCTTTATCATCCACAAATATGAAATTGCAAGTATTCTGGCATGGCATGCACTGGAAAGCTATAGGAATAACTAGGCCTACATGTACGCTAAACAGTGCTAAACACTAGGACGAAGGATGCATGTTTGTGTGATATTTCAGATACACACATAGACCTAGGCCTAGACACAGAGGCTCCTGTCAAAAAGTGGGTGAACATTTTATGGGACGTACCGTAGATATACATGCATTGTGTGTACACATAGTGCATAGTGCATAATGCATGTGTTGTCTATATCAGGCCTAGTAGGCCTACGTCCCATAAAACATTCACCCACGTTTTGACAGGCGCCTGTCCTGTGGGCAGGGTAGCCTAGCCCTAGGTCAGGAGGTAGGCCTAGGCCTAGGCTACATAGCCTGGTCCTGATGAATCTGAACTGAAAATATCAAAAATAGGCTACTGACTTGAATCATTACCGGTACCGGTAGGCCTAGTAGATTCATCCCAGCAGAGGTCAATGTCATCGTCTCGACCTTGATCATCGGGGGGATCGTCTGGTTCTTCATCAAACATTTCAATATCACGGGCCTCAGCAGCCCTTCCACCTTGGCCACGGTCTCGGTTTATCCCAAATGCAGCCGCATCCACAACATGCGCAGGGGTGGCAATTGGCCGATGGCCTAAAATATCGTCCAGCTTGTCAAATAAACGCGTATTGAGTTCACAGCTGTCCCGCTTCTATGTGGCCATGAATCCACATCATTTGCCGAAGAGGTGATTTCGTATACCAACCATTTATGACAGTCTTTCGTGAGTCATCACTGGAATGTGCAGACATACTTGTCCCTGGTCTCGGTGTCAGACTATCCAGTTCATCTTCAGTTTCTGAAAGAAATAATTCCACAAATATCACATCTTATCGAGGAACACTGAAAATTCTATATGGGCTGGCACTTCTGGACATCACTTTTGAAATGACCGATTAGTGAATAATCATCGTACCGGTACTTTAGGCCAAGTAAAAAATACTTCTTATCGTCCTTGAAGTTTATCAAAATTGCCAAGGGGGCACCTTTTTATTTTTATCTTTTTTTAAATTGCAGCCTGGGCATAAACAGTGCAATCCCTTTCAACTGTCATCCAGATGACTGATTGTGACTTTCAGAGTGGAACTTTCTGGATTAACAAACTACAGTTGAACCTAATTGACCTACCATAATGAAAAGTGAGGCTGTACCATACTTGTAATTGGAGTACTGTACTAGCCTACCAGGAACAAGACACAACCGGAGATTTTTTTGCAGCCAAATTCGAAAATAAAATATAATTTTTTTAGGCACGGGCGGGGATGATAAACATCAGATGAGTATATGTATTTTTTACTTGGCCTTTATCATCCACAAATGAAATTGCAAGTATTCTGGCATGACATGCACTGGAAAGCTATAGGAATAACTACATGTACGCTAAACAGTGCTAAACACTAGGACGATGGATGCATGTTTGTTTGATATTTCAGATACACACATAGACCTAGGCCTAGCCACAGGCTCCTGTCAAAAAGTGGGTGAACATTTTATGGGACGTACCGTAGATATACATGCATTGTGTGTACACATAGTGCATAATCATGATAATGCATGTGTTGTCTATATCAGGCCTAGTACGGTACGTCCCATAAAACATTCACCCACGTTTTGACAGGCGCCTGTCCTGTGGGCAGGGTAGCCTAGCCCTAGGTCAGGAGGTAGGCCTAGGCCTAGGCTAGCCTGGTCCTGATGAATCTGAACTGAAAATATCAAAAATAGGCTACTGACTTGAATCATTACCGGTCCCGATAGGCCTAGGCCTACTGGTAGATTCATCCCACAGGTCAATGTCATCGTCTCGACCTTGATCATCGGGGGGATCATCTGGTTCTTCATCAAACATTTCAATATCACGGGCCTCAGCAGCCCTTCCACCTTGGCCACGGTCTCGGTTTAGGCCTAGGCCTATCCCAAATGCAGCCGCATCCACAACATGCGCAGGGGTGGCAATTGGCCGATGGCCTAAAATATCGTCCAGCTTGTCAAATAAACGCGTATTTCAAGCCTGCTATGACCAGACCGACCGTTGATGTTCTTGTCTTTCATGTAATCGGTCTTCAGATGTTTCATTTTCGTACGGCATTGTTCTGCGGATCTTTCAAACCCCCGTTGGCGAAGCAGCTCTGACACCCTGGCATACACTGGAAGGTTGCGATGAACTCCCTCCAGCTGTGCCTCAATGTCCTCAGCCTTCCACACATCTATAAGTGCATCGACCTCAGCATTCGACCAAACATTACCCCTGTTATTCACTCCAGCCATGACGAAATGATGATTACATGGATTAACAACATGAACGACGGGGAAATCGAACAACATAATCAGCAGATCAGATAATTTCGTGAGAATTCAGTCCAGTGCCTAAAGCGGAAGTAAACACCTCCGTGGGAAATGCGCAGGCGCATCGCACTGGCCAGTTCGATCTACCATGCGGGGGCGTTCGATTGTACGCCAGACCGGTCCAGCGGTAACGCGTGCCAGCTGGATCGATCTGAGATCGTATCATGATGCGATCTCGTTAGATCGGCCTGAGATCGCATTAAACCGAAGTGAATGTGAACGCTTAATGCGGACTAAACCCTCAGATCGGCCTGAGATCGGATTAAAACTGTAATGTGAACGCACCTTAACAGTACTTCATTGATGATCTGTTCTGATGGTTCTGCGACATCATCCCGGTGAAGAAGGTCCTCAGTGAGAAGATTGAGATGTCGATGTTCAAGTCTGCCAAGGTGGTCCTGTAACTCTAACAGTACTTCATTGATGATCTGTTCTGATGGTTCTGCGACATCATCCCGGTGAAGAAGGTCATCAGTGAGAAGATTGAGATGTCGATGGAAAAATGCCAAACAGTCAGCTGGACGGATCCAAAGCAGTATCGTCGCGAAGGCATGGCGTAGGCTAGATCCAAATGTCACAGAGGCCGTCTCTTCCATGACCCTGTCAATTTCTTCGTCGTCCTGCAGTAGACCAAGTTTGAGACATGCAGCTTGAAAGGTTGGCTGTTCCTCTCCGTCTATAGTCCGCAAATCTGCAAAGCTTGTTGCACCTGCTTTATGATACAGCAGCATTCTAAGGAAGTAGAGCTCTGACTGATGGGGATTCAGATTGATGACTGGAATTCTCCCAACTGTGTCAGATAGTCTCCGATCACCTGATGAGGTTCTGCACATGTTCTTCTTACGTTTCTTCCATTTCTTTCCGCTGGCATCCCACGTGTAGTGTTGATAGATGTCAGGATAAAGAATTGGGTGCACCCCTCCTTTATGTAATGCATATACATGTACATGTATCTTTGAAGTTAAGTTTTTTTATGATTTGAAAAGGCTTTCTTGAATTCGACAGAAAATATTCATTGAAGGTTGACTGGGTACATATTCATTGAAGGTTGACTGGGTACACACTCTTTCCCCCCAAGTTGTGGATCTCTACCTGATGTCACCAGTTTTCACAGGTGGACAAAGTGGGTCTTCAACCAAAAGTTTTAAAGAATCGTCTGAAGAAAGTGGATGTGTGTGTAAAGGATGTCATAAGATGCCATCGCAAAAAACTCAGAATCAGAGATCACAAGAAAGAGCAAGATTCACAAATATCTATGAAATACTAAAACTGGAAGAACTTACCAAGTTCTGTTTCGGCGAAAGCATTTGTTCCAAAGTGAAGTCCAAGGACCAGCAGCAGACAAACAAACGCCATGTTTGCAGACGTTGAATATGACAAAACCGCGGAGCTTCACAATATGTAGGGACTGTGTGGGAATCATGAAAACATCAGGTAACTACCATGACTACTCTCGGTGGTTCAGAATAATTGACATTAAATTGTTTGTATTCAGGCAATAAATATTTATGTTCTGTATATCACACATGCTTTCTAGATCTCTTGCAGATGATATTACTGGACTGAGAAAAATTTGAAACTCTCTTCAGAAATTTTGCACTTTTTCAGATTAAATAAAAAGTTAGAAAATTTTATTGATTATTGTTGTTGCAGCAACATAATTTGCAGACGTTGAATATGACAAAACCGCGGAGCTTCACAATATGTAGGGACTGTGTGGGAATCATGAAAACATCAGGTAACTACCATGACTAGTCTCGGTGGTTCAGAATAATTGACATTAAATTGTTTGTATTCAGGCAATAAATATTTATGTTCTGTATATCACACATGCTTTCTAGATCTCTTGCAGATGATATTACTGGACTGAGAAAAATTTGAAACTCTCATCAGAAATTTTGCACTTTTTCAGATTAAATAAAAAGTTAGAAAATTTTATTGATTATTGTTGTTGCAGCAACATAACCTGAAAAATGCCGAACTTGTATACACCGGTATGCGAGATTTTCTTAGGCTGGGTTTACATAGAGGTATACGGAATACGAACACGCTGGCGAGCAATGGCCTAAAAAGGGTTCATCACCATGAAACCTTTGTTCGCCAGCGTGTCCGTATACCGCATACCTCTATGTCAACTCGGCCTTAGATCAGCAATGACGTATTGGTTGTTCACTGCGGAAGCTCTTCGCATGTTGGGGCAGTACACTGGAATTTGCAGGATACTCCAGACCAACCTTACGTTAAAGGCCTCATTAAAGCCATATAAAGCATTTCCTGTAATGAAGGTTCTTGAAACGACCCAACCTTTGCTAAAGGAAGGTACCTAAAGGCGCCCTTTGACCGATATAAAGGTTCTTGAAATAAAATTTAGCTAAATGTTGACTTGAAGTCTCCTTTAACGCTAAAGGAACGTTCTAGAATACGGGCCATAGACTCAAGGAATGGAACAACTTTTGCGGAAGTTGAATGAAAATAACTTTTATTACAAGGAAAACAATATACATGTACAAATGTTTGAGAGTAAAGGGCTGAAGCTGAGCATTATTAGCCCGTGCTACAAAATGAGAAATTCAATGAATACAATACGTCTGGCATAGCAATAAAAACACACAGTTGCCATGAACGACTAGAACTCATTGTAAAATATAGATTCTAGCAGAATCAGCTGCTGCAACAAACAACTTCCTAATTCTGGCCTAACAACCCATTGACTGTACCATCGCTAATGACCACAGAATGAAGCTGCAATGGAAAATGACCGTTGTTATTAATGGTTTAACCCATTTCAATTGCATACCCTCCTTATTAGTCGAAATACAGCAATATACATGTATACAGCAGATAAATAATGAAATACTGTAAACCCAAGAATATCTGCTCCATTTAATCCCGCATACATTGAGCAATCACACTATACATGTGTGTGTCCACATTTCTGCCGTCCAATGGCAGAACCTAGTGACTCACTTTTAACTGACTTTGAGAAAAACAAAGAAGACCAAACAATTCAATATTAAAGCCTGCCTTTTTAGGAAGTGTCAGTTACTAGGTTCTGCCATTGGACGGCAGATTTGATTTGAAGCAATCTGAACATGAACACTACAACATTTCAATTAAATCAAATTTATTTGTTGCAAATATTTTTGCAAATCTGCTGGTCACGAATGAGTGGACAGAAAACGTAAATCGTTTTAGCACATCACAACGAGAAAATATTCCAATTAAACAGTAGGGACCGTATTCATAAAGGGTGATCATCGCGCGATTAAGACATAGACGCGTGTAACTTCACTGAATGCACACACTTCCACCATATATTTGATGAAGTTACACGCGTCTAAGTCTCAAACACCCTTTTTGAATACGGCCCTAGGCCTTTATCACGATCACATTGGTTTTGTGGCCTCATGTGGGAGTTTATCACAGTGAGAATAAACATAATCCAGTATTTTTACTTCCACGTCGTGGCCCTTTGAAATAAAGTTTTCACCAATGATTTGCTCAAGTCTACGGTTGCACTGCAGCGATTTTGCAACGCGCGACCAAAAACGTTTGTTTTTTTTCACGCCGCAGTTTATAAACCAGACACAGCATCTTCGAAATCGCGTTTGATGTAACCGTAGCTTGCGTCTATGACTTCCCTAGCCACCTTGATTGCGAACTCAGTTCGCTTACTTGTGCAGCAAAACTACATCATGTGCTTACACTACTTGATGAAAATGCTGAGATAGCGTATACGTTATGGCCGAGTTTACAGACCATGTGCAACGACGTATCCGTTTTTATCGGCAATTTTACAGACCATGTGCAATGCCGTGTAGGCTACGTTATGGGCAATTTTACAGACCTTTAAAGACACTTATGTACGGTACCATTGGATGTTATAAAGATCAAGAGATTTTTGTAACACCTCTACTGTCCTGCCATCCAACTGTGTCAGATGCTTTAGAAATCGCTGAGGGGCGGGAGGAATCAGCTTTTTTAAAGGCAATCTATTTTGCGGTTTATACTGGAGAAGAATTGAGCGGCAGGTGTACCAATGACCCCAAGCAAAAAATGGCACTGTCCCCTCGCCGCAAAGTGGCAGCAAAACAAAAATTGTAGCTTAGCAAATGTAATGAACAAACTGACTTTTGGTAAATTTATTAACAAATCATGCAGGTTTCATCGCCAGCTGCTGAAACTAAGAACAAGACTTTAACAATCAGGACATATTAATTTGACAACAGTGCAACTTTATGAGGTCAACCATCATACTTGCCATACTCATTAACCGCAGCATGAACTACCAAATTGCAAATGTCATAATTATCAAGCAGCAATTTAGCTTTTCTAGATTTCTAAATTACGGTGGCTGGGAAAGGCCACCACATGAAAATTATTTTTTGACGCAGTAAATTATTTTTGAACGCAATACAACGTTTGATTTTCAGCAAAACCTTCCATCACCTACTTTGACAACAAGTGACATGTTCTATGCGCGATTGCTATGGACAATCTCGGTGTCCATAACTGTTATGATGACTCAGCCTGTATGTACATCTGGCCGGAAAGCCAAGCAAAACGAGGAGCGTCTGAAGTCTGCTCATCCCTGCAGCACTATTTTGATTCACACCCATCCAAGGCCCGACGCCTTGTGCTTTTTTCAGATGGCTGCGGCGGTCAAAATAAGAACAAGTTGATGTTCTAATACCTGTTGTGCCTGATTAAGATCAGAAGATTCGACAGAATTGATCATTACTTTTTGACGAGAGGTCATACATTCCTCCCAATGATCGAGATTTTGGAGTCATTGAACTGTACAAGAAAGGCCAAATGGCTTATGTCCCAAATGACTATGCCGACATCATCAAGTAAGCTAGAACCACCAATCCATTCGAGGTCGTTCGCCAAAAAAAGGACAGCTTCCCTGACTTCATGGTCCTTCTCGAAGTAAACTTTGAAAACAACAATGCTAAAAGACATTGCCGCTGGTAATACTGTCCAAATCAGGTCGATAATGTGGTTTTCATATGTACAGAGTTCAGTGTTGGGGCCAACGCTAAAGTTTAAAAAGTTGTGTAAAAAATTTTCCCAAAGTGGGATTGATGGGGATTTTTACTATATGATTGAGGAGTCTTAAACAGACATAGTGACACATGTTCCATGTACATCTTATTTTTTTCCGGGCTTAACCCTCCTCCTATCAGTCTATAATTGATGGAATCAGTAGTGCCGAATCGGTTAATGTCGTCCTGGGTATAACAGAAATATACCCAGGTTCAATGTCGTCCTACAAAACTATACCCTGGGTATAGTTCGATCTACAAAAGTATACCGAGGATTAGATACGGCACCTGAAGACGAGATTGTTCTTGCAAATGCCACATGACCATGCACAAGTCCAAAAACATTGCTCTAGCGCCCGACACGACGGGCACCATTTAAATATATCGTACCGACAGTCATCAAAGAATTTTTCGTGCCGTTTATCGTCACTCAAATCCGCAATAGTACTCGCAGCACGGCTGATGTAATGTCGATGCGGACGTAGATGAATGCACGACACCGAACAAACATATGACGCAGATCGGCTCTGTTCGTTTGCTCATTTCTTTGAAATTGTGAGCTTAACTTGCGATAAGTTTGGACCATTGTGTTAAGACAGATGTTAACAGTTGGCCCATGCTATCGATGAGCAGAAAAGCTGATGATATTGACTGGTATTTTGACGATGTTGATTGCAAAACTGCCGTCTCAGTTGAAGCGAGAAACAAAATGGCGGCCATCCATTCCTAATTCGTACCTAGGCTCAAAACTACGGTACTGGGTATACTTTTGTAGATCGAACTATACCCAGGGTATAGTTTTGTAGGACGACATTGAACCTGGGTATATTTCTGTTATACCCAGGACGACATTAACCGATTCGGCATCAGTAGTGGTGTTGGTGAATGTGCTGATGTGTGTGGCGCAGTCGCAGACATCCATGCCAGCCACGTAGGATTCGAGTGATGATGAAGCTGAAGAGTTCGCGGTCAGTTTTATTTTGGCTGGTAGAACACATGGTGAGGAGAGGCAGGAGAGTATGAAGAAGAGTGGGGGCAAGATGTTAAAACAGTAATCGTGCACGAGCCCAACTTTTTTAAAGATTCAAATGCTTGGTGGTGAAGGTGAAGTTGGATGGAGAAGAGAAAACTGTTGGATATGTTCCAAGAGACCGAGTCAGGATGGTAACAGTGCGATTCGTCAAGATGAAATTACAGATACTACACGTGGAAGTGGAATGTTCCTGCCAACAAAACGATATACAGCGGCCTTGTAATATCATTAAAGGACCACAGTATTGCTTCCCAATCCTGCGTTACACCTACCCGCGTTAAGGGAGACCTCTATTGACGACTTGGTAAACTACGCATGTTACTACGTGCATTGTAGTGTAATCATACATTCTCCAACACTGGGGCGAAAGGCTTAACTACAGTATAGAGCATGTCCACGTGACGTCATCATTGACGTCATAATTCGCACGTCAGCCATTTTGGACGGCATCTGACGCTACGAATGCGTTGGACGTGCCGTCCAAAATGGCGGCATCTCGACGTCGCGGTGACGTCATAATCGTTGCTGCACGTCCTCTATTGGAGAATGGTACCGGTGGCGCCGCCTGTCGACAGAAAGTGGCAATACCGTGGTGCTTTAAGAAGCGGAAATGGTTACCTCTGCAACCATCATATAAATATGGCAGTGCATTAAATATTTGATCATGAATCCCTACTTCGTGAAGTTCCATTCATATAATTATGTCCATAACATCATAATGTACATGTATGTCTAAATTCTCATATGTAGTTATTAAACTTCGAACCTCAACATCGAACAGCAGGCAGACGAATATTTCCCCTCCAACCGACAAGGCAGTGGAACTGAAGGTCAGTCCGATAATCATATTTCGCGTTTCCCTACTTTTGTAATCTTAGTTTCTACGCACCCGTTTTGGTATTCCAGAAAATGGATACTAGTGGACAGGCTCCGCCGTTTGGCGTTGTGAATATTAGAGCAATCGGTTACAGAAATCTGAAGCGCTAGTTGGTAAATGATACCCGCGTCTACCTAGGTCGTAACCTGGAAAGACACGTGGCCAATGCCAAACCAGAGGATAACAAATGGGGAAACCCTTTTAGCCTCGCCCACTACAGTCGTCAGGAGAGTCTCCATAAATTCGAACTTTATGCGAGGGAAAACCTGATGCATCCCTTGCACGAACTGAGTGGGAAAGAACTGGCTTGTTGGTGCCATCCTCGACCTTGCCATGGCAATGTCCTCATCAAAGTCTACAAAGAAATGTACGACTGGCCATGTTTCTGTTCTTTCCAGTGACAAACCATGGGACCCACGATCAAATTTTTCGAGGAAACCAAGTACCGTGCCATCATCAAGCATACGGATGGACGGTGGATCGGTCTCACTGACCAAAGCTTGATCGCCATGCACGACATTGCCAAAGGTGGTCATTCAACGTGGGATCTCGACGAGACAACGCAACTTTTAAAATCCAGGACCGGATACTGCATTCAACGATGGTTTGCTTCTGAGAAGGGACGATTTTTGTATTGGGACAATTGCCTTAATTTAAATGACTCTGAATGATTATGTATTATTAATGAGATTCTGGAATACTTTAAAAATCCTGGTGCCTACCATAACAAAGCCGTTTCTGCGACCCAGTCTGCATACCCCGAGAAGTTAGGGATGGAAATGATGAGGAAGAAGCTGGGCAGGGGACGGTGTGTGATTCACTCTACAGCTGAAGAGGAAAAATATTTTCTTTTCCAACATGTGTACAGTGGTCAACTTGTTACCGCCATACGGCTCAACCGGCAGAAATGACAAGGAGCAGGTAAAATTCAGTGGTCACATGTTGACAAAGGATGGTCTTGGGCCAGACTCCGATAAGATAAAAGCCATTCCACAGTCAAAGGAAGAGGCGACCATTAAACGAGATGGCTTTCACAGTACCCTCATTAGAAGTGCGCAAGTTGGTTCATACTTCAATCATGCAGGACGGCCTTCTTTGAAGATATTCATTCCTGGTACATACTGAAAACTGTATATTGATGTTGGAATAAAGGAGCAAGTCATAATAATGAATAATTTCAAGTTACTTGCACATAAGCCAGTCATCGAACATATTTTTGGTTACGGGTAAATCACCCGAGTCTCCGAATTTTGCAATTTTTCGCACCTCATTTACTTCTGGGATCTCTGCTAGAGAGTGCCAGAGGAAGACTCCGATTGGGGTCGAAAATTTGCAAAATTCGGAGACGACTTTATGTTAATACATGTACTATCATTTTGTGTGTCGGTTTTTGTGCTTATGTTGGATATCTTATTCTTGTTCAGTGTTCAGCTCAGTGAAGGTGCCCAGTGCACTACGTCGGCATGCGTGTTGAAAGGAAAAGGGGAAACCCGTGACAGACATTACAAGCTAGTGACGTAAGTTATTATTATTATTCAGTGTGGAAGGGTGATGTATCCACTTCAAACATGGTGTGGAAAGGTGAGTTTAAATTGAATGACTTCAAACTCCCAGTAACATAGGCCTACAGATGAAGTCGGCGAAAGAAGCCAAGGGTTTGTGCGAGGATAGTTAGACTGGTACCCGGTCCCAACATCGCTCACGGAGAGAAAGGGACCGGTATACGTGGCAGAAAGGGACCGGCCATACGTGGCAGAAAGCTGCCAGGCTGTGACGTCACAAAAGTACTGAGAAATAGCTTACTAACCTCACATCCCAATCAACCAATCAACTGCGACGTTACAAATTCAAAACCAAAATGAGCTAGCCAATCAACTGCGTCGTTACATCAGGCAAAACCGGTCCCTTATCCTTCAGCTATGATGAGACTGGGAACCAGTCTAGAGGGTAGTCGGAGGGCGTACATGTATATAGCGATGTCACACCCTTGTTAGTCAAGATGCAACACGTTGGAGATCTCCCCGGGAGATCTCGTTTCCCCCTGTACACACTTCTCCTCCCTTGACCTTCACGCAAGCAAACCACATTCCGTGTTCAACGGATTTTTCCGGTCCCAAAAATAGCAACCAATCACGGCAAAGCTTGGACCGACCCACGTGCATGACGTGTTCAATCAAAATTTGATAGTATGACATCATTGATATTTTTTCTTCCGTCAACGACGAAGAAACGAGGCTTTTGATTGGGCGCACGAGAAAATCCCAAAGCGTGGAACACGGAATCTGGCTGCTTGTTGCATAGTGTAGGAAGAGATTAGCCGATCACGATGCATTATGCAGAATGAGCATGCTATGACTGGTTTACACAAAGGAGCACAGTATTGGATCTCAAATGCGTTATTTGACTGCCGACGTAGAGGGAGCCACCTAGCGGTAGTAACACGAACTACAAAGATGCATTACAAAATGTACGTGTTAAATCGGGTCAATTCGCCGACAACGTAGTTAGACCCGGGTTTGGAGAGTGGCGCAGTGGCGCCGGCTGTCGAGAAAAAGTGGCAATACCGTGCTTCTTTAAATTATCCGCACCAACTTGAACCAACATCTGAAAAATAGTTCGGTCAGTTAACTACTCAGTGGATAAGTGTAACTTCATCGACTCAAAGGGCCGCAAAAGGGTTGATCAAAACAACTGCCCTGTGCAAGAAACGAAGAAAACGTCAGAAAATATCGACGTAAAGCCTAATAAAAGAATCGACTGTACACTACATGTGCATATTCCACCCTGTAATTTTATCCTCCAGCAACAGTAGCGGGCGTTCGTAGCCAATGACGGTCAGCGTTTTTATAATCGGGAGTAATTTTCTGAAGGCGATAATTCACTACAGCAGTAATTCTATCCGTTTTTCATTTTTTTCCCTATGCCATCAAATCCAGACACTTTTTTGCATTCAGGCATTATGAATTCATATCGATATTGGGATCGAGAAAAGATTCATTCGACGCTACGAATCGAATAGAGGTCAAGAGCCGGCTGGGAAACTGTGGATGCTGGATTCAGGCGGATCTTGCTCGAAATATTCAAAAGTGTGTGATGCCGATGAAAATTTTTCGTCCTCATGGATTTTACGATTTCTAGTCATGTAAAGGAATTAGAATCGTTTCATGATACGGCCTGAGATAAAGGCTGAACCCGCTTCAACACCCGCATAATCATGGACGGAACAACCACACCACACGAGGTACTAGAGGCACTACATAAATCCCCGTGCTTTCCCCGGGGATGTTGCGGTTACACCTATAAATCGCCGAGTCTAAATAGACACGTGTCTGAAATTCCCGTGCTTAGCCCCAGCGAGCTCGAAGGGGCAACGCTGGGGCTGTTTAGACACGGGGATTTTATGCAGTATAACCGCGAAATTCCCGCGTTTATTTGTAGTTCCAAGCACCCGGCGACAGACGCCAATGCAAATCGATGACTCATGCGCATGCGTATAGGATATTTCACGCCTCCAGAAGCCACTCGATGACGGAGAGTTGCCTACATGCAGTGCCCCTATCGCCGGGATACGGAACTTATTCCCAATCGCACTTTTGGTAGTGTAACCGCTCGCCCTGCCAACGCCTTGTTTTTTCTGGTTCGGAAAAACCCCGGGTCTGTAAAAGCACGGGGATTTGGGATAGGTGGCTACTAACCAGGGCTACTAATAGTGGATGCAACTGTATAAAATTCCTATTAGGCTCAAAGCCAACCAGCAATCCAGAATGCCATCTTGCGTTAATTAGGATTTCTTAATGCTCTCTTCAGGGACGGATCCACGATTTCGAAAATGGGGTGCAGTGTGGTGCTAGAATTATTGAAATCTGCGGTGAATTTCAATGATTTGCCCCAAATTTAAGAATTTTACGGTCAATTTTACATATTAGCCGGCCGGAAGGGGGCGTGCGCCGGTTGGGCCCCCCCCCCCCCGTTGGATCCGCGCCTGCACTTCATCCCTACCCTCGCTGGACACAAAGGCATCTGTAATCGCAGCGACGAAGGGAGCGAGCGCTAAGAACCTCTGATGATCTAAGGAGGCAGTGTAGCCTATGTCATGATGAGTGTCCACAGTGGGTTTTAACGGTAAGGAAGAACAAAAAAGGACAATGCGAAAAAACATGTGCTAGATATCACTCAATACCATGTAGAATCAACACATGAAGAAACGAAGAAAATCAGTTCTGTTGGGAAACTTTTGTGAAAAATGTGTTTTTGAATTATTTATGTACATTTTCCTGTACATGTATGTATACTGCATGTACAAACTACTAGAACACGATATCCCACAATGCGTCACACACCTCACACTGCTCACGAGAAATTGTTACTTTCGAATCACGCCGAAACTGACCGAAAATCTACATCGAAATAAAAGCATATCATGTACATAAAACAAAAATTACTAATTGCGTCACAGTTAGTAAGGTGTCTTTTATACGCGATTTCCAGGAAAACCCGCTGGTGAGTTTGATTATTTTCAAAGCGGAAAGGACGTAAATGAAGTCTCCGTGCGTGTACGCAGATAATTTAAATGTACGGTCAACCAAATGCATACACTCTTATAGTCTCGCGCAGCCAGCCCCTCGTTCATACTCCGAGGTCGTCAGAACGCGTTATGGGCCTCAAAATTTGGTGACGTAGGCTGAAGTTTTAATTTAATTTTTAATTTAATTTATTCGTGTATTTGAGAACAAAGATAACATAATCATAAAATAGTACATTTGTGTACAAACAACGTCTAAAACAAAAATGTTGCATGCTTTTTGCATTGATTGTGCATATGCATGCAGTGTAGTGTAGTTGTGTTCTACGTCATCGTCGGTAGATTGTCCGCCATGATGGTTTTACAAGTCAAAGTAACCATATGGACCAGACTCTAAAACTGGAAATTGCAAGAGTCTGGCGGCACGAGACTAACACTCTTACAAAATAAACCGAACTCAGAAAGTGTGTTGCGTCGATACAGTTTGCGCGTGCGCGTACTTGATTCTCCGTGTGCGATGGTAGCGTCATCTAGTGTAAGACTCTCTGTACGTGGTTTTGCGGTTCGTAGAGACCTGAGAAGAGTACTGCTGCAATCATCAAGAATCAATACAGGTTTAACAGTAAAGAATGTGGCTTGGAAAATTATCATCCTAATCTTTCCCTAAGGTGCAATTTAACTATTTCCAGTATGGAAACCAGTTTGTTTCCCGGACAGTTTATCCTTCAGGACATTTTCTCCTTTTACAGACGGGGAGATGCTCATTGGAAACCAGGGGCACTTCTGTCGCCTTTCCAGACCAGTTCCAGATGAGAACCAAAGCGCTAATTGTCTATTTCACAACTTCCTGTGAATGAGTCATGACTTTTATCATTCTAGGTTCATGCAGACGTTAATGAAACTGGAGGCAAAAATGTCGTACCAGGAGAAGAGGGCGACTATTACGATGATTTATTCTGGGAGTTGTATGACTTACTGCGCCCAATGTGGGATGCTAATGAAATACTTGTACCTGCAATGATTATAACAGGAGTATTATTGAATTCATTAACAATTGCAGTGGTGTGTGTGAGCAAAATTGGTCAGGAGTCAACCAGAATATTACTCATATTTCTCGCCTTATCCGACACAGCTACTTTTTTTTGTGAACCCCTGAAGGAAACATTATTCTTCCTTACTTCTTTATCCTCGAATATTTTAGACACATGGACTGAGGCAGCCTGCCCTCTCTACACATTTTTCTCTATCGTCGTCCCGTCATCTTCTCATTGGATGGTGGTGCTAGTGACTGCCGAAAGATGGATATCTGTGACTTACCCATTGAAGGCTATGGTCCTCTGTACTAAAAAATGGACCTATATAGCTATTGTGAGTGTGTTGATGATGCATTGTGCTGTTTTTGGTCATCGTCTCCTCCATCAGATCGATTCAAAGACTGGATATTGTGTTTATGCCGATTTTGTTGACACTCAGAGTCGGGCTCTGCTATTTTTGGTGGACAATATTCTTGACAGCATTGTGTCCTTCTGCCTGCCCTTCATCTTCATCATCTTCTGTAACACCTCCATCCTGTATAATGTCATCAGAAGTAGGAATAAGCGGAGGCAGTTGCAGAATTCAGGAGGATCGACAACCAAAAGTCTCAACAGCATGACCGTCATGTTGTTGATGGTGAGTGTCGCGTTCTTATTGCTTGTTTCTCCAGTTGCTATATGTAGAACTGCCGTTGCTGTGTCTGAATCAGGGACAGGAAACAAGGGTTTATCTAATTTCATAATAAGCATCCTTGTATTCTTCATGATGCCGCTGGCTGAGTTTCTCAATGCTGTCAATCACAGCAGTAATTTCATCCTTTATTGTATTTGTGGCAGACAATTCAGACAGGCGTTTTTCAATATGCTAAGATGCAAACCGACCAAAAAGTAACCCAAAACGACCTGTCCTGAAACATATAAATGAATAAACATTTCACTATATGATTTTCATAGCGTTTGATTGAAGTGCATGGTTTTCGTCGGGGCTGTCTATGACCAGGGACATGTTTAATGCGAAGATTGTTGTGGCTAGACCGCAACCTAGGGAACCTCACATTCCGTTTTTCAGATATTTCAGACATTCTTTGGCATTTTTGTGCATTCGTTTCGAAAAGGTCAAAACACGATGGACCGTATTAAAAAATGGTTATCATCGCGCGATTAAGACTTAGACGCGTGTCACTTCACTAAATGTACACATTTCCACCATGCATTTGACGAAGTTACACGCGTCTAAGTCTTAAACGCCCTTTTTGAATACGGCCCATTATCTCCACATTGAGACTGAATACGGTAGCCGCAGGTGCTGTTCATATTTCGACACCAGTCACTTCGACCCAGAACACTTTGATAACAGGCAGACTATTCCGTGCACGTGCACGTGACATGTGAGCGATGTCTGATTGGCCTGTTGGGGTACTTGGAGAGCTGGCATCCTTTATCAAATATTCTTATTCAAAAACTCAGTACAACACAGGCCCTCGAATTATATCTGGTCATATTTCCACACCAGTCACTTCGACCCAGAACACTTTGATAACAGGCAGACTATTCCGTGCACGTGCACGTGACATGTGAGCGATGTCTGATTGGCCTGTTGGGGTACTTGGAGAGCTGGCATCCTTTGTTAAATATTATTATTATTATTTATTTATTTCTCGTATAGAATACAGTGTTTTCAAAGTTAAAAAAGTGTCGTAAAAACGCGTTACAGGAAGTAAACATATTTACAGTTTACATGTTGTACATTCAGATTTTTAATACCTTCCCCTAAGAGAGACATCCGGAGATGAACAGCGACAAATGACCTGACTTATAGATTTTTGGACGAGATCGGTGTAAATTAATCGACACATAGATGGGTAATGATGTCATTTATTTCAGCGCTTGAGAGAATACCAATTCTTATTCAAAAACTCAGTACAACACAGGCCCTCGAATTATGAAATATGAAAATCATACATGTATGTTAATTGCATTCAAGCGTACCGGTAAGTAATTGACTAAGCGATGCTGATTATTGGAGAATAGTACCGTTGCAACCATCAAAGCAACCCTAACAAATAGGGGCAGAATTTTTTTTACTCGTTCGGCTGAAGCGCATTTTCTTTTTCAACGGAGTCAGTTTACCAAACATTTTCTGTCGCGCAGGACGACTATTCGCAAATAACAACGAGGTGACGCCACATTACACTCACAGTTCAGTCTCTTCTGGAGTTGATCTGCCATTGCAGGTGACCCAGCACTATGGTTACATGATGCAAACAGGGCCGTAGCTAGTTTGTTTCACGGCGGGGGGGGGGGGNCCCCTGCAGGATATTTTATTCCGTCTTGGTGGTTTTTCTCTGTCTGTTTTTGAGACATGGACTGAGGCAGCCTGTCCTCTCTACTCATTTATCTCTATCGTCATCCCGTCATCTTCTCATTGGATGGTCGTGCTAGTGACTGTCGAAAGATGGATATCTGTTAAATACCCTTTGAAGGCCATGGTCCTCTGTACTAGAAAACGGACATATCTTGCTATCATGAGTGCTCCCCCTCCCAGCTACGGGCCTGGCAAAACGCTAAGTCAGTGGTATTGAAATTTTGAAAATATCACGCAACTTTCACATTGTTGGGAGCTCCTGAAAAATATTTCTAATCTAGGCTAACAGAAATCATAAAATGCGAGGTACACTGGCAACTTTTCGTTTTATGTGGTGGGCAGAGAAGGTTCTACCACATCGACGGATAGTTGTTGGCGAACCGAGCAGGAAATCGAAGATGAAAAAAGACGTTACAGATGACACACCATGCAACGTCTTTGCAAGCAAAATCTTACCAACCAATCTGGGTGTGGGCTTCTTTTTCTGGCATCCACAGAAAAACAACAGTTCACCATTCATTCATCAGTTTTCGAAGAAGGAACATACTACCATGGATAACATTATACATGTAGTTCGGTCCATAAGCCTAAATAATCATAAAATGCGAGGTACACTGGCAACTTTTCGTTTTATGTGGTGGGCAGAGAAGGTTCTACCACATCGACGGATAGTTGTTGGCGAACCGGGCAGGAAATCGAAGCTGAAAAAAGACGTTACAGACGACACACCATGCAACATCTTTGCAAGCAAAATCTTACCAACCAATCTGGGTGTAGGCTTCTTTTTCTGGCATCCACAGAAAAACAACAGGTGACCATTCATTCATCAGTTTTCGAAGAAGCAACATACTACCATGGATAACATTATGCCCACCCTTAATTTCGCCGACGAGTGTTTTTCCAGTCACTGAATTTTAGCTCCTACGGCGACAGGTTCCGGCGGGATCCAAAAGAGCTGGTAGTTTGGCGCCACTCGCACTTTCAGCATAGCACAAGCATAAATCCCCGTGCTTTCCCCGGGGATTTTATTAGCCCCAGCGAACTCGAAGGGGCAACGCCGGGGCTATTTAGACACGTGGATTTTATGTAGTGTAACCGCGGAATCCCCGTGTTTATTTGTAGTTCCAAGCACCCGGCGACAGATGGCGATGCAAATCGAAGAGTCATGCGCATGCGTATTGGATATTTCATGCCTCCACTAGCAACTCATTGTGTCCCACAGGCCTGCGCAAAACTGCTTTGCGGTGAGACTTGCTTGTGCACAGACCTGTGTCCGCACGAGCCGCATCACGCCAAAATCGGCTAGTTTCTAAATACGCCAGCCACATCACAACTTGAACTGGGTGATCACGTGATCTACTCCGCCACAAATGTAGATCCTAGGAAAATAGTGATATGAGGCTTATTTCGTGCAGACTTTGCAAATAATTGCCGATTTTTCATTTCTGATGAGAAATTGCCATAGACATGATATTGTTGAGAAGAAAAGGATGATATTTGGATTATGAACCCGGCAGCTATTCACTGTGTGGCAGAGTCGGAGAGTAGACTGTGAGTGGAGGAGGCCAAGTGTGTGACGACGCACCAACGCAGCTGTCAGTGGCTAGTATGACATGTACAGCATATCTGGGCCTATGTATGTCATAATCATGACGGATAATGTGATACCCACACACGGAGACATCCTTGGTAGGCCTGTCTCATGAGATTCTGATATTTTTACACTCGAAGCGAGGAATCGCCCGCCATCTCAAAAATGCAACAAGTAGTCCAAAATCTCCCATGATGCCTTGCGCGTGCGGTGACAGGTTAGCGCGAGGCAGGAGCGCTGCCTGTCGTGACAATGCTAGCCACTCGATGACGGAGAGTTACCTACATGCAGTGCTCCTATCGCCGGGATACGGAACTTATTACCAATCGCACTTTTAGTAGTGTAACCACTCGCCGTGTTCTTTCTAGTTCGGAAAACCCCGTGTCTCAAAAAGCAGGGGGATTTTGGATTGGTGTAACCAGGGCTAATGTGCGCCTACCTTAAAGCCTCACTATATTGAATTTTACTATATTTTCAAAGTGTTAGGAGAGTGCAGGTATAGGTCTCATAGCCTCTTGAAGGTCCCAAAAATACTTGCCTGATACGTACTTCAAAAATTTAAGCGCTAGTTTTCAGCACACATTGAAAAAACACTGCAGGCAGAACCCTAATGTATTCAGATAGACCATAGTACATTTTACACTACGCTAACGTCGGAGGACGTAAGCACTTTCTGAATTCAATGCAGTGAGGCTTTAAGAATGATGAAGAAGGAGACGGTTGCTTGTTGGGCCATGTCGATTTAGAGGAATCCGAGGTAGAGCTTGTATTTGAAGCAGCATAGCCCTGTCAGAAGGATGGATAGCGTCCTCTGCCATTCCAGTCATTAACCAAACAAGGATAAGTTCAATATCGCTAATTTCGACTTGATGCCTGCAAGGAGATTGGGCCAGAGGCGGATATATATTTTTCACAATGTGATCTGATCAATTACTTGGCGAGCACATCCTAGCTAATTTATGTCAATCACGTTTTTCCACAATAGTAATTTCCACAACGCAACAGGCCCCTAATTCACAGCAGAAATTTCATCTGCAGGTTTTCGATTTCCCGGTGTAGGCCTACGGTTGTTGACTTACTGTATTTTTTTGCATATTGTTATGCTTCATGTATATATTAGTTTGTGTTTCAATTACAAAGTGGGAAGCTATCCATTCGACGAGAGCCGAATAGGCTAATCAACGGACTTGTAAAACTAGGTGATGGACGCTAATTTCATGCGGAGTTAAAATATTCAAAAATGTGTTACAACGGAAAGAGTCAGATCATATTAAAGGAATTGGGACCATAATACCATGACTACAGCGACTGAATAACGAACTGAACTTTCCGCGAACATCAGAATAATGGACGAGACAACCTTAAAAGCCAAGGTAGATAAGTGCACACTGACGCTCCTGTTAAATATACCACACCTTCGCCCTCCTTACGTCCGTGGAAGAGTTGTTGTGTGCGTTGATGGTAGGGCGACCACGACAATGGCATTTACTTATAGACTTACATGTAGATGTAGGCCCATACCTTACCTGTAGAACACCCTACCGTGATCGGTTACTTATAAAACCCGGAATGAAATGATCGAAATGGCCGAAATGATCGAAACGGCCGAAATCATCGAAATGGATGAAATGACTTTACTTAAAAAATCATAGGCCACCTTAGTGTAAACTGAGTGCTTTTTGTCTGTAGTAGATATACAGGTAGCGCAGGTTTGGCATGGGCCTACATCATGACATGCAACAATGCAACAATAGCCATGATACGATCATGCATAATAAAATCAGGGCACGGCAAGAGAACCGTTAGGAGAACTGTTAATGGCATTGGGCCGTTTCATTTTAACTCAGCCAGTCACCTTTAATTTTGGCAGGAGTTGTTTAAATGTAGGCCTACATCATGACTATTTTTATACGGGGGTATACCGGTGGCTCATACTCAAACA
>NMRB01000863.1:38230-65936 GCA_002633025.1 Notospermus geniculatus
TGAAGAATAGGGGGGAAAAAGCAAATTAACAATATAAAAATTCACTTATTTTCATATTTTACATTTCAAAAAACCGAAATTAATACAATCTACCCTGCAGCCCCAAAAGTAAATGTGCACTGAAATTGGATTCCCCGCATGTTACGAAAGGGAATGTGGAATTGTATTGCATGCTTGGTTGTTCCACAGGACCATGTTGACATGATCGGAGCATTCTAGTGGAAGAAAGGTAATTTATGGCTATTAAGCCATAAAGTCAGCCTCATCACTGAGGTATAGTCATGATGTACATTTTTAAAAAAACTCCCGCCAAAATTAAAGGTGGCCACACGTATGCGAAGGCTGGAGCCAGTGTACCGCGTGGTAAGATACTGCAGCGCCATGCGTGGCAACTGGCTGAGTTAAAATGAAACGGCCAAATGCCATTAACAATTTTCCTAACGGTAATTTTTATCTTGACTCCTGATTTTATGCATGTTGCTATCATGGCTATTGTTGCTACCGGTAGATATACTACAGACTTAAAGCATTCAGTTTACTTGAAAAATCGTAATAGGCCACATAAGTGTAAAGTCATTTTATCTATTTCGATCATTTCGACCGTTTCGATCATTTCGGCCATTTCGATCATTTCGGCCATTTCATTTCGGGTTTTATAAGTAACCTACCGTGATCCTAGTGACATACACTTTCTGGTGGTTGCGTGGTCTAACACGCTTGACATTCAGTCGGGGTCGGTGCGTGGGTTCGATCCCCGCCAGGACAGGTAGGCCTACATGTATGAGAAAAGCAGTGCGCGAATTAGGGTACCGTATGTTGGATGAGACTGAAAGCAGTGGTACCTTGTGCCTGAGTGTATGCCAGGGCAATTAAAAGACCCAACACACGCGGACAGTAGCCTGTCGTGGATTCCACACCGCATGTAGGCCTATTATAAGCTTCAGATCCAAAAACCTTATGAAGCTTCAAATTATCTGTCTGTCTGTCGGTGTGTCTGTCTGTCTGTCATGATACACCCGGGCGTTAGGAGGAACGAAGTCCAGTATGTATCCAGTCCGTAGCGATGGGTAGCGCTGCGCCGGAGGATGGCGTGCTGTGGATTTAAATAACAATACGCTGGGCCCCGTTAGATAGGAATGTTTTGCACCCTTCCACTTTGAACGGGCATATAGGTTGACCTGCGTGCTAATTATTAAGGCGGGGGGCTACCTATGCCGACTTTATTGACGGTCTTTGAAAACAAGCGTCCTAACATATTCATGACAAAAAGTAACTAATTGATGTCAACGAAATGTTTTAGCTACAACCTTTATGCTCCCGTTNTCATCTTTGCGGCCATGGAGTTGATCAACGAATAGCCCTCCGCAAAAATTACGTCAGTATGGTCCGAGTTTGCACCAAACGGCCTAGAGTACCATATGAGGAATAAATTAACCAAATTGATTTGAAATTCGCAACAAAAGAAGATTAAATCGAACTTCGCGGAGCGGTTTTTTATTCAGTTTACGGTACCGTAAGTTGGTTACGGTATGGAAAGTTTGCGAATACAAATTGATAGATATTTACGGTACCGTAAAATAGTACTTTACGGTACCGTAACTAAAAAAATATACGAATTTTTGTGAATAAGGTCCCAGGCCATTATGAGCTCAATAGTCCCTATTACAGGGTATGGTATTTCATTCAAAAATGGAATGCGGGCACTGGCCCAGTTGTGGCCTGACACCATGCCTATTTCAAGTTCAAAAACTGTCATGAATCAATGAACCTTTTACCTGTGAATGCATGAGTGCCAATCAGTCAATCTTACTTTGCCCACAAGTGACCACAAATAAAATAGGGCTACCACAGTATTTACCTAATAGGGCAGTTGTCATTCATTGCATCATCCAAAATAGGCTTGATAAAAGTTTGAAAAGGACACTCGGTCTCTTGGAAGGCCAAAGCCTATTTATGACTAATGCCCGTTGTACACGGTAGGATTTTTTTGTACTAAAAATTATAAATGAGGCTCATGAAGGGTGATTGCGGTCATAGGCTACTGATTGCCTTGCTGAAAGGCATTGTGAACACCCATTTAAGCCCCATTTATAATTTTTAGTACAAGAAAATCCTACAGTGTACAACGGGCATTATTCTACCCTGACCTACTTGTTATCAGGTTATTACTGGGTTTGAAATGGACATCATACAACCTGGTCTCCAGACCAAAATTGGGCTTTCCATGTTGCGCTTTTTTTGGCCCACCCTGTAGATGTCATAGCGTTCGAACTTGATAAAGTCTGGCAACATCTATCTTCGACCTAATGGAATGCGGAAGTCATGTAATGTGACAGAGCTTTGCGGTTTTTAATCATGCCTGTCGATCACTTCTGGTCATTCCCCGATTGTTCGCGTTGTCCACCGGTCATTCAATAGCCGCGTGTGATTAAAGGTCCGTGGAAAATCCAACGATCAATTTCCTAGCTTCCGCATTCCATTAGGTCAAAGATAGATGTTGCCAGACTTTACCATCGCGTTATAACCAGACAGCGATCAGGTTCGAACCTGATAACTTTCGCGTTGTCGAATTGCGCGTATAACCAGATCAGCAGTATCGCGTTATAACCAGATGACTATCTTGTTTTAACCAGATAATTATCTTGTTTTAACACGATGACTAGCGCGTTTAACGAGATAATATCAAAAGTTAAATTATTATTTTTTCAAAAAAAATCATTATTGAATTGATATAGTATCCAATATTACTTAAAACAAACATCGCAAACAAATATGCATTCCAACAATGTAAAAGAGTGTATATTTGCAACAGGGATGCCAGCGCCGTCTGATCGCTACGGTGGCTGATAAAGGTCATCATATTTTTATTTTTCGTAAGTCGGGCGTCCGACTTATAACTCAGGCGCCCGACTTACGAAAGACCATTATTTATTTACGAAGGGCATCATATATTTTTTTTTCATAAGTCGGGCGCTCGAGTTATGAAATATATAAATAATGGTTAGATCTATGCCATAATTCTTTTGTTGCTTGGCGAGTGGACTGAATGAGGACCCTAGCTCACTGCCTCAATAGGTGTCACCAGTGGTTAAATCTATTGAAATGAAACTGGCAACTCGGTCCTGATCAACTTCCCACACAAAAGCCGTCCATTGTATAGGACCGAGTTTCGGTGTGCTGCCCTCTATCGTAGCTAGGATGCCCATTGGTTGACATAAACAGAGTGAGTCAATTAGTTTCTGTCATTTTCCAGGTTCCACCTTCAGGGAGTAAATGAAGACACTGACAGCTACTAATAGATGAACCAGATTATCAAGGGATTAGGAGTTCCATATTGATACCAGGGCTTTGGGTACAGTGAGGAGAAGATATGGAACGAGACTTAGCCATGGATGAGAACCTGCTCAAAGAACAGGTTGGATCTGTTACCAAAACTGACATCCTGAAACCTTCGCCATCGTCTTTCACCATGGATGAGAAACTGCCCAAAGAAGAGGGGGAGAGGAGTCTGAACTTTTTGCTGAGTGTGAAGAAAGAAATCGAACCAAAGTCTTTATTTTCTACGGATGAGACTCTCATAAAATGGTCTGGGATTATTGCAGAACCTGTCATCATTAAAAAACCATCAATGAGGAAATGCATCATAGAGGAAGACATTCTTTCAACACCATCAGATTTCTTTGAGTATGACCTCACCCCTATTCTTGAGGCAGCAACATGTGGATCTTGGGACAGAGTGAAAGAGCTGTGTATGAAGGAACCAGGATGTGTCAATGTCACACACCATACAGGAAGAACAGTTATGCACTTCGCTGCAGAATCCTGCCGCCCGGATGTAGTGGATAGGTTGTTAAAGGCTGGTGCAGATGTCAATGCAAAGGATGATGAAGGAACAAGTGTTATGCACTATGCAGCACGAAACCAAAATGGTCGCGATATAGTGGATATGTTGTTAAAGGCTGGTGCAAATGTCAATGCAAAGGATAATAAAGGAGACAGTGTTATGCACTATGTCGTACAAAACCGCAAACGGTGTACAGAAATACTGGAACTGTTGATAAAGGCTGGTGGAGATGTCAATGCGAAAGATGGCAAAGGAACAAGTGTTATGCACTATGCAGCACGAAACCAAAATGGTCGCGATATAGTGGATATGTTGTTAAAGGCTGGTGCAAATGTCAATGCAAAGGATAATAAAGGAGACAGTGTTATGCACTATGTCGTACAAAACGGCAAATGGTGTACAGAAATACTGGAACTGTTGATAAAGGCTGGTGGAGATGTCAATGCGAAAGATGGCAAAGGAACAAGTGTTATGCACTATGCCGCACAAACCAGCCACTGGTGGTGTCCTCCCAAAATAATGGACCTGTTGATAAAGGCTGGTGAAGACGTCAATACCAAGGACGACAAAGGGGCAAGTGTTATGCACTATGCTGTACAAAACATGTACTGTCGTTCCGAAATACTGGATCTGTTGATAAAGGCTGGTGGAGATGTCAATGACAAAGATGACGAAGGAGCAAGTGTTATGCACTATGCTGTACAAAACATAAACTGTCATCCCGAAATACTGGATCTGTTGATAAAGGCTGGTGGAGATGTCAATGCCAAGGACGACAAAGGAGCAAGTGTTATGCACTATGCTGTACAAAACAGAATCTGTCGTTCCGAAATACTGGATCTGTTGATAAAGGCTGGTGGAGATGTCAATGCCAAGGACGACAAAGGAGCTAGTGTTATGCACTATGCCGCACAAAACAGCAACTGGCGTCCCGAAACACTGGATCTGTTGATAAAGGCTGGTGGAGATGTCAATGCGAAAGATGGCAAAGGAACAAGTGTTATGCACTATGCCGCACAAACCAGCCACTGGTGGTGTCCTCCCAAAATAATGGACCTGTTGATAAAGGCTGGTGAAGACGTCAATACCAAGGACGACAAAGGGGCAAGTGTTATGCACTATGCTGTACAAAACATGTACTGTCGTTCCGAAATACTGGATCTGTTGATAAAGGCTGGTGGAGATGTCAATGACAAAGATGACGAAGGAGCAAGTGTTATGCACTATGCTGTACAAAACATAAACTGTCATCCCGAAATACTGGATCTGTTGATAAAGGCTGGTGGAGATGTCAATGCCAAGGACGACAAAGGAGCAAGTGTTATGCACTATGCTGTACAAAACAGAATCTGTCGTTCCGAAATACTGGATCTGTTGATAAAGGCTGGTGGAGATGTCAATGCCAAGGACGACAAAGGAGCTAGTGTTATGCACTATGCCGCACAAAACAGCAACTGGCGTCCCGAAACACTGGATCTGTTGATAAAGGCTGGTGGAGATGTCAATACCAAGGACGACAAAGGAGCTAGTGTTATGCACTATGCCGCACAGAACAGTAACTGGTGTCCCGAAATACTGGATCTGTTGATAAAGGCCGGTGGAGATGTCAATGCCAAGGATGACAAAGGAGCAAGTGTTATGCACTATGCCACACAAAACAAAAACTGGTGTCCCGAAATACTGGATCTGTTGATAAAGGCCGGTGGTGATGTCAATACCAAGGACGACAAAGGAGCTAGTGTTATGCACTATGCCGCACAAAACAGCAACTGGTTTCCCGAAATACTGGATCTGTTGATAAAGGCCGGTGGAAATATTAATGACAAAGATGACGAAGGATCGAGTTTTATGCATTATGCCGCACAAAGCAGCTACTTGTGTCCCGAAATACTGAATCTGTTGATAAAGGCTGGTGGAAATGTCAATGACAAAGATGGCAAAGGAGCGTGTGTTATGCACTATGCAGCACAACAGAGCAACTCGGTTCTGGAAGTATTGGATCTGTTGATAAAGGCTGGTGGCGATGTCAATGACAAAGATGGCAAAGGAGCCAGTGTTATGCATTATGCCACACGAAACACGTACTTGCTTCCCAAACTAGTGGACCTGTTGATTAAGGCAGGTGGAGATGTCAATGCCAAGGACGATAAAAGAGTAAGTGTTATGCATTGTGTGACACAAAGAAGCTACTGGTGTCCCAAAATACTGGATCTGTTGATAAAGGCTGGTGGAGATGTCAATGCCAAGGATGATAAAGGAGCCACTGTTATGCACTATGTCGCACAAACGAGTGACTGTCGTCCCGAAATACTGGATCTGTTCATAAAGTCTGGTGGAGATGTCAATGCCAAGGATGATAAAGGAGCCACTGTTATGCACTATGTTGCACAAATGAGCGACTGTCGTCCCGAAATACTGGAACCGTTAAAAATGGCCGGCGGAGATGTCAATGCCAAGGATGACAAAGGAGCCACTGTTATGCATTATGTCGCACAAAGGAGCGACTGTCGTCCCGAAATACTGGAACCGTTAATAATGGCCGGCGGAGATGTCAATGCCAAGGATGACAAAGGAGCCACTGTTATGCATTATGTTGCACAAACGAGCGACTGTCGTCCCGAAATACTGCAACCGTTAATAATGGCCGGTGGAGATGTCAATGCCAAGGATGACAAAGGAGCCAGTGTTATGCACTATGTCGCACAAACGAGCTACTGTTGTCCCAAAATACTGGATCTGTTGATAAAGGCTGGTGGAGCTGTGAATGACAAAGATGGCAAAGGAGCGAGTTTTATGCACTATGTCGCACAAAACAGCATCTGGCATCCTGTACTGGATCTGTTGATAAAGGCCGGTGGAAATATTAATGACAAAGATGACGAAGGATCGAGTTTTATGCATTATGCTGCACAAAGCAGCTACTTGTGTCCCGAAATACTGAATCTGTTGATAAAGGCTGGTGGAGATGTCAATGACAAAGATGGCAAAGGAGCCAGTGTTATGCACTATGCAGCACAAAACAACAAGTGGAGTCCCGGGATAATGGAACTGTTGATAAAGGCTGGTGGTGCTGTCAATGACAAAGATGGTAAAGGAGCCAGTGTTATGCACTATGCCGCACTAAACAGCAAGTTGGGTCCCAAAATAATGGAACTGTTGATAAAGGCTGGTGGAGATTTCAATGACAAAGATGGTAACGGAGCCAGCGTTATGCACTTTGCCGCACAAAACAACAAGTGGAGTCCTGGGATAATGGAACTGTTGATAAAGGCTGGTGGTGCTGTCAATGACAAAGATGGTAAAGGAGCCAGTGTTATGCACTATGCCGCACAAAACAGCAACTTGGGTCCCAAAATAATGGAACTGTTGATAAAGGCTGGTGGAGATGTCAATGCCAGGGATAAAAAGGGAGCAAGTGTTGAGCAGTATGCAGCAATATCGCAACAACCAAAAATAATGGAGCTGTTGGGAAGGGAAAGGAAGCGGATGTTGCGGGTTAAGAGCGATGAGGAAGAAAGACGAGATATGCTGCATACCCCCAAGAATGTTTGCCAGACTGAGTCGCAGTATGTTGATGTGCTGGAAACACATCCCCCCTACCAATTGCAATCTTCCACAGGTAATAATTATGCTTACAAAGAGTAGCCCGACATATTTTCCTTCTTTTGAAAAGGCCGGTTTACAATATTATAATTATCCAATTTTTCCATCAATGGCCAAGAGGTACATGTACATGTAGGCCTACATGTAATTAATATGAGGCTACATTGTATATTGGTATAAAATCGTTAGTACCTCTGCCATCATTCTGCAAACAATATCATATTTTTTGTGCTGGTTAACTTGCTCAGCCTTCGCCAGTTGCATGTGAGGGTGAATAGGAGTTTTTGTAGGTCTAGTTTTGGAACGGCAAAAGATTGGAAATAACAGAGGTAGTGTAATAATTTTTTCAGGACCTGTACATGTACAGTCATTGACATTAGTTTATCTACACCTACTACATGTACCTTGAATATTTCAAATACTACTGGGCCAATTTTAACACGGTTTGTACCACATGAAAGTATATAACCTTGGTCATATTTCTGCATCAAAATTTTGGAAATTTGGAAATATCATAATTATGTAATAGCTCATTAGAAAACCCCCTAAAAATCAACATTTTTATTACGGAATTTTTTTGACTTTTGTTGCAGTTTTGATAGAATGGAACTTTCTAAGGATTTTGGGCTTTGTTTCACCAAAATATCTCAAGTGGTTGCTGAGATATTTGAGATTATCGAAATTTTGATATTTTGAGATTTTCGTGTTTTTCAGGAAATTTTGATGCCATTGGTTAAAGCTAACCTCAGAATATGGGTTTACAATAATTTTGGAACTTTTTGTGTTAACTGGGCAGAGATATTCATATTTGAAAATAACCCCTTAACTTTAAAGACAAGCTTAACTTCTCACCAGTTTACGCTATAAGAATTTTCAAAATTTCGATGTAGTAATATGGCCAAGGTTATATACTTTCATGTGGCACAAACCGTGTTAAAATTGGCCCAGTAGTATTTGAAATATTCAAGGTAGTAGGTGTAGATAAACTAATGTCAATGACTATACATGTACATGAACAAGAGCAGGGGTTTGGGAATACTGTGGATAATATTGAGTGAATGAAGATAGACTGAAAGGGAGTTTGATAATTGCAGGGACTAAAGAAATGATTGAGATTCGGTCTTTTTGGCGGGTTTCGTAATAAGAAATTAAAATGAATTTAACCATTCCATCGAACTGATAGATCTATCAATTCGGAAAAACACCAATAGGTAGGCCCTAAAATTTTATTTTCTACGACAGCTTAAATCCGTTCCTCACTGTCCTGTACTCAACAGGAATGGGAAATTGAATCGGAATGAACAAAATTTGAGCCTCCTGTTCATCGAGTCCATATCCTCGAAGCCTGTGCCTCATCAATGGGAAAAAGATGGCGAAATGGGAAAAGGCGAGACGGGAATATGAACTACTGACGAGTCTCCTGTTCATTGTCCTGAAAGTCTGTGACTTATCAACCAAGCATTATTCTTGTTTCAGCGCCACCAGAGATAGAGTCCGAAATCCAAGTTTCCAATATATCCAGCACATCAGCCACTGTCTCCTTTGATGCACCCAAACTGACTGACAATTACGATGGATACAGAATCACTATCAACCCAGCAACAAATGGAGAAACAGCTGCTGATATTCCACGTGATGTCCACTCTCCATCCAGCGTCCTATCAAATCTCGTCCCAGGAACAGATTACACCGTGACAGTAAATACTGTTAGTGGAAATCAAGAAAGTGCTAAGACGACGTGTCAGTTCAGGACATGTAAGTTTGCCAACATTTAGTTAATGGCTTTTATCATAGATTCAGTTTATCATAGATTCAGGTTCATTCCCATTATGGAGTCACAGCTACGCTTTTTGATAGTGTGTGTGACGTATCTTAGTGCTGGAAATTGATGCCTCATGCGAGGGTCGGTGGGTTCGAATCTGGTAGGAAGCAATGACTTTCACCTTAGAAACCCGTTTCTATTTCATATTCTTTACTTGTATCTCCTTTTTGTGACCCCTCGCATGACATAAAACTGTATGGGTTCGGAGATTGTTTGGACTACTCGCAGGGTACTGATGGACGCCTCATTTAAACACGGGCCATTGAACCATCCGTGGGTTCGAATCTGGTAGGAAGCAATGACTTTCACCTTAGAAACCCGATTTCTATTTCATATTCTTGACGTATCAAAAGGGTGCAATGATTTCATTATCAAAACAAACATGAAAATGACCAGAGAATTTTCCCCTCGATATTGACAGCTTATTTTTAGCTGATTGCTGTGAACCCAAGGAAATTGCTTTTCGAAAAATTGTCGTTCAGTTCGTGATGTGTTGATGTTTATTTTTGCCCATCAGTTTCTGACATTTATATTGGAGCCATGCTTGACCCAAGGTACAGAAAAGCACAAAATTGACACACAAAATGATAATAAACAAGAAGTCAATCTCCAGAATTCACGAATTTTCGACCCCAACCGGGGTCTTTTTCAAGTGGAACTTTACAATCTGAAACTCTAGAAAAGACTGAGGTGAAACCCGAATGCAGAACTACATAACTTGTGTAGACAGGACAAACAAGCAATTAAGGAAAGAATAGCGACCAAGCCCCACGGGTGGCCGCTGGACAATTAAGGAGAAACTAATTTAGCTGAAAGAAAAGGATTGAATAACTGCAGGGCTGCCCAGCCTGACCAGAGTTTAGGCAACTGGCGCAGAGCTTCATTTGGCTGAAAGAAAGTTTATAAATTAATAAAAATGACATGTGTAATACATAACAAGCAACTAAGTGAAAAGATGCACAAAGGTCAACACAAAGTAAAGGAATATAAAGGAAGTCAACTTCCAGATTTGTAGGAAAAAACAGAATGGATAGTGCAAATCACTGAGCAATGAGAAGAATAAGGCGAGGAGGATTAGAGCAAAAAAGGGGGAAAGGGGAGGAAAAAACAAAACCTAGACCCTGCAGCTGCACCTGCAGTCATACAGGGCGAGGTTAAACGACCAAGAGGAGCCACAGTGCCCTCCGCAACTGGAAAACCAAAACGAAATAGGCCTACCAGGGTGAGAGAAACGGAAGAACACGGATGCCAAATTGTGGTCTCAGGACCTCAGCATCTTGTGTTAAGACCTGAGGGGGTGATGGTTTTAAGGGTCCACATCCATTTCGACTCTGTCTGAAGGAGAGTCGTCTCATCTGGACATGTCTCGAGGATGGTGAACAACACGTCCGTGACAGAATGTCCTGGCAACTTAAAGTGAGCATAGAGTATCGAGCAGTCACGGTCACGATCCTCTTTCCCTAATCTGATGTTGGACTTATGGTTGTTCATCCTTTGGCGGAAACATGTTGTCTGTCCGACGTACTGATTGATGGTGGTGCATCTGGTACATGTGATGCAGTAGACCACATTTCTGCTGTCACAATCAGCGGGACCCCTCAGGCGGAGTAGAGGAGCTAGGAGGAGCTAGTGATGTGGGACTGGGAGGGCAAGGAGATGCAAAGTTGACATTTCCGACCTCTCTTTGGTCCTTTGGAGCCATGCTTGAAACACTGTGTGCCACTTTCCTTTCATCTCTTATTGACATGGGTGGTTCTGCAGATTTGATTCAGAAATAATACATATGAATTCAGTTTGCAAGTAAAGTGTGTCCTGTTGCCATAATCACTCACATCATTGGTATTCGCCTCAATATCAACCAGGCCTTATGTTTTACATGTTTTACATGTTTTTAGTGTTCCCAATATCTCAGTGTTACATTGCACAGAAAATAACAGCAAGAGAGCCCATGACTTTTCAATCGGGGAACACAGAAATAGGCCTATATTGGGGAACACATAAAAATACCTATACGTGTACACGTGCAAATGTACAGAATCATTACTTAAAAGACTGTATGGTTGAAGCCAGGGCAGTTTATATGTATTCATGTACTTTTCTGAGCATCTTGCAATTATTCATTACAACTGAGTTTATACATGTATCCTCATGCATGTATTTGGTAATTGGTTTTGCAGTGTCCACCGTTGGAATTTCCTTTTCCTTAGACCAGGACTTCAGATTTGATTTGAAGGACCCCAACTCCGAGGCCTACAACAGTCTCAAGGAAAAAATAATAGGCATGGTAGGAGAACCAGTTTAAAACTGATGCACATACATGTATCTGTTGCACTAAATACTACTTTATCACTCTGCTGTTTAGAAAGATGTCAAGGTCTTATTGCTTTCTCCCCGACTACACAATCATATTCAATCAATGAATGCGAGGGATCAACAACAAATGCGAGGGCCTGTGGGTTCGAGTCAGATGGGAAGCTACATGTATGTCTTTCACCATAGAAACCCGTTAAATTATTTCATGTTCAACAATGAATTCGTTGTAAAAGAAAGTGCCCTAAAATGACCAAGATCGACAGATATTTCACCAGCACTAACAGAAGTCAAGATTGGGCAATTAAACTGTAAGTTGTTAATTACATGTATGTAATTATATTTATAACTGTATCTATAACTGTATTTATTCATTCATTTGTTCCTTGCTTTTATAGTTAAGAAATGCATGTGGTGATGATCTAGGAGACGTATTGTCAGTACGATTCGAGTAAGTATTTATTATTGCTAACCAAGTCGGGCCCCCGGCTCCGCATCTATTTCAAAATTGTCGCAAATTTTCATGGAAATAATTTGAATTCTACGGAAAAACTGGTTTTGCCAAAGTAAAAATAGGCCAGCGTGTAGGCCTATCTATCTGTTTTTTAACTGTTTCGCAAAACGTCGTGTCAGGAGTTTGAAATCTTTTTTGGCGAAAATCGTATACATGTATTATGATAATAACGCCGCAGTTTTGCACAATATTCTGTCATATTACTCATACTATGAGCGAATTACCTTCATCATTTGACAGGGATGTTCCTGTATTGACCTTGGTTGTATTTCCTCTTCAGAGAAGGTTCCATCAAAGTATATGTCAAGGTCGAATATCGAGGAAACAGGGAAGATTCGACACCAATCAAGGTGGCACTTCGGAAAAGCTTCTCGTGCATGGGAATTGACCCAGATTGCATTGTCATTAAATGTAAGAGTAAAATCAAATCCAGAAATCGAATTTATAACATAAAAGTACGAAAATACATGTACTTCCCAAATGACGTGTGTTGCGGGAACTCGCAGTTGCCCACCACTTCAATGCGTATTTTATTTCCTAAAGCCTAGCGCACATTTGCGACAAAACTCCCTCAATGCGTTAGGGGTGTTTTTAAAGTGGACTGACCCAACGCTGCCGACTCGTCATTTAGCCAGGTCAGTCGATTTTAACAGACACCCCTAAAGGCCTGTCTACACGGTCATACATTTGTTCAAAACATCCTCATACATTTGTATGATGATGTTCATAGACAGATATTTGATTGTGTAGGCTGTTTTCCCAACAAACTTGAACAGCAACCAACATGTATGATGATGTTCAAATTTGTGTGATGATGTTCATGGACAAATGTATGATCGTGTGGACTGTTTTCCCAACAAACCTGAACATGTATGATGATGTTCAAATTTTTAGTCATGACGAGTAACACCTGCTCCTTGGGTGTTGCATGTCATTTCTTTCCCCTAAAGGCCATCCAACTCTGGCATATTCCAAAAGACTCCTTGAATGTAAAAACGTTAACCGCCTTTTCTTATTTTAGTTAACTGCACCAATGCTGATGAAAACGTTGCCCAGGCCAGTGAAGCAGGAAACGTTAACCAGGCATGCACAGTCAGCGGAATAGCTATAGGGTGCTTCAACAATGTCTACAGCGAAGGCAACATCACAATCAGTCAAACCAACACCGAGAATAACGTCCGTCAGGGGCCCTGCGCCTGTCCGACGAACGGGTTAGCAGGTCCGGCGACATTGTCGGGACATGAGGAGAGGCAGGATAGAAGTTCAGAGAAGAAAATGCAAGAAGGTGATATCAGTATTTTATTTGAGTGCCTTCCTTGCTTAACTATTACACGATCTTCCAGAACTAGGAAAAGGGGCTTCGGTTTACCACAGACTAATTATTATTTGTGTGCCATGGTTTTCCAGTTCAGACCTGTTATCTATATTTCTGAGACAAATGCTGTCAAAGGGACCCTAAAGGCAGCCTCCTCATAGACATTTTGATGTACTCATTACAGGAATCGGTTGGCATGAGAATCTATCTCGGACATGTATTGCAAGTAAAATACACTAAACATCAATAAACATCAATTATTTGAGCCAAAATCGGTTGGCTGTCGGTTGCTAGCGCCACCTTTGACCACACTGATATGAGCCTAATAGGGTCCCTTTAAAAGAGCAATTAAAGAGATACATGTACGAAGAATGTTGAAATCAGCCCAGAAATACGTACAGAGCCAACAACAATGTCAGTTGAAATTACTTCCAAGACCGTCATTTTTAAACTTGACAAAATCATCATATTATCATCATTCCCATCAACTCAATATTTTCACCATTAATAAATCCGTTTCCATTCTGATTAAAGAGTCAAGCTGAACCAACGCTAATATTTTTCGTTTAGCACCACCACAAACGGATTGCGCTGTTCCAGTTTCATACGTATCCGTATCAACGACTGTTTCCATTGAGCCATCGAAATCGTCTGGCAATTACCATGGCTCAGGATCCACTTTCAACCCAGCAACAAATGAAGTTACCGCAGCAACAAATGAAGCAACCGCAGCAACAAATGAAGTAACTGCTGGAACAAATGAAGTAACCGCTGCAACAAATGAAGCAACCGCTGGAACAAATGAAGCAACCGCTGCAACAAATGAAGCAACCACTGGAACAAATATAGTAACCGCTGCAACAAATGAAGTAACTGCTGGAACAAATGAAGTAACTGCTGGAACAAATGAAGCAACCGCAGCAACAAATGAAGCAACCACTGGAACAAATATAGTAACCGCTGCAACAAATGAAGTAACTGCTGGAACAAATGAAGCAACCACTGTAACAAATGAAGCAACCGCTGGAACAAATGAAGCAACCGCTACAACCGTACCTGGTGATGTCCACTCTCCATCCTGCGTCTTACCAGATCTCGTCCCAGGTAAAGAAAAAATACTTACTTATTTTTTCCATAGGCGTAACGAAAGCGCCGCTGTATGCATTTGGTTTTCCGACGTAACCTTTGGCCTTTGGACAACCTACAGTTTATAGGTTTTACAGACGCGGTCAATGTATCAGAGTGCTGATTCAAGGTGGCGAGGTTGATCATTATCAGTGTACCTTGACGTTTCAATGCATTCTCGACGAGACTTTTCAAATCTATCTATTGGAATGATGTACCTTAAGTTACCATTTAGGCACTGAGACTGTTGCGACACATAAAAGAATGAGTTGAATCATGGTACCTTACTACATGTAAATGAAGGGTTGGTCACAGCGCGTTGGTGGCCATTTTTGTCAGCTAAGGTTTCGACAGAGTATCAGTCCAGCGTAGGTGTTACCACTGGGCATGAAGGCCTATGGATTGGACAGGACACCAGTCTTATCACTTTGAGGAGGGACACTGAGGCATACCTCATGCAAACAGTGGCAATTTAGGTCAGCTGATACCGGTACTCCACATGCTTTTCTTTAAAAAGTTTCCTTGATCTGCTGAAATAAATTGCTTTGCAGCTAACTCAACATGTTGCACAAAACAGAAAACTTCACGCTTATTGAGAACTTATCACTGAAATGTGCGCGAAAACCAGCAAAATATTACTGGTGTTTCTTTTAGTGCCACCAGAGATCGAGTCCGAACTCCAAGCTCCAGCCATATCCAGCACATCAGTCATTCTCTCCTTTGATGCACCCAAACTGACTGACAATTACGATGGATACAGAATCACTATCGACCCAGCAACAAATGGAGAAACAGCTGCTGATATTCCACGTGACGTCCACTCTCCATCCAGCGTCCTGCCAAATCTCGCCCCAGGAACAGATCACACCGTGACAGAAAATGATGTTAGAGAAGATGACGCTACGAAGATATGTCAGTCCAGGACAGGTAAGTTGGCTCCAATCAAGGGTACCCTGCCNTATTCTTGCCACGAGGCTTGTGGATCAGATATTGCTGGACAAAGGGCATTGTTAAAACAGTTTAAAACATTGTTTGAAAAGTTTGTAACTTAACTCGTGTATAAGTTTATGTTTTTTGACTTACTGGTACATAAATTCCTATTTTCCAGTGTCCGACCTTGAAATTTCATTTTCACTAGATCAGGACTTCCCAGACAGTTTGAAGGATCCCAATTCCCAGGAATTCCAAAATCTAAAAGAACAGATTGAACAATCGGTATGTGAAATGAAGTAAGGCGCCTCTCCACGTGAGAGTTTTCTTGCGCAAGTTGGCTCTCTATGGGCAATTCAACTGCGAGCAGTTGTTTGTGTCATTGGTCCCAGCGTAAGCCGTGAGGAAAGTGAATTGCCCATTGTGAGCCAACTTCTGCAAGAAAACTCTCACGTGGAAAGGCGTCATAAGACAGCGGCAATGTCGTAATGAAAACGAAACAATAGGAGCTGTGAGCGAGTTGGCCAATAGGTGCCACTACGGCCCAATTCAATGCATATAGCGGACCCAGTCATTATCGATCGAGCAGCGATCACGTAGATTTTCCTGTACATTGGTCCGCTAGATCTTTGCTGCCATCTGTTGGCAATATGCGCGGCTGACTGCTCCTATTGGTTAATAAAGAGGTCCCGACGCATGAAAGGAAGCCGTAGGCCTAGATAAGTCATGAAGTTTAACGTCACAATGTAGGCCTACTAGTTCCATCTGGTCGTAAAGAAAATGAAATTCTGCTATACATTGTTCAACACCTACATGTAGGCCCAACAACCCACAATAATCTACGAATATATAATGTACTGCCGTTTTAACTGAGGCGATATAGTATTTTGCTTTTACTAGGTAAAACACACAAATAGGGCCTACATTGTATAAATATCGCGACATAATTCCTTCTTTTTTAGTTAAGAAAAGAGTTGGGCAGTGACCTGGTAGGATTCAAAGAAGTCAGATTCGAGTAAGTTTCTCCAACAACGCAGTATCCAACCCCCTTACAGCTGTGTTCAAAATTTGATTCGATATGGAGATAACGGCACATTTGGAACTCCTGCATCGACCGCACAGAAAGTCCGACAGTGCTTTCGGTGCCTATCGGCGGTTTAGTTAATGGGAAAATGCGTTATAACTAACTGCCGATAGGCACCGGTGGCCCTATCGGACTTTCTGTGCGGTCGGCCCTGGACATTAATGTACATGTACATTAGTACTGTACATTTGGCACAGCACCCGCAATGTTGCCTCAGACATTATGTTTAAGTGCCGATAATATTTTTGCAAGGAGCTAGAATGGCCTCGAAACCTGTTTTCTGGAAGGAAGATTGCGTAAACTAAGCAATGCCTGGATTTCTTTTATTGTAGTTGTAGAAAAAAAATCACCATCACACAGTCAGAGTGTTTACTGTTGCTGTTTTCATTGCAGAAAAGGTTGCCCGATAGTGTACATTAAGGTTGAAGTAAACAGAAATGCTGAGACCTTGATTAAAAAGATTCAGAAGATGTGCGCGGACGACGGAAATGGCCTTCAAATTATTCTGGGTAAGACATGAATATCTATTGTTACCTTTCACAAAAAAATCTACTTACCCTTTATTCCACATCCAATGCCGGGGAACCCGCCCTGCGGTTTATCCCGACAGGTCGGCGCTGCGGGCGCTTGTACCGAAACGACATCATTGACGTCATTTCAGGTGTTGACGTTGCGTCATGATAAAATGTCCTGTACCCAGTACGTTTTTCCACAGGAAAAATGCCACAAAAGATGTTGCTTTTATCGCCGTTGTATCTCTTCGTTTTAAAAAAAGGAATAAGATTAAAAGAAAATTTCATCTGCTACACGATGGTGTACATTTTTACTGTCGGGCGAACAGCACAAATGGTTTATTTCACGCCAGAAATAAATGAAAATAATGTTAGAAAAACAGAGACTTCGGCACAATCGCTCGCAGCGCCACATCGTGACGTTTTTGTGTGGGTTCCTCATTGGCCCGAGGATTCCATCTCCGCAACGACGGGGGTCACATTCGATACACCGCACATCAATTGACTTGTCTTTCTTGTCGGTATCTTTCTGCTATCTTCATTTTTCGCGTAATGCCGACATAACGGTTCTCAAAGCTTATCTCAGCAAAAAAAATCATTGCACTTTGAGTTGTAAAGGAAGACTTATAAAAGGATACTCCTGACCAACCTTACTATACGTTGAAAGGCCTCCTTAAGGCAAAATAAAGCATTTCCTGTAATGAACGTATCCAAAAAACAGCACCTCTGGGAACTCTTCTACATAGCGCCCGAGGAAGAACCCGATTGGGGTCGAAAATTTGCGAAATATTCGGAGACGACTTTCCGATTTATTGTGTCCTGTATTAATGAAGGTTTTTGAAACGACCCAACCTTTGCCAAGGGAGGTACCTGAAGGCGTCCTTTGACTCGAGATAAAGGTTGGTTCTTGAGATAAAATTTAGCTCAAGGTGATCCATGTTGCGATTTTGGCTTGAGACGGGGTTGCGATCCCTTACAATCACCTCATAAGGACTTCCGATTGCCATATAAGGTGATCGCAAGGGATCGCAACCCCGTCTCAAGCCAGAATCGCAAAGTGGATCACCTGCTTTAAAGGCTACCGTAATGCTAAAGGAACGTTCTTGAATACGGACGACGGTGCGTCAGATTTGACCCAGCCGTTGCGGAGGTATCGGCCATAAACCTCGCGCAAAATGGATATGGAATGGCGAGTAGGTGTGAGGTCCAACTGAGGGCAGGCATCATAATAATACTGACAGGGCGCCATGTACATGTATATTAGGAGGAAACCGTAACACCAAGAGGAAACTACTACATTTGTACATTGCGCTATTTCCATATCATAACCGGCGTCGTAACCCTGTTGGGTTTTTGCCGGAGGTATGGAGTCCACGACAGGCTACTGTCCACCTGTGTGGGGTCTTTTACTTGCCCTGGCATAGACACTCAGGTACAAGGGACCACGGCTTTTAGTCCCATCCGACGGAGGCCCTCAATTAATTTTTCACAATTTTGTTTCACAATTATATGCCTTCGCCCGGAGTGGAACTCGCGCCGACCCATTGCACAGTTTGGTCGTCAAGCGCGCTAACCACTCGACCACCGGGCTTAGACAAGTATCCAAGTATCCAAACTTTTGATGCAGAAATATGATCAGCAAGATATACTTTCATGTGGAACAAACCGTGTTAAATATGGCAAAGTAGTATTTGAAATATTCGAGGTATCAGGTCACGACTGTTAGAACGGGAATTCATACCACCACGTCCTCTATCGGCAGCTTCACGAAAATAGGGATTTCCGGTCTAAAAATAGTACATCAACGCCGAAACCACCCAAAAATTTGAACTTGGGAATGAGTTATTAGAACTTCCTGCAGCCTGAATTGTTCTCCTGCCTGGTTAATATCAATCATAACAAATTGATCTATGTAACAACGTTGAGTTATTCGAAAAAAGGTTTGTCGTATTGTTGGAAGATCGGGGAAACTACATGTGAGTCGGCTAAGATAGTCTAGCCTCTATTATAGTCCCCCAAAAGTCGAGTTCACCGCTCAACCCTCAGCAAAGCCGAAATTTGCATTGTCTGAGCAAATTTGTCAATCATTCGTCACACGTTTCATGAACTCGCTCATGAACTTGTCAGTTACATAGATTTAAGACTACACTACACAACAGCCCACCAGAAACAAAGCGGACAGCTTAATTACTCCACATATTAACTCATTCCCATAATTAGTACACATCAGGCACAAGATCCAATCATATGCAAATTAGTACGTATGCCGTCATACAGTCCGAATAGCCAATCAATTCGCGGAGAATTGACAGGCGCACTGGAGAGCAAGCATTCCAAAGACCTATTTGTGTTCTAACAGTCGTGAGGTGGAGATAAACTTATGTCAAAGACTGTACATGACACAATTTTGGTTTTTAGTTTCAGAGGGCAGCAGTGGTAACCAGGGGGCCTTCGGAACAGATAACTTCCCAAGTGTAAGGAGCAAACGGGACATCAATATTCAACAGAAGATAAACATAACAAATAACTTCTTGCCAGGCTGTCGAAGTGAGCCGCCCATCAGCAGCAGTACAGCTTGTTAGGCGGACATTCTTGGTGACCAAGGGTGGTGGGGTGGACTACTATCGTGCCAATGGCGTTCCGAAAAGCTCCGCATGGGAGTAAGAAAGTGGAAAATAAGACGTGGGAAGTTTTGCACTTTTGCACGAATTATGCAATATATAATTATAGTATTGATATAATTTTATCCCATTTTGAGAAATTTTCTTAAAATGACACGACATTTTGTCTGATTTTTCGGGCTATATTTCTCAGAATGGGGAAAAGTTCACCCCAATTTGAGAAATTGGAAAATTCGCGGAAAAGTGCAAAATTCCCCACTTCTTATCTTCCACTTTTATTTCTTACTCCCTTTCCCGTTTTCGCTCATTAGAGTTTGATCTGCAGGTGTCAAATATATCCGTTGATGTTCTTACTTTAGAGCAGGTGAAATCTGCTGAGTCATGCTGAACGTTCCATTATTTGCCATGTATAGTGTACATGTACATTTTCCAAAATCACTGCTGGTGGCGAGGTTTTGATACGAATGCGAGTAACCCCGGTGTATATTGGCCACAGTAGGTTTTAACGACAAAAAAGTACAAAAAATGACACGGCGAGATGTGAGGCATGCAGTAAGTAGTGTGTAAGTGCATGACTGCTGCGTATTATATATTGGCCCTTTTGGCATGTGCATTTCATAAATATGCATCGTGTATTAGAATGCATTCTATTTTAATGCCATTTCGAAAGTTTTCTTACATAATACATTTTGTATTTTAAGGAAATTTTCCATAGAATTTACGTCTTTCTGTATTTAAATTATCATTGTTAGGCTATAAGAACATGAGTGCTTTGTACATGTACATGTGTATAGGTCGATTGCACACCGTTTCCGATCTTTTCCGACCACCGTTGTCAACGCAACAATAGGGAGTTTAAGAAATCAAACGATAAACGTTAACTTTACGACAACGTTATTTTTTGTACCGAAAATGCAATATCTAATCTGGTGAATTCGCAGTATGAAAAATAACGTTGTCGTAAAGTTAACGTTTATCGTTTGATTTCTTAAACTCCCTAATGATTCCCGATCTCCGTTCGGGCATTGTTGTGCGTCATCTCGAGAACGAAGTTTTGCGCATGCGCTCGGGCTGGGTCCGGAAGCAATTTCGGGATGGACATGTAAACAAACCGAAACGGGGCTAAAAACTCGATTTTGTACACGTATTACGATCACTAAAATATAAAATGGTGAAAGTATGGATTGTTAAGAACTGTGGGGCACATTTTGGGCAATAAAATAACGTGCGGTTCTTCAGAATACCGGCCGAAGAGAAGCATGGCTACGCTGTCACTCAAAGACAACAAGGTCATTTATTTTCGGACCCAGCCTACTGCGCATGCGGGGAGTTTCTAATTTTAGATTCCCGACCGAGATCGGTAGCCTTGACGAAGGCGGTCGGGAAAGATCGGAAACGGCGTGCAATCGATCTACATGTATTGGTTATTTCGATCTGGGTCTTTATTCCCAGAAGCACCTATGACGTGCGGACCCTTAAAGGGAGACATGCGAAAAATATTGCCCGGCGGGCACAACTTGTCTGAGTTGTAGCGCCGTCTGTTAATACACGGTGACACTACGCTATATCACAGGTCCCTGGAGAGCTAGTGAGCTTAGAACACGTATCTAACCAAAAAAAACACTAGTTTGTAAAAACACAGCCCGAGCTCACGAATTTATGAGCTTGTGGTGTGTTTTTAGATACGTGTTGTGTTTTTCAGATACGTTTGGTTAATACAAAAGTGTTCGAAACTCACTGATAGCTCTCCAGGGGCCTGTGATACATGTATAGCGTAGTGTCACCGCATATTAACAGACGGCGCTACAACTCAGACAATCTGTGCCCGCCGGGCAATATTTTTCGCATGTCTCCCTTTAAGTTGACTGTCCCCTATCCTTTCATCACTGATATGATTAAACATACCAATGGGAGATGACACCAGTTGTCAACTTACGGGTCCACAGGTCCGATCAGAGTGAATAGGTACCGTAGATGATATTAAATGCAATCGCCTAGAGGTACAAAAGGGTTTTTAAAGGGATTTTTAGGAGTTAGGGGTTGGGGTTAGGGTTAGGATTAGCTCATTCCTGGAATGATTTAGGGTCGGGGTCAGCCATATATATTTTTCTAAGGGCCGATTTAATAGACGTTTGCTGTTCCACCAAAAATAGATAGGCCTGCGAAAAATGTACAACTAAATTTTTCACCAAAAAGCCCCGTTGTCAAGCTCTGTATAGCGCTTACCATCAGGGCTTTTGGGTAAAAATTTAGTTGTACACTTTTCGCATGCCTATCCGCTATTTTTGGTGGAACCAATGGTAGCTTAGCAAACGTCTATTAAATCGGTCCAATGTCCACCTAAATGTCCCTCTCGGCATGGAGCTGGGTGATTGCAATTACATGTAACACCTACCAAGTTAAGTTCCAGGCGCGATATGCACAAAACATCTTAAGTGTGATTTTTTGAGAATTTCCCAAAGAATTTCCTTAAGTAATCATCCTTAACCTGAGTGGTATGCACAAAGCATCTTAAGATGAGAATTTTCTTAAAAATCTCCTTAACTTTAAGGTACCTCATCAAGATTCATAAGTGAAAATGTTGTCCCTATTTCCAGCAAAAAATACAGAAATTGTGTCTCTTTGACCTATTCAAAGATGTAGAACAGCATCATTTCTTCATAGCTCTTATTATTGTTGGTTACACTGAAGATAATGAAGTGAGAGGGTGGTACGGGTACCAATGATAATTCGGGACAGTGAAAATCCTTTTGATTTTGGCTTGGGTGAGGGGATTTCACTTTGATGGAACGGGAATACTCTTCATTTAATATCAATCTTCTTGCTGCAGATAGATTGACAGAAGCCACGTAGTTCCTGCCTTACTAAGAGAAATCCTACTGAGTTGAGAAAATTCCGATTACTTATGAAAATCCTTAACGTGTGCAACCATGTGCTCTTGAAGCAGGGATTCCCTAGGCATTCCCAGTGTGAGCTATTGTAAGAGCGAATTCTATTGGCTAACGCACGGGCTAAATTTAGCTCTAGGCCTAAGAGAAATCCTACTGAATTGAGGAAATTCCTATTACTTAAGCAAATTCTCAGCTCAGGAAATTCGTAAGGTGCTTCGTGCATACCACTTGAATGATTTCCTTAGCCAAGAATTATTTTACGAGGTTAAGGATAATCTTACACTTAATATAAGGATTTTTTGTGCATACGGGGCCAGGGGCCATATGCATAAAACTACTTAAGTATGAAAATCCCAAGGGATTCCCTCAAACCACCACTAAAGTGGAAATCTTAACTTAAGGGAGATGCAGAAAGCTACTTTGGAATAGTGAAAGCCTCAAAATCACCCTTAACTCTAAGTGTGGTGACAGTTCCCTTAACTGACTCCTTAACTTCACAGTTGTGGCAGGCACAGGTTGGAATATGCTATCCATGCTGTTTTTTAATGCATGCTAGCCAAATAGGCCAGGGAATGTGCTAGGCTAGGGTGGGATAACATTGAACTGTGCCAAGGATTTTGATTTGACAGACCATGTATCCTATTTCTGTCCTACCAATTTTAAATTGGTAACCTCTTTTTTGTTTTCCACCGTTAATAGCCATTTTACACAGTTCCAAACATACTAAAATGTCCATTACAGCATTGCCAGCAGTCATGTTCATGTACATGCAACCTACAATGTACATTTGAGAAACCTTCCTTAAGTATAACACTCAAGAAATCTGGGAAACCCCTTGAATACAGAAATTTCATTGGCTGACACCACAATTCCTGGAAATACTTTAGTTAGGGGTTGCCCTTAGCTGAGTATGCCCTTAGTTTGTTTTATGCATACACCTTAAGTATGGCACTTGGTAAAGTGAAATCCTTAGACTTTAAGGGTAAGTTTTACACTTAACTTAAGGAAGTTTTATGCATATGGCCCCTGGGTTCTGTGATGCAAGTCCCGCCACTACGAATTCGGTGGGGAATCTTTTTAGCAATATTATCTTTCTTATATTTCCCAATCGAATATCGAGGGCAGCCTTCTCAATAACAGGCGGCGGGCGGCGAATTCGCCGCCTACAACAGTATCTGCCGCCGCCTACAAAAAAAGTGTCAAAAATATTCCAAAAAACTGGAAAGAGCGTCAGGCACTCAAAGAAAGACCCGTCATTGCCGTGTCTATTGAATTAAATGTAGCTCATAACATCGTTCAGCGATGCAAACCGCTGTGCAATCTAAAGCGGCCCATACACGATCAATATTATTGCACAATATGAGGATCACAATCACAATATTATTGCCAATCTTTCTTCTACCCATCATGCGAAAAGCGCACGACCACCCATTTGGGCCCCATATTGTGCAATAATATTGCGCCGTGTATGGGCGGCTTTAGCAAATAGGCCCTCGGCAAGTGTGTCATTGGGAACACGGAATTCATGAGGGAAACGCAAATATAAGCCCCTCGCTGGTGTTTCCCACTGCATTCTTTTCACTCACAACTGCATGGCGACACCATGTTCCAATGCCCAAGATCTGTCAATCAATCAGAGGCCATATTTATGAAGCCTTCGCCAACTTTGCGCTCACGCAAATCTACTGTTGGCTGCACAAGTCCTATTTTTCACTGACTGCCTTACAATAGATTTGCGTGAACGCAAAGTTGCGAAGGCTTCATAAATATGGCCCCAGGTCTTTCCCGCCAAATTATGCTGTTCGTTTCCTGCCAAAATCGACACACACGCCCTCACCATTACCCCCTGGTAATGGACTACTGTTGTGTCCGGCACTCAATGAATCGTTGGCAGAATACTGAGATTCCCCTCAAGAGTTTGATCCTTTGCCGGGGTTGTCTTGAGGAAATGAACTTTTCTATTAGGCTAGATATCATTTTGACCGATTTTGTGTTCCATAAAAAAGTATTTCAGATAAGAATTAAATAAAATACGATTTTATTATTTAGTTACGATCATTTTTTCTGCATTTTATCATTTTTTTGTGCATTTGGATCACTGCTTCAGCTATGTCCTGGCCCATATCAGATTGTCCACCGAAATAATCAGGCATTGAAACATTGGTTAATGCTATCTTCGAATAAAACTCGGCCTCCTACTCTGGTCGGAGTTACGTAGTCGTCTTGTTTACAACGAGCAAAAACAATCCAACCTATTAGGGCCGTTTAGACGACAGGCAAAAATCCACATGCGATCCGATCGAATCCGATTGTGGTTCAAAACTCTTGCGTGTAAACGCTACTCAATGTAGTCTAATGTGATCCAGTGTGGATTTAAAATGAACCACCGATTTTGCTGGTCCCGAATCCACATTCGACCGCATTAGACCACATTGAACCACATACGACCAGATTAAAATTCTCGTCTAAACGCAAGTGAGACCCTAAAGCCTAGTTTATACTTCGACGCAGGACCATCGGCGTCCGACGCACGATCGAAATCTGTACGCCGACATAAGGGTGGGTCTACACTAGAGCCGTCATCGCAATGCGTTCGCGCATATGCGTCGTCGCAAAAATTGAACCAATAGAAAAACTAATGGTTGACCACATTGTTGCGTTGCGTTTGGTATCGGTTGCGTTATCGCTTTACGTTGCCGCAAGAATTGGAAATTTCCCAATTTTTAACGCGCTGCACAGGCCAACGCATTGCCTTGAGAAGGTGAAGGCCACATTTTTCTGGCCATCGTGTTCTTTTAGCTCTGGAATAGGAGCTGTCAGCGAGTTGACCACTAGGTGTCACTAGGGCCCAATTCAATGCATCTAGCGGACCCAGTCATTATCGATCGAGCAGCGATCATAATAGATTTCCTGTACATTTGGTCCGCTAAGACTGTGCTGCCATCTGTTAGCAATATGCGCGGCTGACTGCTCCTATTGTCTTGAAAAATTCTCGTTTCCTTTTTCTTTTGCGTAGCATGGGATGGAGCCAACAGTCCGTGGGTTTCCGCCCCAAACCAACGTCATCAAAGCCACCAGTTCATCTTCCTCGACTTATGGCATGATATTCGTTGCAATATTCAATACTACAAAATATTTTGGTTCCAAAAATATATTCATTCATGAATGGTAAATATTCATTCATGAATGGTAAATATTCATTCATGAATGAAAAATATTCATATTTGTTCATGAAAAAACATTATTTATTCATGAAAAAAATATTTGTTCATGAAAAATATTTTTATTCATGAAAAAAATATTTATTCATGAAAGAAAAATGTTTCATGAAAAAAATATTTATTCACGAATTTTTCTTTCATAAATAACTATCTTTTTCATGAACAAATATTTTTTTCATGAACAAATATATTTTTTCATGAATAAATAATTTCTTTCATGAACAAATATTTTTTTCCATGAATGAATATTTTTCATTCATTCATGAATATTTACCGTTCATGAATGATTATTTACCATTCATGAATGAATTTTTGGAACAAAAGTATTTTGTAGAATTGAATATTGCAACGAATATCATGCCATAGACGACCTCGAGATCTATTGCTTCCTCGTCCATGGCTGTATTGGACATCATAAATTTTTTCGTCTGCTTATATACTGCGTTTTACGTGTTTTTATGCACAAACGCACCTTCTATCGCAGTTAAAAATCGCATATACATGTAGTGTGTGCATGCACAAATGCGATGACGCGAGCGTTGCCGCATGCGCCAGCGCAACGGCTCTAGTGTAGACCCACCCTAAGCCTTCTTCATTATGTTGGCATCCAGATTTTGATCGCGCGTCGGACGCCGATGGTCGTGCGTCGAAGTATAAACTCACCCTTAGGCTAGGAACACGATTGGGCGACGCATGCGTCAATGCAATTGTTTGCGTGCAGTGCGGCGTAAAATAACAAAGGCGTTGCTGCATGCGTCAACGAATCGCGTTAGGTGTGTTCCTACCCTTAATCCGGATTCAGTCTACCTGCGCGCATGCGCATTGATGTGGTTTTTCTTCCTCCACTGACCGGACTCGCTGTCGAGAGTTCCACAAGGGTAATTTGAAGTCGGAATGTGACCAGATTAACATGCGTGTGTAAACGCTACCACGAAAATTGGAACACATCCGGTCCAGAACGCAGATCGATCGGATTGAATCGGATTGAATCTGAATGTGGTTTTTTTGGCTTGTCGTCTAAACGGCCCTATTGGGTCATATGAATAAAGATTAGCAAATGCTTTTACTTCAGATTTGTACAGAATTGCCTAACGCAATTGCATTGCAAAATTAAAGTAAAGGCCTTTACTTGTCTTTATTCATGTGACCCATTTGATGGAAAACATCCCCACGCGGGGCAATGCTGTAGTTGCTTTCGAATAAAACGCCGACAGTGAATAAAACAACATGCCTCATGTCTGGAGGCTGCGAAATTTTTGTTCAAATCACGGTTTGGACTCAATAAAAAAAATTATCAAAAATAAACAACGAAATGTGAAGTATGGTGTCGAGAATGGGATTCGAACCACCGTACCTGTGGCCAGTAGGCAAGCACTCTACCACCTGAGCCAATCAGCCATCGTTGCCAGCCTTAGAAAATTTCTTGATGTCTTTCGTTATATAAACCGGTACGTGAAGGGCTATTCATTCAAATGGTGATTCAAAGCCACAGAAGGGTGAAAGTTCAGGGTCAAAGCTTGTGACGAGATCAGCCAATATGGCGCCCGATTTTGAAGTAAACAGGTCGAAATTCAGACAAAATTGCCCCAAAATGGGTGTAAATACTGGTAAGTCAATGGTGTAGTCCTGCAGAAATATATCCGAATAACCCATAGTCGTAACACATCCCATAGTGTGGCGATGTATTGCGTATTTCAACCGTTTACAGTGAAAATTTGTAGGACGGTGTTCGGGTAGCCTAGGCCTACAGGGTGTCACAAAGAACGACGTTGACAATCCCCTCCATCCAAGGATGATGGTGCAACCAATCACCAATATCCCTTCATCCAAGGATGATGATGCTACCCCTGACCAATATCCCTTCATCCAAGGATGATGATGCTACCCCTGACCAATATCCCTCCATCCAAGGAT